>OU015497.1:197300493-197365493 GCA_907164885.2 Dolomedes plantarius
AGAATTTCTTTTTGCAGTTTAAAGTGTAGTATTTTTATTTTTATTTTTATTTTTTATTTTACAAACTTTAATACATTTGTCAAAGGAACCCATTAAGTGAGAGAAATTTTAAATGCGTTATTCTGTATTGAAATCTTACCATTTGTATTTCATCGATATCGGTGTATATTCTTTATTTTTTTTTTTTAATTATGTGTTTAGAGGGGCTGTGTGAAATATCGAACAATATATTAACAGAAAGTAAGCCATGAAAGAAAAATTCACCAATTAATGTTACCGAGACTTATAGTAACAAATCTAGTTCCTTAAATATTTTATTTCTCAAATCCTGTATAATCTCGTTTTTTTTATTTAAATTATTCTGTCGGAAATCCTTAAATAATTTCTTTTATCGATTTTCCGTAATTTATTGGCTAGATGATTTGATTTTCGAAGGCGCCAATACTGCGGACTTATAGCGCCGGGCAGAGACTAAAACTATGAGAACTTTGTCTGTTTTGGTATATTTATTCACGTTTGTATAATGAAGAAAAGTAAAAAAGAATAGGCCTATTTTCTGTTAATAGATTCATAGGCCGATAATTTCAAGGGGAAATTAGCAATTGATTGTGCCAACGGTGGAATAATATATAGTGTGATTAAAACATTTATAGAGCATTCTTTTTCTAAAAAATATTCTGAGTTGGGAAAATTATTTATGTTCAAACGTTAGTTATAAATATTATATTTAGAGCTATAAAATTGGCAAAAATATAAACACGCATACCTCCCATTTAAAGGAGGGGTAATGCAAAGGAAAGGAACACATTTTATTGGATGTCCAACAGGAGGACGTGGGAGTTCCTCATATAAATGAATAACAGTGAAATCAAATCTCTTTTTACTTCCAATAATGCTGAATTCTAAACATGATAAGCTAATTACAAATAGTTTTCAAACGGAGTTGGAAAATTTTTGAAAAAGTTTTATTTTCTCATATTTCGAAGTGTGCTTACAAACAAAAATGTGTTTCTAGTTGTTATACTAGCGCAGTTTGTTTCTTTGCAAGCGAGTTACAATGGAAGGCTTCTAGAGTTAAAATGCTGTTATTAACTGTACTTCCCTAGCAGGTTTACAGCATATCCGCAAAAAAATATCCTATACAAAAATCGTACGATAGGGGTGATGATCCAACTCTCGGAATCTGGATTTAAATGTCATTAACTGCATTTTTCAAACTTCTTTCCCCAAATACAGTCGAACCTCCATATATCGAAGTAGCAAATTGCTGGAAAAAAAATCGATATATAGAAATTTCGATATATAGAATTGATATTAGTTTTATCATAATTCTCCTAAAACATTAAAATTAAAGCTAATTTTCGTATACGAAACTCCATTTCTAATTTATATGCGAATCACATTAAATGAAAGTTAATCACTAAAAAAATTAATTAATATGAACGATTTATTGAGTACTACATACCTTTAAAAAAACAAAAATCCAGACAGTGGTTACAATGATCACAGTTACATCCCTTAAAAAAAAAAACTACGAATATCTTGCTGAACAGCCAGCTTTGCGGAAAGTTTATCAAATAAATGTTCGTATTTATTCAGTCCACTAAAAACTTCATCAGGGACATTTTTTGAAGTCCACGACTTATTGTTTCAAACGCCAAAAATTGGGAGATTTTATTCTAAAGTGGAATAAAATCCCCCAATATGTCTTGAAAAAAAAATTTCGATGTATAGAGATTTTTTCGATGTATAGAAACAGTTTTTCTATGTAATGAACATGGAGATTTGCTAAGAGTTCGATATATAGAAAATTTCGATATGGGGAAGTTCGATATATGGAGGTTCGACTGTATTTATTTTGTCTGCTTTATCTCGCGAGTACAACACTTGGTGGAAAAAAAAAAAGTGTATTCGAAATCGCATCCATGGGAATGGCAAATTAGAAATAATTTGGAAGACTGCATTTACCGGCGGAAATGTTGTTCTGTGAGAGAAAATAAGAGAGGGTTCGTAAAGAAATTCACCGTTGGAATAGAAAGACTGTCAGGGTACCCCCCCCCCCCCCCCCTCAATGCAAGGCTGTAGTCCCAAAGACTTCTTCAAGTCTCTCTCGACCCCTTATGTGCTCTCAGCCAGTTTTTGTACGTATTGTAAATATTTCAGATGTAGCTATAAGTTTTCAAATTACCGACGCGAACCTGTGACGATTGTACGAGACGTTCCTGGTGCAGACTAATTCGCAAATTTATCTTGGCTTTTAAAAAAATAGATGTTTCGGTGTTTTTTTTGTTTTTGTTTTTTTTCCTGTCGAATTTAGGAATTTTCGAAACGAGCTGTACAGTCACTCAACGATCGGGGTGTATCCGTCAACAATTAAAAAAATATATATTATAACTGAATATTATTAAAAGATACGTACTGTGTCAGCTTTGATCTTACTTTATCAAACGACGGCTGAGCTTTTTTTGGCGCAACAAGTAACACTAAGTATCCGAACCGGTGGAAGCGAAGGATATTAGTTATCTATTCCATTCCACTGGTTCCGATGTAAGTTTTAACAAAAATTAATACTTAATCACCTTCAATTTATAGTTTAAAGGTAAATAAGATTTAAAATTAAAAATGAATGTAAAATTTTTTAAAAAATAATTACCAAAAATTTTAAAACAATAAAGATTTTACTTTATTTAAAATGGCAGATATCCGAGCTTTTTTTGGCACAACCAGTAGCATTCTGGAGCCGAACTGGTGGAAGTGAAGGATGATATTTAATTTCCCAACTCCATTGGTTCGATATAAGCTTAAAAAAAATAAATGCTTTCATCAGTTTCAATTTTTCATTTCATAGTAAACAAATTTTTAATTTAAAGTTAATTTTTTTAAGTTTAAAAATAATTACTAGTAAATTAAAAAAAAAAAATAAACAGGTAAAAAATAAACTTTTAACGTCTGAAACTTCCAATCAGTTCTTATTTCATTAAAAATGATGTAGTCGAGCTGTTTTGGTATGTGGAAGACGAGTTAACATTCATTTAGAGGATATAGGAAGCTATCGTCATTGTTACATTTAACTTCAATACAAAATGTCCATAGCTTGTTAACCACAAAACTTATGTAACGATTATCTACAAAACCATTCATTTATAGAAGTTTTATAATGATCGAATAATCGATATGGTATGTAGAAAATTTTTAAAAAAGAAAAAAAAACTCTCATAAATGTACTAAAAAAAAACATAGCTTTAATTAACGCTTATTAATTGAATTTTTCATTTAAATATCTTTTAGGAAGTTTTAAGTAGTGAATTTCAAGCTCATCCTGTACACGAAAAACTTCAAACCAAGTTTTCCGCTTTCAAAGCGAAAATAATACTGTTGCGCCATCTATCGACTGTCAATGCAAACACTAGGCCTCTTTTGGAGGAAAAATTATTCTCTATGTGAATGAATGATATCTTCCTTAAGTAACATTAATAAATATATCGAAGGACTTGATTGAAACTTTCTCTTCATATTAGTATACGTTAAGAGACGTCTTTATGTTTATCATGAATACTGATATTTGAAAACTGAATGGAAATTATGTAATAATCATGTACCAGGAACTTAGTTTAGACTCTAGATACTGCTACAATCAACTTGAACTGTCACATTCCCGTCGGTTTCCTCACTGAATATAAATATATAAATATATGAAAAGTGAGCCGTGCATTTATATAAATATTTCATTTTGTTCATCAAATAAATAGAAGTTCACAAATGGATGGCAACCCAAAAAAAAATGGAAATTTCGCCTTTTTCACGATTCATTTACATTAAAAAATCAAAATTGGTTATAGTTCGACGAATTATTCACTCGTTAGTTTTGCACTTAAATGATTTAAGTAGTTATTTGAGACTCCATTCTACCTTTTCCAAAATTCGAAGATCACTAGTTCTGATCGGCAAACGTTTGTGAA
Organism: Dolomedes plantarius; assembly: GCA_907164885.2. NCBI lineage: Eukaryota > Metazoa > Arthropoda > Arachnida > Araneae > Dolomedidae > Dolomedes > Dolomedes plantarius. The sequence goes on from OU015497.1 coordinate 197,304,453, forward strand.
CGTCTATTTCAGAATCCATGTTCTGTACAAATATCACTCGCCATAGTATAATAACGTGTTCTGAAAAATCACGGATCACCGGTGATTTATTTCGTGAATTTCTTCCAATCACCTGTTTCTTACAAGCCTCTTTGTTTATTGTTGTAAATATAGCATTATAATTTTTTACTGTTTTTATACACAGATGTGTTTGATTGTTTTCGTCCTTTGTTAAATTGTTACCTCTTATTTGTTTTTAACTTGCACAGCGACGCGACAGTCGAAACCATTCAATTAATTTCGCCAGGAGAATACAAAGCAACTAAAGGAACGAAATATGCCTCGTGAAAGCGCAGTGTTAAATTATCATTTCAAAAATAAGGTACATTGTACTGTACAAACCTACAATAATTAGAGAATAATTTTCATTATTAAATTCTGTTATTAAGAGGGCGCATTAGTCGGCCTCTCACATCTGCAGTCTGCATCTTACGCAAAGGGGAATTTTTCTTTCAGCATTTTTCTAATCTCACATCAGAAGATGCATATCTTTCCATCGTCGCATCGTGCAGTGGTTAGCACAGGGGTTCCCAACCTTTTTCTTACATCGACCCCTTTTAAAAGAATGATTTTCTTCATCGACCAAAATCATCGACCATCATGCAAATCTGTATTTATAAATATTAAAACAGATATTATTATCTAAAAATTACAATCCTAAAAAATTAAATTAAATCTTAAAACAGAAAATTTTATTATAGACTCCCAATAGACCCCCGGAATACTATAGACCCTTTTTAAACTTCCATCGACCCCCAAGGGGTCCACCTGGACCCCGTTGGGAATCCCTGGGTTAGCGTGTCGAGCTTCCACTTAGTGGTCTCGGGTTCGAATCACGGCTAAGCCACGGCCGCTTCTGTCCTTTCATAGGAATCAGTGTTGGTTTACATAAATGCTGCGCCTGTTATAAAGTAGCTAACATATCCTGTATAAAGTGCAGTATATGTTAGCTACATACTCTTGTTATAAAGTAGCTAACTCATCGCAGTGTGGATGAGTCAAGGTCCTCTGAACAAATTACCTGCGATGTTGAAAAAAAATTTTTTTTTTTGGAATTTTTTTCCTACCTATGCAGGTAGAAGTTCAAATTTTTTAAAAAGCGCTCAGTTTAGAAAATTCTAATTTTTCGGTTTTTTTTTTTTTTTTTTTTTTTTTTTTTTTACAGCAAAATTTATTTTTTATGTCTATCGTTACAAAATTAATTCTTTTTTATACTGAAATAAAAAGTATCTAGAAAAACACGCGCATTGCATTTCAAAGATATGCATTTGCTAATAACTAATTAGAAAATTGTGCATCTCCTCGGTCAACTGATGCACCCGCCTTAGCTGCAACTATTGGACGGAGTAGCTAACCAATTTAAAATAACCTAATGTATCGCTGATCCTAAACACTTCACCAAAAAAAAAACACAGAAATAATGTCACCAAACCAGGGAATAATGATACGAATAAAAATTTATGAATCTTAAAATTAGTATTCTGTCTTTTTTATGAATAAATTTTTAAACTGTCCTCAAATTAGACTAAGTAAGAACTTTGAAAAGGTGAAAATTATAACTACAGTGGATCCTCGATCTATCGTTCCCCGAATCTTCATTTTCCCGTAAGTGTCGTTTACTCCATCCAGTCCCGATGATAATCTTTCATTGTTATGTTCCCGCATCTATCGTTTTATCGTTTAGTGCAATAGCTGGTTGCTAGGTTCGCAGGAGGTGTATGTATTTGCAGAAGATCTGTGGTTTGTTCTAATATCTAGGCGTGGGAATATTCTAACGATATGATTCTAATAATAAATTTTTTAACATAATAATTCCGCTATATTACATTTTCTGCGAAAAGCAAGACTATGATTTATGCAAAATAAATTTTAATCAAACTACTAAAATAACAATGAAGGCATATTTCGTTCTGTCAAAAATCGATTTAAGGTGACAGTGGACCTTCAAATCTAACTTTTTTTTGTTTTGAATGGATTTGCTTGAAATTTGAATATGTGATTAGTACCATAGATATGTAAAAGTGGTTAAAATTTAATTATGAAATATTAATAATTTATGAATTATGAATTATTAATTATATCAAAAATTGGCCTCATTAAAAATATTCCATGCGCATTTCTTTTGCATGTAATATGGAAATTTTTATTTACAGGATACCTTATAGAAATAACAATGAAACTTATTGCTTAATTTAAATATTCATTAAAAATATAAAGAGAAAAAAATAGTAATAGTGAAAATACCCTTTTTATTACGCAAAATGCCTATAAATCATCTTTTCAAGTACAAAATTTAGAAATTCTGCGCTACGAAGCATAATTATTTTCAATAAGATTTATTTGATATAAAGTTAAGTATATAAAACTTAAATTTCAAAGCAATACGATAACTAGAAATGCGCTTGGAGGAGTTTTAATATTCGTGTGACATGAAAATTTTTATTTTGAGAAAAATACATTTAAAGTTATTGCTATTAGTAACCACATAATATCTCAATTAAATACAAATGCCGATAACTTGGAAAGTAATAGCAGATATTAAAAATTCTTTTTGCAACACATTCCTACTCTTCCGTAGTTTCACAATTCAATAAAATTTTTAAAAAAATCGAATTTTTGGACAAATTTCACAATTTTGAAAGTCCACTGTCCCCTAAAAAATGTAAACTGTCTCTGTTTTACTTACCAGTAAGCCATCACACGATGTTGTTTGTCAAAATGGAAAAAGGTGCTAATGGTGAATATTTTAAATGTTTTATCTGTGATTGTATTCACATGAAGTGTTACTGAGAGAAAATTGTTACTTTAAAAAAAAAATTGCTCTGTTGAATTTTTCTCTATTTATTTGGAACAAAAGTCGAACGAGGAGAGAAGCCAAGCTACATGTGCCGTCGAGATGCGATAGCAGTTACTGAAGCATCGGTTATTTATGTATTTCCATGATTCCATTTCGATTATCGGATATTCCAGCTCATTTTGTACATTGTTTCTATCGAACATTGTTTTTATAAATGTGAGTGCTTTTTCTTCGAGTTTTTCCCAGGCTTGTACAAACAGGTGCTATGTGAATATCAAGAAAGAAAAAATAAAAAAATGAAGTATTGTTGACATTTAATTTTGTCTGTTTTCATAACACGCCAAACGCTGTACACATACATACATATACAATAGATTGTGTTTTGTTAATGCTTTGATTAGAATCTAAAGTACACATTTAAAACAAACTAGTTGGTACCCGTCAAAACATACACCTGAATAGTAAATAAATGTACTAATACACAAATTATACTCAACACATCATTGCCAAATGTTGAAAATCACAATATTAAGAGTAGAGAAATACACTTTAGAAAATTACTGTTGAACCCAGCAAAAAGAAATAGGGTTACTCAAGAGCGCGAAATAAACAATTTCCGTCTGGTTTAATTCTATATCTCACAAACATAATTAAAAATAAAAACGGCAGAGAGACAGCTAGAGAGATTCTTCGGAGTAAACAAATTAACGTGTTTCGGCGGCCTCGTGTTCAGTAAGTATCTAAAGCCAGATTTAAACATATTACTGAGCATGCGCAGACACAAATTAATGAGTTTATGCAGCATGCCAAACTTAAACATGTCACTGAGCATGCGCAGAAAGCAATTTTTTTAATTTTAAGTTATCGCTAATGAATAGAAATTTCGGTTACAAAAACCAAATTTCACACATCTATAGATTAAAATCTTTGGTTTAAGACCAAAATGAAGCAAATTGATGCAGTAGTTTTCTCTCACTGACTGCACAAAGAATCGGCTGTTTTGATTCACTCTAGTGAGATTCATCCAGGAAGCATTAAAAAATTTCTCTGCTTGTGACACCCACATTTTCTACTCAATCACCAAAGATTTTGGAAGATGTAAAATATATTTATATTTTGCATTCTGCAGTATAGAGAGAAATATTATTCATGCTGTTGTTGCTAATGTCTCCTGGCCGGATAAATGCTAACCAAGTTCATGGAAGGCTTCAGGGCGAACAGATGCGACTCCTGTTAAGCTTGCGGTTATTGGGCACCAGAAGGCTTGGAGGCCGACTTAATGCGGGTATCCACGGGGGTGGCATCTGCTGGACTCGTACCCTTCTTCCACCCCTTCAAACCACACAGAGGGACACTGTATTATTCATTAATGTACTAACAGCGCCAGACAAAACCAGTTAGGATGATTATTCATATATCAGTAAAAAAAATAAATAACTCGTAGCTCTCACATTCACTCCATCAGAAAAAGTTTTTTGTCTTGCATTCAGAACTGCATATGGAGGTAGCGTCATATCTGTACTCATCTCGTCGGACAAAATCAGTGGAAAAGTTTATTCTTGAAGTATAAAAAAAAAAATTGCCTACTCGAAATACACATTTTTGACTCTATCAGCAAAGGTTTTAGAAGGCAAAACATATTTTTCTTTCTTGTGTTTTTAGTGCAGAGGAAAGTAATATTCATTCTTGTGCTGTTCCCAGTAGATGAAACCGGGTAGAAAATTTATTTTCATAACATTTAAAATTAGTAAGTTCATAGCACAGACATTTTCTACTCCATGAGTAAAGATTTTTAATGCGTTACATATTATTTTATCTCGTATTGTGTAGTAGAGTGGGACGCAATTTTCATTTTACTACTCATCCAGACTGAAAAAAAAAACCAGTTTGAAAGTTGAGTCGCAGAGCTATGACTTAATAAGATTTATTACAATTTATTGATCGCATATCACCTTATCTTAGAACAACAAGGGCTCAGCCTCACATTTCATTCTCCCAACAAGTGAGAAGCCATGTCACGGAACATCCTTTTGCTTGGAAAGCTCGACAGCTTCCAAATTCATATGAAAAACCTTTGCACAATTAAACATGTTATACTGCCATAGGAGAAAATGAATTGAACACTGACACATAGCAAAATGCTCCCTTGGCAACATAAATTACTAATGAAAAATAACGTTAGTGATTTGTTAGCCATACACATCAAGAATTATATTTGGGATTAATAGTTTGCGTTGATTGCGTTATTATTTATGTTCTAAGGTAACAGAACTCTCTCGGGAGCTGCTATGCAGCAAACTGCAATTGACAGGGCCGAAACCAGTTTGACAAGAACCTAGTCTAGACGTGTATGCTACTATATATAAAAAAAACTTCATCTCTGGCATGTTCCTCCCACAACCATGGACCGGTATCTGTAGCTAATGACTCTTCGGTGACCTATTCTGAGCTATGAAAACCTATAATATAGTTAAAGATCGTACCCATAAAGTAGTTATTTGTTGACTACCCTTGAAAGCAACCATTTTAACCTGGGGATAAAGATTTTATTTTCATTTTTATCAATAGTTCTTATACTTTTGTTGCTGAGGGACCACTTGCCCCCCCCCCAAAAAAAAAAAAATAAATAAATAAATAAAATCGTCGGGGACTATCTCCTAACCAAGCCTTTCAGAGGTAAAAATGGTTTCCATTTTCTGAATAAACAAAATATTTGTGATAGACAACTGTAATAATAATAATAACTTAGTAAAAATAACTAATTTAACGTAAAAGTGAAATTTATAGCAAACATAAAAAGCCTAGGAAATCTTAAAAGTGAATAAGATTTTTGAGCTGGCATTTTCTTTCCTAGCTGTAAATGACACTGGCGCATATGTCCCGCGATGGACCCTGCGCCAAAAATAAAAAAAACAAATTAAATCGAACCTAGTTGTAAAATAATGGCAGCGACGCATAGCAGAAAATAATATATCAGGGATTGTTAAGCGGAACAGGAATTTTTTCGCACTCAAAATGGAAGAAATACACTCATGGACAAAAAAATTAGCGCACCAAGAAATAATTACGGGATCGTAACGAAACTTGCAATGAAGGTACATGTCGGGGAGATATGCAAATGATTAGAAATGCAGCGTGATTGCGCATTACGTATAGCCGGTAGAGAGCGTCGAACATCGTACTCTGTGGAGTATAAAACAGGTAACCAAAGCTTGTTTGAGTGTGCTGAATCATTTACAAAGGAAGAGCTGAGATAGACATGCCATTACGCCGTGTTCGAAGACAATATAAGCAGTTGTCGCAGTTTGAGAGGGGGAGAATCGTCGGGATGATGGAAGCTGGGTGGTCAGCTAGGCGAGTAGCTCGTCAATTAGGCCGCTCTGATTGTGTTGTGAGGAGGTGTTGGGACCAGTGGACCCGAGAGATGTCATGTACACTAAGACCAGGCTCAGGACGCCCTCGACAGACCAGTCGTCGAGAAGACCGCCACATCGTAAGAAATGCACGCGTAGAGCCAACTGCTTCATCGGCCGCCCTCCAGGCACAGGTAGCACCTTCACCAGGGGCCTCTGTGTCTTCTCGAACCATACGAATGCGCCTGGCTGAAGGACAGTTGGTATCGCAGCGCCCATTACGTGTGCTGCTCTTGACGCCCACCCATCGACGCCTCCGTTTGGAGTTTTGCCGCGCACGAGGAAACTGGACTGCAGCGGAATGGAACCAGGTCGTCTTTAGCGACGAATCCAAATTCAATCTCGGCAGTGATGACAATCGTGTTCGTGTGTGGAGAGCCCGTGGTGAACGCTTCAATCCTGCCTTTGCTGTACAGCGACACATAGCTCCCACAGCTGGTGTGATGGTATGGGGTGCCATTGCCTACAATACACGGTCACCCCTAGTATTGTTCCGTGGCACCATGACAGCCCAGCGGTATGTTCATGAAATCCTGCAACCACATGTGTTGCCACTCATGCAACGGCTCCCAGGAGCCATTTTTCAACAAGACAATGCTCGGCCTCATACGGCAAGGGTGTCACAAGAATGTCTCCGCACTGTTTCTACCCTTCCTTGGCCTGCGCGATCCCCAGATTTGTCTCCAATCGAACATATCTGGGATCATTTGGGACGACGAGTTGGGCATCGCACGAGTTTGAACGAACTAGATTCAAGGTTACAGCAAATATGGAACGAAATGTCTCAAGACATTATACAGAACTTGTATGACTCAATGCCCGATCGTATCGCATCGTGCATTCGTGCTAGAGGGGGTTCAACGGAGTATTAACTCCTCCGTTCTTTTGCCTTTTTCTCTGAAATAAATTATCCTTTTTCTTTGATTTTCTTATCATTTACTTATATCAAAGTAGTCATTACGTATGTAAAATTTCGTTTCATTTTGATGACTCCTTCTTGGTGCGCTAATTTTTTTGTCCATGAGTGTACGTGAATTTTTATAATTTCAACAAAAAATTCGGAGCAAAAAAATTATTTTTGCCGCCAATTTTATAAAAAAAAATTGTTAAATTCGCGGTCTTTTTGAGACAACGAAGGTAACATCTCTCTATCAGTGATAACTTCGGGGACCTTTTCTTGAGTTCTCCCTAACCGCCGGCCAAGAACGAATGATTTATATGGAACGATACTCGAGGTACGTCGTGAGGAATGAAATTTATATGAAAGTAGCGGTTCAGTTGGCATAATAACGCGGCCGTATGATCCCCAAGGACTTTAGCAAAGACAACAACAACATGGCTTTAAAATTTAGAGATCCGCGATGGAGTTCAGTGCTGGGCAGGCGCCTGAATTTTTGAAACATCAATAATGAACAAATAGCCGCCCACATGGTATAGTAGTTAATGTCGTGAGTTTCCAATATACAGGGTTGCCACCTATAAGCGTTACGCCCCCCTTACCCGAAAATTGTCAAATCATAAAGAGTGGATGTTGCACAATGTGCAGCGAAAAATCCAGTTCAGGGTGCAAATGTGTATAGTGGCTAATGGAGAGGATTTTCAGCAACATAAATAAATGATCCTGAAGATAGGGAAGTGTCTCAGTTTCTTTTTCCACTATTTATGACATGACAGTTTTCGAAATCGTGACCAAACAAATGTTCATTTTATACATTCTGCTTTAAGTATTAATGTGCGCAAGGTGTCTTTTTTTACTACATCGATGATGCTTAACAACTTCGTTATTGACTTTTATCCCGTATCTCATACCGTTTTTGAGATAAACACGCTAATTCCAAAATTTGCCGATAGATGGAGTTGTAAGTTGTCTCATCGAGTAGCGCATAGCCCTTTTACTTTACCTAGACACCAACTTTATAGTCTATGCTGTCACCGTTTCGAAGTTAAGGGGGGTGTAACGGATATAGGTGGGAACCTTGTATATATATATATATATATATATATATATATATATATATATATATATATATATATATATATATATATATATATATATATATATATACACATATATATATATATATACATATATATATATATATATATATATATATATATATATATACATATATATACATACATATATATATATATATATATATATATATATATATATATATATACATATACATATATATATATATATATATATATATATATATATATGTATATATATATATATATATATGTGTGTGTGTGTGTGTGTGTGTGTGTGTGTGTGTATATAGTTAGCGTCGTGTGCTTCCTCGCAGTGGGCTTGGGTTTCAATCCCGAATAAGCCTTGGTCGTTACCGTGTTGTGCCCTTATAGGGCACAACACAGTAACGTTATAATAGGGTTATAATAACGTTATAATAATCTCCTCATAATAGGGAGCCATGCTGGCTCACCTAAATGATGTTTTTATAATAAAGTAGCCAACAAGATTTAGCGGTGAATAACAAAAGGCGAATGTCTCATGACAAAGTGCTTCCTCTTTAGGAGAAAAAAAATGAACCAATAGGAAGCATTTCACAAATATTAGTTGCGGAAAGAAAGAACTGGGAAAAAATATAAATTATTAGAAAATAATAGGAGGAGGCTAAAATTCTGTGCCGTTCACCTTAAAAAAAAACTGAGAAATTGATATTAATGAAATTTCAAAAAAGGATAGCTCACCATATCAGGGAGATGATTTACAGATGAAAAAAATAGCTAAAAACAGATGAAAAAAATAGCTGACGATTTTCAGAAAATTACTTTGAAGAAATAGGGGATTAACAGGGTGTTTTTCAAATTTTCCCTTTGATATTCATAGAAAATTTTTCTGATGAATGTGAAATTTTAGCTACAATAAATTGTTGTTTCTAATGCCCCCTGGTCGGAAGTATTTCAGACCAGGTCCATATAGGCTAGAAGGCCGAATGTGTGGTTCCGGTTCATAACGGCACCACAAGGGTCGATAGGTCAAGTTTCCTATATCATTCCTATATGAGTCCGCCTGAACCAGGTGCCACCTCAATTTTGACCGAGCAACCCCAGGGCATCTGAGGAAATCGTACCTCTCTACCCTCTCTGACCTCATATAGCGCATACAGATTGGTACAGAGTTCTCTGCATCTGCCAGTGATTGATGTTCTTTCTGTACTCTCTATATGCGCTGATCTCCTCCTCTGGCGGTCCGTATGCATAGCATCAAAGGAGAACCCGAGGTCCCGGGGGTCAAATGGTGACAGTGGGGGCGGGGGACACTAGATCAAGAAACACGAAGACTTTGGCGGCTTGAATGGGGGGGGGTTCTAAATGGGGGAATATCTGGAAGACACGTGTTCATTGGAATGGGGGTGGTTCTAAATACCGTGTCTAATGTTACCGTGACTAATGTGATGACAGGAGTCTGGGATCTGCAGGCAGAGAACTCTGTACCAATCTGTATGCACCATTAGAGGGACGATCTGGTCTACGGATCGAAAGTGCCCATATCCGGCCTAGACACGGAGATATTGAATGCACCTTTGTCGGGAGATCGATCCGAGCAACCCCAGCACCAAAAACCGACGCTCTACCACGAGGCTACCTCAAGCCCTTCACTTTTTTTTCTTTTTTGTTTAGAAAATAAATTATTTAAATCAAGCAAGATTGTCAAAACACAAATTGAGGTAGAAGTAAGTGAATTTTGAAGATCTATTGCGCTTAACTACAATAAATTGTTCCGATTTGCTAAATCCAGAATTCTTATCTACTGTACGAAAAATACCACGACGTATCGATTGCTTATTTGCAATTGGACGTAATCTCCAAAGAGAGAAACAATTAATTAATCTATACTAATATATAAAGAGAGAGCAGATTTTGTACGTGGAGGGTAATCTCCGGAACCACTGCACCTATTTGAAAAATTCTTTCACTGTTTGAAAGGTACATTATTCCAGATGGTCATAGGCTATATATTATGTATATCTGATCAGTAGAAATGAAGTTAGGGGGGATACTCTGGATTTGTGTGCACGGCCGCCATCTTGGATTTTTTCCGCCAGGGTTTGGCGCATTTCGCATGGCGATAATTATTGCGTTCTGGTAAAAATAACCCAATGTCAAATTCTCTAATTTTAAGATCAAACAGTTATTTCTGATGTGATCTTTTAATTACAGTATAATAATTTTAGGTCAGATCTTGGCCTTGACCTGGAAATCTGAGTCAAATTGACTATACTCAAAAGAGTAAATTATTTTTAAAACTAAGAGTCTTTTTGTTGAAAATTTTTGAATCCATTATCAGTTTTTCGTTAACTTATTAAATTTAAGTTGCTTTTAATTTTGTTTATCGATTGTCAATTAGTATACTATAATGATACACCATTTCATTTATTTGAAGTAAAAATTGTCTGCCATCATTTTTTCGTAAAATATAAAATTCAGTATACATTTTAAATACAATATATTTTAAAATATTTTATAATTCCAAGTTGTAGTGGATTACAAATAAATTTAAATAACTGAAGTTCAACTTCTCTCTCCCCAGGAACCTAAGTTAAAAAGTTAGTTAAGGTTAAGTTATTGGTTTAGTAAAAGGTTTTTTTTTTGTCTTATTTCCAACACAGCAGGATAAATGGTCAAATAATCCTTGTCCCGATTTTATTGTATGCACCAAATATTTGGTTAAGGTCAAATCTGAAGTAAAATTTCATTACCACAATGGAGAGAGAGAGAGAGAGAGGATCTGGTTACTCACCATAAATTTATGGGTTCATAATTATTTTACATTTTTCAAAGCTGAATTTTAGATAATTTTTAAATTGCAAGTTATTTAGGTGGTGCGAAAATACTGTATTTTTTTCTAATTAACAATATATTAGCATAATATTTTGGTGATTCATTGCTATTAGTCAAAGAGTTAGGGCAAACTGAATAGATGGCATTGAAATTTTATCTGTAAGTAAAATTCATTTGACCAAATTTTTCATATGGATCATAATTTGAAAAGGTAGTTTTTAATTAAAAATGACAAAAAAAAAATCTCAGTCCAACGATTAAATGATTTTTCAAAAATATTTCTAAGTTTCACAATTTAAAAAGGTCGTTTTTATTAAAAAAGCTAAAAGAAAAACCCAAAATTTCCAATATTTCAGAATGATTTTTTCAGAAAAAGTGGTTTTATCAAAAACCCAAAAATAAATCTAAGTCCAACGTTTAAATGATTTTTCAAAAATTTTTCTAAGTTTCATAATTTAGACAGGTGTTTTTTATTAAAAAAGCTTAAAAAAATTCAAAGTCCAGCGTTTTGAAAACACCGCTTAAAACACATTGGCGAGAATTTTTCCACTCCTCAAAACACGGTAAAATCGCCAAGTTGGCGCAAAAAAATCCAAAATGGCGGCCGTGCACACAATTATTAAGTAACGTAATATTAATTTGAATATTATTTTAGGTGCTTAAAATAATTAAAAAAACATTCTTTACTTAAAATCCTTTTTTTATTTTTGTATTTTTATTTAATCTCTTACTCTAATTTTGAGATAACAATGTGTATCTATAAACGTTTGTCAATTGTAAAAGTTTATATTATAAACGTCTATATTGTAAACGTTTTGTCAATTAAACGTTTCTCCAAGTGACAAACGTTTAATCTATATCTATCTATATATATAAAACAGTTCCGTAACTGACTCATTCATTCACTCACTGACATACAAGGCACAGACCAAACCGCTGGACCTAAAGGGCTGAAATTTTGCATGGCGATTCTTCTAATAGTGTAGGGGTACATTAAGAAAGATTTTTCAAAAATTCTCCTTAGATTTTTTTAAATTAAATTGTTAAGCTGTTTTTTAAACTTTTTTTACGTTTGCATTTAAAATAATACATTGAGGGTTATAAAATTTATATCACGAGAAAGATCATAAAAGTTCCTTCAAAATGAAATTTTTTTCGAATTTTTACCTCCATTTCCTGATTTTTGGTGAATTTTTAAAGATTAATTTTTAGAATTTAATTTATTAAATGCCGATCACGTGATTTCTTTTTCTGGTAGTTTCAATAAATTTATCGTCACGTGCGTAACAACTAAATAGACACAAAAAATATTTTTTTCTCTTTCTAATGCAGCAGACAATTGGATATTATCCAAAAAAAAATGCATATCCCTTACGATTTTTTTATAAATATATATATATATATATATATAGATAGATAGATATATATTTTACATCAATTGTATACATTGATCATCGCATTTATTATAAATATATATATTTATTTTTTGGCATAAATTGCATACGTTGACCGTTGTATTTAATTTGAATGTACTCCGTAGCGAAGCGCGGGTTTTCAGCTAGTATATAATAAATGAACGAGCCCCCTTTTTTTCCCATTTTGTGCATGGTATGTGTTATGTTATTAAACTACTTACTTACAATTTTCTAGTTACTTACAATTTTTACCATGTTTTTATTAACTTGCTTTCTTGTTTGTGTGTGTATTTGTCCACTACAAATCTTGCAATTGATTTTTAATTAACTTCCCGACTAGCTAGACATTTGAAACTTTTAGAATAGCTCAGAACACGATGACAATGCATTATTTTAATAATTTTAGCCATCTTTAAGCAGAATTGAAGTAATTTTCAGTTAATTTTGTTTTATAGACTGGTGCAGCCATCTATCGACCGGGACGGGAGCGAAAAGTTAAACGCAAGTTAACTTCCAATTAACTTCATTTTCTTTCAAGTGGATGGGATAATTCATAAAAAAAAATTTAAAAAGTATTTATTAATAGATAGAATTGTCAAGTTTATATGATTCAACAGGAAATTTAAAAACATGGTATATAAAAAGTTCTTTTTATCTTGTAATTATTGATAAATTGTTACTTACGTAACATCAAAATCAACTGTAGTATCAGCTGTTTGCAAAAATAAGCGAATATTCGCTCTCTATTGGGTGCAGGCTTACACGGTATTGGAAGCAAGCGGAGAATGCTAATAATACTGGTACCAAAAAGTAAAGTTTAAAAAAAAAAGCGTGGGTTACGAACTATTGCAAATAAGCCATCGATATACTTCATATTATACACATAGTATATGTTGGATGATATCCACCTTTGAACCACATTCATCTTGTAAAAGTTTTTTCTGTTTGTTTCTTTGTTATCAATCTTATTATTTTTGCCAGTCTATTTGTCTATCCAAAGTTTTCAGATGTACCAAAATATGCGCTTTTACATTAGGGTATAAAACAGAGGTGGAGAACGCGCGGCCTTGAGGCCGCATGCGACCTTGGTGATCTTCTCTTGCAGCCTTCATAAAAGCTAGCACTTGTATTAATTAATATTTAATTATATAGATTACAACAATTTCCAAATCAATAGAATTAAATAAAGAACGGCATGAATGTATGTACAGTGTCGGCCAAAATAAAGTTGACATTTTGAAATTGTTGTTTTAAGTCGCTACAATTGTATATTTATCCAAATGAGCTTCGTTTACCTTGATTGTATGATACTTTAACTACACTTTATATGTAATTTAATGCTCAGAGTTTCTTAGCATTGCTACCAGACATGTTATATGATCTCTACACAAAAACTATTTTCTTACTATTATTGTTGTGACTGGCTCCATGTACGTTGAAACGTATCATTTTTCTGCCCCCCCCCCCAAAAAAAATAATAATTAATGATTAATGTTATAACAAGTTTTTATCCTTATGTGAATACAAAAATATTTGATATTGTAACTTTTATGTCAAATAATAAATAAATAAGGACTTAATTTTTTTAATTATTTTTCTATATAATGCACCAATTTGTTAAAACTACAATAATTTCATAAAAGTCGCATTTATAGGTTCATCAACTTATGCGGCCTCCTTTATTACTACCTTATTTACATGTGGCCTCTAATGGTAAAAAGGTTCCCCACCTCTGATATACAGGCTCGGACTTAGAGACCCAGGGCCCATAGGCACTTGACATTTGGGCCCCCCACCATCTCGAAGCTATTTTGGAAATTTAGCAAATTAAATGCAATAGTACAGAACGTATAATTTTTAATCGACTTTAATGACTTTAATAAACATCAGAATAATACAGTCTATGTTACTATAGTTACGTTATTCTATAAAATTTACAGAATCATACGACGAACTTTCTTCTGTGCAAAAGAACGATAAAACTTTTAAATTTTTGATAAAGCTTTTTGATAAGGCAAGCCAGGCTTTTGAACTAATGTAAAGCCACCGGGGCTCCTAGGCTGGATGGGCCCCTAGTCCGGGGCCTTGTAGGCTTCGGCAGAAATCCGGCTCTGCTGGTATAAAAGGTTTATCCATATTGATACTCGAGTGTCCAAATTTGGCTGTACTATCGATCATACTGTGTGTTTGACAGTCGTGAAAACTCATTCATTCTTTCGTGCGCTCCAAGTATAGAATTTTCTTACATCATTTTCGTCTTGTAATTTTTATACTGTACAACAGTGACTGAATGGCAACAAAAATTTCGAAAATAATGTATTTATTTACATCCAGTAAAATATTTACAAAAATTCTTATTATTTTTACCAGTCCATTTGTTCATCCATATGTTTTCGGGTATGCTTAGTTGGCAATAGGTCGTATAACAGCTGATTCTGCAGTTGATTCTGATGATTCGTAATTATTAATTTATTAAAAACTAGCTGAATACACGCGCTTCGCTACACAGTACATTTTAGGATAATTGCAATGAAATATAATGAAACTGCTTTTTAGAGAATTAAATTCTTAATTAATTCGAAATAAATTCTTAAAAACTTCCATCTCAATTAGTCTAATGTATAAATTTTATCATTTACTGTATTTAATTTTTTTTTGTCTATTTATTACGCTGTTATGCACGTGACGCAAAATTAATTTAAAGTATCACGAAAAGAAATTTTGTTATCAGCATTTAATAAATTAAAATTCTAAATATTAATCTTTAAAAATTCACCAAAAATCAGAAAATGGAGGTAAAGATTCGAAAAAGATTTCATTTTAAAGAATTTTTATGATCTTTCTCACGATATAAATTGTATAAACCTCAGATTATTATTTTAAATGCAAACTTTAGAAAAGTTACAAAAAAGGCTTAAATATTTAATTATAAAAAATCTAAGGAGAATTTTTCAAAAATCTCTATTAGTGCACCTCTACACTATAAGAAGAATCGCCACGCAAAATTTTAGCCCTTTAGGTCCAGCGGTTTAGTCTGTGCCTTATCTGTCAGTCAGTCAGTCACGGAACTGTTTTATATATTGAGATTATGAGTAAATAGTTTAATAGCGTAACACGTGGCCAGGTACAGATTATCCAATCAGCCCCTAAAGGAACTACTCATTTTGAACTTTAACTGTCTCAGAACATTTGCTCCTACAATAGCTAGACTAAAAACTAATCACTTTAAGGGTATGAAAATCCACCCTGATGAACTAAGGTCCTTTATAAACTGCAGAGATTGTCCAGAAACCCAGCTTTCTCCAGAACATACCTCTGACTATCCAGCCATTGTGGCTGCCTTTTTCAAGCTTGTTTTGTCGCCCCAAGAACTCTTCCAGCCTGATTTGGCAACTGCTGTTATCCAGGATTTTGGTTCTATTGAAGACTTTTTCTTCTACACCAGTGGTTCCCAACCTTGGGTACGCGTACCAGTACCGGTACGCGGACAAGCAGCTACCGGTCCGCGAATGATTTCACAATTTAAAACAAAAATCTATTAAAAATCTGTATTACAAAAAAAAAGAAAAGAAATGACTATAATAACTAATAATCCATACGTTTCAATATTTTAGTTTGGAATTTCTTATCCATTGTTTGTGTTGTAATACTTTATTGGGATTTACCTAATCTCCAAAGATGCAGTCTACACTTGAATGTGTTATCTATAACCACCCCATAAAAATTTGGCACTCGCCTGCGAATTATAACTGTGTCTATAACTGTGTTTGCGAATTATAACTGTGTCTGAGAAGTTTCTTGCCAAGCAGTAAAATTTTTAATGCCATTTGCGACCACATATTTATGTGAAAAAGGATTTTCTGCAATGACTGCGATGAAAACCAAATATAGAGCTTTGCTGGACATTGAATCGGATCTTCGCCTTAACTGACAAACATTGAGCTCGATATTACTTCTTTAGTTAATAATAAACAGGCCCAACCTTCTCACTAATTATATATTTTTAAAGTGATTATTATATTTTATGTATATGCTTAGCAATAAAAATATATCCCAAGTTACGTGTCTTTATTACAAATGTTCTCCATTGCATTTTGTTCCCCATTTCAAAATTTTTGGTCTACCGGTACGTCATCAAATTGTTTGCAACGTACAGGTACGGTACTATAAAAAGGTTGGTACTATAAAAACCTAAAGGTTGGTACTATAAAAGGTACTATAAAAACCTGTTCTACACTATTCGTAAGCACGACAGCAACAACAACAACAACAACAACATACACATATGCACAAAAATTCTTATTATTTTTACCGGTCCATTAGTCCAACCATAGTCTTCAGATGATATATCACAATATACACGTTTAGCACTGGGGTATGAAAAGTTTATCCACACTGATATTCGAGTATCGAAATTTGTCTGTACTATCATTCATAATGTGCAGTTGACATTCATCAATACGGGTTTGTGGCGGCCCTGTGGTACAGCGCGTTGGTTTTCGGTGCTGAGGGTGCTCGGATAGAATCCCGGCATCGCGCCACCAAAAATGCCTCCGTTTGTGTGGTACTTTAATAGGAGGTAATTCTATCTGCCTGTATAATAAACTGGACAGTAAACTGCGGCATAGTATAGACGAATGTTTGACGACAAGTGCCTTTGCACTGGTTAAAAACAATATAATAAAACATTCGTCAATACTCGTTCCTTCTTTCATATACTAGCTCTAAATGTGGAAATTTTCTAACACAATTTCGTCTCATAATTCTTATGCTTTCTAGCAGTTATTTGGGTAACAACAAAAATTCTGAGAATAATGTATCTGTTTGCAACCTCTGAAATATCACGAATGTGTCTGTAGGAATGAGGCAATCGACTGCAGAATTCACTTTAATCCTGAGTGCAGGTTCTTGTTAGAGTTCTTCGCCTTCAGCTCCAAGCAATAAGACTTTTTCTATAATTGAAATTTTAGATAAAAATCATGTTTTGTAATCTTTAGATATTATTTGCAATAATGACGGCAGTATTTAAGGCTGCTATGTACTAACCCCATTGGATTCGCTCACCTCAATGTTAACCTATGGAGAAAATGTGTCCACGGATTGCCGACTTGGATTCAAAGATTTTTTTTTTTTAATTGTACTCCGTCATAGAGAAAAAAATTTTACATTTGTGTACATTTTTCGTTTTTTTAAAAAAATGCAATTAATATTTTAAAATTTAAATTATTCGGAGAAAAATCTGGTATAGTGTGTTTTAAACGCTCATAAATTCCTTCGGTGGACGAAATTTATAAAATGAATCCTGTAGCGCTTTGCAGAAAAATTCAGGCTATCTGACAATACCAATTTTATTTGATTATCAGCATTTATGTACCTGTAAATAGTTGACAAAAATATATTTTAAATAAAAAATTGGGGGGCAGTGCTTAACCCTCCTATAGAGAGAGAGCCATTACGATCCCTCAAAATTTCAATCCTAAGGGGGGTGGAATTCTCGAACTGTCAACTGGACTCTTCCCACCACAAGAGTCTGCAAGAAGAGGAAAAGGGAAATACGATATTTTTTCTTAGTACATAGCAGCCTTAATGCTTATTTATAACCGATTTATACATTTAACTTACACATAACTATACATTTACTTTATTTCGAGAAATATAAAGATTAATCTGGAACCTATCGATACTTACCTGTTTCATAAGCCTCCCGTATGGAAAAAATGACTTTATGGAGCATAAACTGTGTCATACGTAATCGTAATACAATGTAATTTTTGCTTCAAGAAAATGAGTTCAGTGAAAACCAAATTTTGTATTATCCTTGAAATGGGTCTTACAAGATGCTGCTTTCCTGATGAAAGCTGTTAGATTTCATCGAAACAATACATTCATTAAGATTTTGGGGGATTACTGGGTATATGAAAAAGTTTTTCTGTAATTGAAATAATTTTTAGACCTTATAAATCATTCCTATGTATCAAAGTCATAACATGGAAACATTTCATGAAATACATAAAGCCAGCTGTTATGTATTCCATGAAAAACATAAAGAAGAGTACGCGTCTGCTTTAATTTCACACTTTTGAGGAATACGAAAACAGGAAGAAATGTATGTATAAGAGAGAAATTCCAGATCAATAGAAAGCGAAATAAATAAGTAACTGAATATAAAAGTTCTGTTACACAAGATATATAACTTGACTCCAAGTCTATTTTTTTCTTAGATAATAAATGATTTAAATCAAACAAGATTATGAAAACAAATTTCTGTAGAAATGAGGGATTTTTGAAGATAGTAAATACGTCTATGTATTCAAATTTTAAGGCCACGTTAAGCTACCACTTTCTTATAAATGCTAAACTCGAAAAATTTCATTCCATACAACAAGAATTTCATAGCGCAAGCGAAAGTCCTTCATAGTAATCAGTAGCTAGAAAGTAAGCTTTCGTTAACATGGTTTGTGGTAATTGGCTTTCGAAAAATTTGTAAAATTAATTTATGAGATTTTTTTTCCCAGAAGAAAGTTGACAGAGGCACTAAGGGGCAAACTATTATCGTAAGAGGATGAAGGACGGCCAGATTTCCCCCTTTTTATGTACATACTCGTACGCAAGATGTTTCTTTGAAATTAAGAGGGAAAGCATTATCTAGTTCTAAATCAAGAGGCAATTTATGTCCACCTTAAACGATTATAATCACCAAGGGCGTGAACTGACTCAACGAAATTTATAGCCTACTTTGAGGCGATGTTGCACTGAATAAGATGGATATTAATGATTGGGAGCTATATTACATAAATATTATCCTCATGGCGAAAAAGAAACAAAGAGAGGGATAAATATAAATAGGCAGGGTAGACAGATAGATAGACAGAGATAGACCAGAGGGCGTCAAGGGCACAAAATATTTTTTTTAATTTTACTTACCGTCATTTTATTATTTCCCCCCTTTAAATCAAGGTTTCTATATACTAAAAAATCCTTAAGGGATTTCGAATTTTGTTTTAAAGAAACTTTAAAGAATGTTTACTGTTTAACATATTGGTAAACCTACTGCTCAGTTAGCATATTTTTTTATCTCTATAGCAAAGGATTAAAATTTTAGCGTATTCAGGATTTACAAAAATTTCCTTTCTAGGATTTTTTATCACTTTAAAGGACAAAAAAAAATCAGAGTAATTTTTAGGTGAGAGGAAATGTTTAACCTTAAAAAATAAATGCTCACAATTCAGTAGAGTCAGTATATATATTCAATATATGAAATTAGATGAAAAGAACAAAATTTCATTGGGATACTTAGCAAAGAATTTCAGCTATATACTTTTAAATATGTTAAACCTAGAAAAATTCCTTTCTGAGATATATAGACTCAAAGTATAGGCGGCGTACAGAGGGATACAAAGATAGTATAAGCATAAAAATATTTCTAAGAAAGCAATCATCTAAGAAACATGGATTTTAAAAGCTCTATCGCATACATAAAAACCTAGAATCTTTTGTTTTCCTCGCGGCAGAAATTTTGTCATGAGAGCATTCGACCATCCACTCTGCGATTTTGTTTTGCTAGTCTATTATATGGAAGTTTCCAATAAGTCATCCAACACTGCTCCATCTAAGAGCTAGTGGTTCGTAACCGGTGGTCCTAGAGAACCCAAGAAGTGGTCCGCGAGGTTAGTAATGATATCTATATATATATATATATATATATATATATATATATATATATATATATATATATATATATATGAAATAAATTTCAAACCTTTCTATTATTAAAACGCCAATCTAAATTTTTTCACCCTTTGCAATAAAGCATTACCCCACAAATCCAACCCGAAGTAATCTATTAGTTTTTCCCCTAAGGCACGTGCGGTCAAAACTTATGTAACGAGGAACCTTCTACGACGTTCGAAAACATCACCCCATATGACGCGACATAATCACGTGTCCGTTTCTGACCAATTAGAAGTTTAATTGACCCGTACTCGGGCGAGAGATTTTCGCACCTCCGCAGCTTTTGTGTGCCTGCTCTCGATGAGAAAAGATGTAAGTTTCTCGTGCTCCCAACTTGCGGGCGGGGGCCTCCGTTCCCCGCGCCGCGCGATATGTCGTTCAAATAAAGATTCATCTAGCTGAAAGCGTCTTTAATTTTGGTGGTGAACTTCAAATTTATTTGCCTGGGTTGTCTTCCTACGCCTTTCCCAGTCACTCTCCATTGCCTGTCTCCCCAACAACTCAGCTACGACTTGACCGGAACCGAAAAACTATGAAGTTACCGGCCAGTTGAGCATCACCCCGTCAAGGGTATTACGTTTAATTATGTCAATGCAAAAATAATGAAAGCAAGAGATTTAACTACTAGCAACCTAGAAAAAAGAACACTAATGGAAGGAACTTTAAACTTTTAATAAACTTTCGAAAAAAGTACCTATGTGGTGTGTGGGTGTGCAAACTGAAAGATGAAAACGTGAGATTGAAGAGAAAACATAAAACTTATGAAACAACTGAATTCTTTAAAAAAAAATTAGAAACTAAAACACTTATCTATTTTTTTCCAATTTTTTATTTTCATTCTTAAGTAGCAAAGTGTACAGCCACAGTGATATTACTTGTAATATCTCATCAGAAACACCTTGCTTTTGTTTCATTTACTCAGGCGTTGGCTGCTGAAGACGATATATGAGTAAAGGAGAACTTTCTTTAGAGTCACAATGTTAAACCTATAGGCAAATTATTCAACAGTAAATAAATAAATAAATATACATACATACATCCATATACATACATATATATATATATATATATATGTATATATATATATATTCATCGTTTCATAACGACCTCAAATTGATATGATTTTTTTTAAATTGAGAGCCAAAAAAAATTTAGTCACCAATAAATTTTGTTCAAATTCTAAAATATCCTGCATTTCTACCAGTTTCTGACGTTTCGAATACGAAAAAATCCTTGTTCAGCATAAAAATTTCTGATATATTTTCTGTGACGCGGGCCTACAGCGTCAGAGCCATTTCGGATCCCTACAGCCATTTTACAGCTCGTTAATCCAGTGCAAGCTGAAAAATCTCGTTCATTTTTTAGTTTTCGTAGGTTTGCAATTCAGTTTTCTTTTACGTTACATTTATTATTATTATGATGTTTATTTATAACTTAAGTTGTTTCTCACAAACAGTTTGATTATTCAGAAAATAAAACCTTTTTTTTTCAACTCTCAAAGGCTTAGATGGGAGAGGGTCCCTGGTATTTTTTTGGGGGGAGGGGCAAGTGTCCCTGATCAACAAAAGGTTGGGAACCAGTGCTCAAGGGGACAAGGGGACAACACACAGAACGTCCGACCTCGGCATTTGGTAGTACCACTATTCGAAGTGGGCGGATAAAGCCAAAAATGTAGAGAAATGTATTGCTCTTTTTTTATGGAGGAACTTGTGTCTTGCACCCCTTCATTTATAGCAACAATTTTAAAAGTTGCATCATTGAATTATTCAGCGTTTCTGTTGAACTTTCCTTGTGATGCAGGAGACGCTCTGTAATTTATTGCACGGGCGTGAATTAATACCAATCTTGACGATACATAAAAGCATGCATAAGCTCCGGGCCATGTGATGTTGTGTAATTTGTGCCAGGAGTAAATGTGTATCTTTAGGTAACATCTGATGCATTACAACATAAAGGGCGTTGCTGTATGTGTTTCCATTGCTAGCCTGTCAAACTACCATGAGAAAAAGAAGTCATAATAAAATCCTAATGCGTTATTATATTAGATACAATCCGTTGTTGTTTTAAACGGACGGAAAGGGAAATAGGAATAAATGTCAATAAAATAATACCCGTATTAATGATATCTAAATCCGATTCTAAGCTGTAATTCTGAAATCTGAAACATATTATTCCACCCTTAGAGAAAAAAGAGATCACTCATAATGCAGAGAGAGCAAGGAATGTCCGTTTGCATCACTTTAAATGGGATAAAAAAGGTATAAAAAATATTACCCATCCACGTCTACGATACAGAGTTGGATTTATTCCGATATATATAACGTTTAAGGATCCGACGCATTGGAAGATGGTAATTTAATTCACAGATCATATCGAGGTAACTTAAGTCCACATCCTGTTAGATATCCACTATTAAACTTAACTCCCCAACTACATTTGAAATCAAAACGGGGTTTGAGAACACGCCATGCAAATCCGGGCTGACGTCATGGAGCTATCATCATCATCATCATTTCCGAGTTTAGTTGTTTCGGGATGGGCGTCGGGACTTTATTTTTCCATTTCCAGAGAACGGAATACGCGATTTACATTCGCAGGGTGTTGAAATATGCATGGAACAGAGATTTCCGAGTAATCATATTCGAGTTTGATATTGTGCGAAATTGAGTGGAAATGGCCGGCGTTCGAAGATATATTCATCATATCGGAGTGCGGGGAAATTAGGGTTAGTAAAGCATTTCGGATATAATGAATAATTTAATAACAATAATAGCAGGTAAGGCACGAAGAAATATTTTGGCAGGTAAAAATTATCGTGAATAAAGAGAAATGTAGCAACATGAAATAATGTTTGAAGTAGCCCAGCGCTTACATCATGAGTGATTCGAATAACTAGCGGTTTTCCAAATGCTTATTTTAACGCTATAGGCTAAGCTCTAATGTACCAGTAGAAATAAAAAGAAAATTAACATCAGCGTAATAGAGAGAATAGTTTAATCCTTGAAAAGCAGTGTTACAAAGAAGAGACAGCATGACAAAATCTGCATCAGAAAATGGGTCGAATAAGAAACAGATAAAAGTTAATATTTCTAAAAAAATATTATTTTTAATTAAATATTGACTTTTTTATTTCTTTTTGTTAACAGCTGAAGTGTTCGTTGGCCTTTATGTTAGCATTTTCTATTAGCTTAGCAGTCTAATGACAGTCCGAACTCTCAAAAGCCGGACAATGACCAAATGTCTGGAGAACTGGTCATCAATTGATGACCAGTTCTCCAGACATTTGGCCATTATCTGGGCATTTGGATTGAAGAATCTACAGCAAGGGTCGGCAAACTTTTTTACTAGGAAGGCATATTTCAGAAATGCGAGATTTCAGCTGCCATCACAGTTTGAAGAGGAGGGGGTGTTAATATTTAAACATAAAGAAATTTATGCGACATAAATTTTTATTATATAAATTCAAATTTTAATTTAAACAAAGCAATCTTAAAATTGACAATTAATGAGATATTTGACATCGCAACTTCTGCTGCCAACTCGCTGTAATGTGGCACATAAGTTGAATTCCCTGTTCTCCGGCATTTATCCAAAAGAGTGTCAGTGAGGCTTGATTGGTACTTGGATTTTAAGTATTTCATATTGGAAAACAAAGATTCACAAGGATATGTCGACGCTCAAAGAGAGTTCAATTTCAGAACACATTTGCACAATATTGGGAATCTATTTCAATTCACTAAATTCCAGAATTTTTCTTCGTTATCCCGTGATTTTAATTCAATGTCATTTCTTATATTTATAATTTCCAGTTATAAGTCCTTCATATTGGAAATATCAAAATACGTTGCTATTTTATGAGTCACACCGTCCTCTGTATGAGGGAAAGGATTAGTATAAAATGTCAAAAATGCCTCCAATTCGTAGAATTCTTCAAATCTGGTATTAAATTCTTCCAACAAGGAATCATAATGTTTTGCAAAATGATAGGGGGTAGCATTCCCATCACAATAATTTTCTATCACCATTTTAAATTTGGGAAATGTGATAAATTATCTTTCTCCATATGCGATTTCCAGAGCGCCATTTTCATTACAACTACAAGCGTTTGTCGTTCATATATCAAAATTTTAGAAATCTGAACGGCGGTCACTTTGAAAAATTGCTTCGCGGGCACCGCGTTGCCGACCTCTGGTCTACAGGTTCTAAAAGGCGATACACACAGGTGTTTGTAGCCGCGTTCGGAATCGATATTAAGCTGTAGATTCCGGCCTCTTCAGTCTTCCAATTGCAGTAGATGTCCGTAACTCTCCTAAACAACCAAAGTCTGCTGGCAAATTTCTCAACAATAACCAGAAAAAACTTATGCAAAAGGCCCGACATGTCCTTTTTTTTGTTCATACATTGTAATAGTACATAAAAGACCTTTATTATCGGAAGATATATATATATATATATATATATATATATATATATATAAGACGAAGTTGAAAGAGAAAAACCAGTATGAGCACTAAAACTACTTGCAGCCAGGAACTAAAAACTTGAAAAGATAAGAATGAAAGAGGTTTTGACAGCATCTCTTCATCAGCGGTGCGATACTGTCTAAAAACCAATGATTGTTTCTGATAAGTATGATCTAAACAATAAACATACTTAGACACCGAAAAATCCTGAGAAACTGTAGAATTGAATAATGAGTTACTTGAGCCATAGAACACAAGCCTGCGCTAGACAGAGTGGAAGTTAAGATAGGTACCCGCAAGAGACTGACACACCACACACACATATATATATATATATATATATATATATTTATTTATATATATATAGTGTATGGCCCGATTTCCAAAAGCCGTCGAGCCAGTGATCTGAGGGTTGAAGGGTTCGAGGGCCGGTCGCTGGACAAAAAAAACCAAGGTAAACGTCTGTCCTGCCGCAATGGAGAAGATCTATATAGTATAATATATAATATATATATATCTATATATATATATATCTATGAATAGTATAATAGTATATATATATATATATATAATATATATATATAAGGCATAGTTGAAAAGAGAAAAAACCAGTAGGAGCACTAAAATCAATGTGCAGCCAGGTAACTAAAACATGAAAGATATGGAATGCAACAAAGAGGTTTTTGATAGTATCTCTTCATCTGCGGTGTCAGATACTGTCTAACAACCAATGGATTGTTTCCGAAATTCTTTATTAACTATTCAAAGGTCTCCGGCTCCATCTTCCAATATTAATCGTTTCCTTAATGCTTAAGTCATTACACCATTCAAATTAATTTAATCCATTTCAATCCCGTTATCTCAATCCCGCGACGTGGCGCGACGGACTACGTCTTACCCGTTCGACTTTCCTACATGCTTCTGAAGTTATTCGTTTGTTTAAATCCCGCCTAGAATGATCTGCTTACGCTGCATAGAACTCCCTGGAACATTCTTTTTGATTAACTTGCAATAACTTTCGCGCGCGAAACTCTAAAAATAGCTCTCTACGTCAGCACCCGAGATGAGGCTTGTAATTCTCCCTGCTGAACTTCGTTTTCACTCACGCGTTGCCTTATCAAATGTGAATAATCTGACATTTAACGTTTTAATTCAGACTTTCCGTAGAAAAACCCCTTTTTAACCCTTAAAGTTCTAACCTCTAAAAAATCTCTGACATATATAAATATATATATATATATATATATATATATATATACACAGGGTGTCCAGCGAAGAAGTACCTGATTTCAAACTGAAAAATCACGAGAACAAAGATCTGTAGAAGAATGCAACAAACGGTATTTTTATCGTGAAAGCTGTAAGAATTTTATACACTAATTTTCGAAATAGTTACAAAAGCTGCTAACAGAGGGCGCTGTTAGCAGCTTTTAGCAATAGAGCCGCAGGCATGGATTGAACTCCATATTCCCCGGACCTGAGTCCTTGTGACTATTTTTTGTGGGGCACGTTAAAAGATACTGTCTACATGAACCATCCCATCACGCTGGGCGAGCTTCAATCGGCGATCTATGTAGCAGCTGAATCAATTTCTGTCGAGAAACTACAGGGTATGATGGCAAATTTTATTGCGCCACCTCCATAGAGCGAATGGTGGACATTTTGAAAAGATTGTGATGTAGTGATTGCAAAGACTACAAGTTTATATAAGCATGCTGATACGAGTTGTACAGCGCAATCTGTTAGCAGCTTTTGTAACTATTTCGAAAATTAGTGTATAAAATTCTTACAGATTTCACGGTAAAAATACCGCTTGTGGCATTCTTCTAATTTTGTTCGATCTTTGTTCTCGAGATTTTTCAATTTGAAATCAGGTACTTCTTCGCTGGACACCCTGTATATATATATATATATATATATATATATATATATATATATATAAGCTTCCTAAGCCATGAGGAAATTTTAAACGGTAAATAGGATGATTTAGTGTATGGAAGTTAGAATATGGGGTGAGAGGTTTTGAATTTAATGTTAAAGTTAGGTGTGAGGTCCAGGTTTGAAATGGAAGTAATATATTGCAAAAAGTGTTTTTTGCAGTATTTCCATACCTCAGTTTCAGCTGCAAGTTCCAGTCGAGAAATAAACATTTATGTGACTAATTTTGACACTATATCTCCTTACCTTGACTTATTAGTCCTTCCACTTAAGAAATAGATGGATATTTACGAGTGTCCTACATTTTTAAATCGATTGGTACATATAATTCTACCATCCTGAAACACTTTGGAGAAAACGATCATGGCCTTTAGAGTTATGCTGTTCTGTGAACGATATGATTAATTTGTCCTATCTATGCACGCGTAGAGATGTTTCGAACGCATTCTTCATTATTTAAGTCGTTTGACAACACCTCTGTGGGTCACGGCCATCGTTATAAATTTACCCCATGCTGACCGTTCTTGGTCATTTTTATTTATAAATGTAAACTGCTGTACAAATACATAGAAAAATTATTACTAGGGGATAATAAATTATCAAAACGAAAACAATTTTATTTTTGTTATTTCATGCAGCGCATAATACGAAGAATATCGGATGCATCAACGTCTTAAAAATATTTAATTTTATTTAGTAGGGGATAACACTTACATAATTATCAATTATTATTTCTATATGTGTGATCTGAGATCTTTAAAACTGTCTGCAACTTTAGGATCTAATCACACAAAGGGGTTAAAATCTCCAAAGTTTTGATATGCATAGCCATTGCTATTAGCACTTACATAATTGAACACATAGTACAGATTTAGCCATAGTGCAGACTCTCAGTTCAACCAAATCCTGAACTTTGTGGAAATTATTGCATTCATTTCGTGCGATGCGCATTGTTTTGCATGGCTCAAACGCTTTCTTCTTTACGTCAGTTCATTGGAGGACTCAAACAATTGCATAAACCAACACCAAGAAAACGCAACAAGCTGGTAATAGTATATCCATGGCTCTTAAAACTTAAATAACTGAACACGTCGAATAGATTTAGCCCTTCTTAGACCAATAACGAACTCGGTGGGAATTTTTGCATTCATTTCGAGCAATATGCATTGTTTTGCATGGTTCAAACGCTTTCTTCCTTATGTCAGTTCATTAAAGGACTCAAACAATTACATAAACGAATGCCAAGAAAACGCTCCAAGCTGGAAATAAAACTCAATCCACTTTAACTATCTTAAAATTTGGAAGGACGCTTAGTTTCTATGATAAATGAATTATCAACACCAAATTGAAAAGAAAAAAAAATGAAATGTGCCTCTTCACTGCTAGAAAAAAGGGATTGTGTAATTTAATAACTATATTATGGATGGTTCTACTGAAGATCAGATAAGAGACCCAGTTTGAGATGAAAATGCACGATTGAATTTAAAAGAAAATAAAAATAGGGAGAAAGTTACTTGACTCCTAATCAGATGGTCCACATACAGCTAGATTAAAAATAACTCGAGGAAGAAAATTCGAAAAATGTGTTACTCGCATCGTCAATAATGTTTCAATCGGTAACAGACTTTATATGGTTTCTGTACGTGGGTTAACCTTGTTTGAATACTCCGGTTCGAATCTCTTCCTAACAGACAGTCGGGTTATTATTGTTGCCCTGCAATTGGAAACAAACAACAGACTGACAAAAAAAAATTATGGTAATGGGCCGTTAAGAATTTTATGGCAAAATTCCATCATAGACAATGAAAACTTTACGAAAAGGTGATATATATATATATATATATATATATATATATATATATATATATATATATATAAGTCCATATCCTTTTATATGTTAAGAATGTGAAAATTAGAATTCGAAATATGGTATTTCTCATTGCTGGCATAGTTAAGTCGGTAAGACACCAGACGATGGGTTTTTGTTGGAGTCCTGTTTCAAGCATAGTGAGTGTAGTAACATAATGCACATTCCGATTTCAGCCAGTTTTTACCTGGGAACAAGTTTGGTAGCATACACGACTGCCTTGATAAAGAAATAAATTGCACTATACTGCGCCGTGGATAAAAAATGCATCTACATGGCTATTTAAATTTTACAATTTTATTAATAACTATAATAAACAGATAAAGTAGATGAATCCGACTGAACAACAAATTGGCCCAGGGAAGATTTATTACGAAACGTCCTCAACATGCATGTGCGTATGTTTGGGGACGGGGGGGGGGGGTGAGGCAAGCGTCTTATCTACTGGACACGTTCACTCGCTAATTGAAATAGCACACACAAGCCATCACCACGCAAACGCTATGCATATCTAAAAACCACAAAACGATCCGGATATGCGAGTACACTGATACGCGAGGCTAAAGATACGCATCTACAAGTTCCTCTCAGTTATTATTATTTTGAAATTAATAAAAATGGGCATGATATATCGGCCTAATCTCCGGCGCGATAACCTCCCTTTTTGATAACATCGACATGCAAAAACCTTTTAAAACCATGCCTCTAAAAAACATCATTTAGGCAAACATTATACTAACAAAGGCGCTTGGGGTAAAAAAAAAAATGCAAAAAAAAAAGTGAATGCGGCGAAATTAAATTGTCTCTTAGTGTTAGGCAGACAGGTCATCTTATTAAATCACGATTTTAAAAACACGCGAGGCGAGCAATTTATTCCGAAATTTATGGCGCGGGGGTTGGGCAGCGCACTTTACGGCGTTACGGAGCCCATTTTCCGTAACTCACGATTAGGGGGACGGACATTTTGGTCTCGCACTGCCCGAATCCAGCCATTGTACGTCCTGATGGTGTTGTGCTGTGCTTTCGAATTCTTTTTTATTTTAAATGCGGCCTTTATTTTTTCTTTTCGCTCTCCGGCGTTTTAAAAACGTGTTTTGTGGGTTGTGGTTCCATTATTTATACCTCAGGGGTGGGGTCCGAAGGGGGAAAGGAATGGGACGCAGGTCACGGATTTAACTGCCCCCTGGTTGCAATTCTTTTCGGTTTGGGGTGACTTCTTTTCTACACGTTTACATTTTTAATGCGAGATATGGGTAGAGAGCTGATTTCAGATCGTGGGATTAGGAACGGGAAAGAAATCCCTTGCAGTTTATTGATTTCCGAATAAGCAAACTTAAGGGGTCATACGACTGTTAAAAGTCAAAAAAGTATGAAAATTTTGTCACTTTCAACATTCTATATATTGAAAAGTATAAGATTTAAAATCATAATTTTTTTTGTTGATACAACAATGTTTGATTTATGAATATATAACTGTTTTTAATTTGATAGTTAAAAATAATTTTTGTTTGATAGTCATAAATAATAAGCAGTTTGCTTTGGACAAAGATGATATCAAACCTAACGCACATAAATACTCCAAAAAAATTGAGTTTAAGACAAAATTTCTGCTTTTAACACATACTGCAGAAACTAAAGTTTAATTTGAAGCTAAATTTGTATACATTTAAGGTATGTTTCTATTTTTACAATGAAACTGAAAATAGTGTATTTTTTTCTTAATAAAATTAATTTTATCTATGCATGAAAAGTGCATTATCTAGATATCTGTAAACAAATTTAGGTTCAGTTTCAAGCAAATGATAATATGTATCATCTGTGAAAATTTCATGCAAAAATATGAAATAGTTCTAGAGATAACAAGTGCATTATGTGAAAAAAACACATTTTGAGATAAATCAATTGAAGTATTGCCCTTTAAATCTATTTACAGTAAACATCTCACACGCTTTTATTCACAACTTCCGTAATTATGCGAGTTTTTTTCAAGCAGATTGTCTTAAAATACTCAGAAAAGGTTACTCTTTCATATTTTTTTTTCAAAATCCATATTTTGACGGTTTATAACAGTCGTATGACCCCTTAAGTAAATGATGCCTTTGAGTTTCTGAGTGTATCAGATTAGTTAGTAGTTGCACGACTGGTACGAGCTCCCGTGATAGTTCCACGGGGACTCACGACCCTTAAGTAGAGGAAATAAGGCATATTTTCATACTTTTTGACTCTTTGTAACTATTTCAATTTACTCCCAATTTTTCCAACTTTTATGTATATGATAAATTGATATATTTACTTTAATAAACAAATTTTCAACTCTCAAAATAATTTTAAATAATTTTTTTTAAATGCTTTAGATATACCTTTTTTTAAAGCATTTTTATTGTATACTGGCTTGCGCGCAGAACTATGAAATTAATTTCACACTTAAATGTATAAATCCTGTTTCATATTTAAAATAAATAATTCAAAATACAATTGAACATAAAACATTCAACATTAAAATATTTTTTCAATTTTTTTAAAAATGCTCAAAATATACTTAAAATTTCCTTAAATTTTTGCATTAATTTACCCCTGAAAAAACAACAAAATGTGCAGTGATCAACAAAATGTGCAGTTGTCTCTGAAAAAACAACAAAATGTGCAGTGATTGCAATAATTCTAGTTCAGACGCAATAAAGTAACATGATTATGCAGTGATTAAAAATTTTATGGAATTATGTTTCATAGTTTTTGAGATATGAGTTGCGGAATGATGCAAAATTATATTTTGAGAAAAATGAGTTTAAAATTTTTCTTACCATAAACTTGATCAGTAATTAAATATTTAGAATATCAATATCTCCGGAACTAAGCGGAATATTTTCATGCGGTTTGCTTTATTTTGTTCAGAAATGATCAGGCTTTAACATATATATATTTTTTAAAAAGTCGAATGTTTTAAAGATTTAAGGGTAGTGAGTCCTATTCTGTTTTCTCTATTATTTTTCTTGAAATTCGCTTTCAGTCAGTATACCTTCGGATTTTCCTCTCTTCACGTCGGTTCTGAAATGGTGGTTCGGAAGGACCCAAGAAAAGAAGTGGTCCGTGAAGTCAGCAGTATTAAAATAAACTGTTTTTCCTCGTTTAAAAAAATGACCGCAAATTGTTGTTGCTTATGCCCCTTGACCTACAGTAACACCAGATCAAATCCCAAAGGCTATGGGCGATGAAGGTGAGGCTCCCGTTTAGAATTAGCACCGCAAGGGTCGGAGTCTGACTTGGCTGAATGACCTGTCCCGTAATTTTGAACCGAGTCAAGTGACGAGACCGGGACACTTGACCCCGCACCTCCAGAGGTAAACTTGAGAAGTTGGAGGACATTGTTGCCACACCCTATTTTACGTGCCCCGGCCGCCATTAGTGAACACGACGGTAGATTTGTAGCGACGAGCATTGAACCAGGGACGTTCAAATCTCTGGCCCGCTGCTCATGCCAACTGGGCTATCGCGCCCATATGACCGCAAATTAAACAGTTTTAAAGAACTGGTAACAATTTTTTTTTTTTTTGGGGGGGGGGGGAGTTCGAAACTTTTGTTCTCATTTTTTTTTTAAAAAATTTGTATTTCTACCGTTGCCTAACGTTCCAAGTACTAAAAAAAAAAAACCTGTTCTGTTTAAAAATCTCTAGTATACTTGCACTGAAGCAAAGTCGCAGCATCACAGCGTCGGAGCAATTTTACAGCCTGGGGAGCAAATGCAAGCTCAAAAATCTCATTAAAGTTTTCATAGGCTTTTAGTCTTGCTATTGAGTTTACTTTCACGTTAAAGTTGTTATTGTTATTAAGTAATAATCTATATATAAAAAACACTTGCGTAACTGACTGACTGGCAGACTGATTGACTGACATACAACGCACAGACCAAACCGCTGGACCTAAAGGGCTGACATTTTGCATGGCGATTCTTCTTATAGTGTAGGGGTGCACTAAGAAAGAATTTCGAAAAATTCTTCTTAGATTTTTTAAATTAAATTTTTAAGCTGTTTAGTAACTTTTTTAAGTTTGCATTTAAAATAATAATTTGAGGATTATAAAATTTCTATCACGAGAAAGATCATAAAAATTCCTTTAAAATGACATCTTTTTCGAATCTTTACCTCCCTTTTCTGAATTTTGGTGAATTTTTAAAGATTCATTTCTAGAATTTAATTTATTAAATGCTGATCACGTGATTTCTTTTTCTGGTACTTTAAATTAATTTATCGTCACGTGCAAGACAACGAAATAGACAAAAAATTTTTTTTTTCTTGCTAATGCGGCAGACGATTGGACATTATCCAAAAAAATATTAAAATACAGTAAAAGATAAGTTCCTCAAACTGTACTATATTAACTGTACTATATTTTTTAGTATGTCCTATTACATTTAATTTGAATATTTTCTTCTACATTAATTTGTCTATAAAAATATCCCTTGCGATTTTTTTTATAAATAAATATATATATATATATTATATATATATATATATATTACATCAATTGCATAAATTGATCGTAGTATTTATTATAAATATATTTTTTGTTTTTGTTTTGGCATTAATTGCTTACATTGGCCGTTGTATTTAATTTGAATGTACTCCGTAGCGAAGTGCGGGTTTTCAGCTAGTTGATTCATAAAGTTGTTTATTACAAATAATTTTTTTACTCAGAAAAGTAAACCTGCTTTTAAAGGCAACCCTTCAAAAGATCTAGAGAAGACTTATTATTGCGCGTGGGTCGTATAACATACCCACCACCTCGTACCCTTTTCAGGCATTTAATCAACCATATACCTGGAATTACTCCTAAAATATAGTACACACGGGCAGCACCAAACGAACATCTTGTATATCTAAAACCACGAAACGATGCGGTTTATAGTTTCAGATAAGTAAATTCAAAATGGCTGAAAATTAAAAGGATGTGGCCCTGCGCAACCCTTTTCAGGCATTTAATCTATTGTATACTTTCAGTTACTCCCAAAAAATTAGCTCACTCATCTGGAACCAAGCAAACATCATGCATGTGTAAAACTACAAAATGATACGGTTTAGAGTTTTAGATAGGTAACATCAAAATTCTTGAAGATTATAGTAATGTAGCACTCAGCAACCCTTTTCAGACTTTTATTCTATCTCTTATAGACACTAAATTACTCCTGAAAACAGTACACAAAGTCAGCTCCAAGCGATCATTATCATATCTAAAACTACAAAACGATCCGGCTTTCTATATATAACTTAAATGCCTGAAGACCATAATGACAAACCACTGACAATTTTTCTACCACAGAACATCCACTAAAGGCTTTCTTCAAGTACAAATACTCTCTTTGTAATAAATGCACTAAATTGTAGTAAGTTATTTTTAAGTATATAACATCGAAAAGTGTTGAAGTGTTTTTCTCAGCAATACTTACCAACTATTGTAAAAGAATTTAAAAGACAAAAAATACTATCAGACATTCGAAAGCGTTGGGGGAACTAAGTGATGCAATTTCCATGAATTTCATCGTTCGACCACAGTATTTTATCAACACGTGTACATTCCAACAAAATGTAAGGAGAACTGATGAGAAAGCCGGAACACGCTTTTGTCACCTGAAAATAAGCACCTCCATTTCGAAAGAAAAAACTCCACCTCTTTCGATTTTAATGCTTTAATATAAAACATATTGAGCGTACATATTGATATTTATTGTAGCTTACCGTTTTGAATCTTTAACATGCTCAGGCTATCCCGTTTTGTTTGTTTCATAGTCCCGAAAACAGCTTAAGAAGATTTATACATAACGACCGGAGCCTATTGTGGTGAATCGCACATAATCCAGAAAATCTACAGCAAGTCAAATGTTTTACTGCCGCATTCAAAATGTCAAAAACCTTTTTGAACTCCGTTTGGAAAAAGGTTCACGAAAAAGCGTGAGAATATATTCAGTTAAATATATGATATTAGACTATCTCAATGCTTCTCTGCGCTAGATTTTATATGATAACAGTAGTCGTAAATATATTTCAAATTTATCACATGTATGCTGATGTCCCGAGCTATGCCTGTTCGTAAAATATCTTAAACATAAGCAGCAAAAGAATTTTTTTGAGTGACTTAATCTTATTTGAGTCACAAAATGTTTCTTTGAAATTATGAAAAAAAGTTTTGTAGCTAGGGAATATATTTTTGTTTCGGTTTCGTTTTAAAAACAGAAAAAATATTAAGTGTTACTTCATAATCAAAGGATTTCTTAAATTTTAAAATTCTTTAGTGATGCGTTACTATTATTTTCCATGAATTAACCCCATGTATTTACTATGCAGTTGATATTTAAATTTTAGAGTACCCAGCCACTTATTTCTAACCAAATATTATGTTTCATAGACTTTGAAATTTCGTCTGAAATCGATTCGGTTTATTAAAATAATGATTTGAAAAATCATTTTTGTGGTTTGATCCACCGATCGATTCCTGCCGATAAGTGTGTTGTTGTTTCTTATGCCACTTGACAGCAACATCAGATCAAGTCCCGAAGACTATGGGCGGTGAAGGTGCGGCTCCAGTTTTGACTGGCACCACAAGGGTCGGAGCCCGACTTGACCAAAGGGCCAGTCCCGTAATTTTGAACCGAGTCAAGTGAAGAGACCAGAAAACTTGACCCCGCACCTCCAGAGGTAATTTTGAAAACTTGGAGGACATTGCAGCCACGACAGATTTTAAGTGCACCAGCCGCCATTAGTGTACACAACAGTGGATTTGTCAGCGACGGGCACCAAACCAGTGACTTTCAGATCACTAGCCCGCTGCCCTTGCCAACTGGGCCACTACGCCCCGGATAAGTGTTGCTTTGTGTAATAAAATTGTAGGCATTTTACTGGTAACGTTTTTCTAAAATGAAGAGAAATAATGTAATATTTAGTTAATAAATCGATAGGCAGGTAATTTAATACTAAGTTTAACTGACTGTCTGGAAACAAAACCTGAGTTTGAATGAAAATTGATTTTCAAGGTAAACTTCAAGATCTGATTGGAAGAAAAAGAGGATTTAAGTAGAAACCCTTTATCAGAATTTTCAGAACCGAAAAGGTGATATAATGACTTCATACGAAACACTCCTCGAAATATCATGTGAAAAACTATGTATGAAAAACTATTTATTCCCAATCAGGTCGCCATATTTAAGTTTGCTTATGCCATATGCATGAAGTATAAACTCTTTATACGTGATAGTTGTTCTGAAGAAAATTCCAGTTTGCATTTCTCGAAGTCACTAACCTTTGGGAACATTTGAATCTGATGTTACGGAAAATTATTTAGTTGAGCTCAACAAAATTAGGAAATCACGAATGAAGAGCTCCAATAGCCTTGCTCAGTTTTGGTCAGGGTATTTCTCTTGTTATTTCAAATTAAATAAATATTCCTGTTATTTTATGTAAAGCATTGGACCGTGTGCATTTCATGAAGTTATTAACCTTTGGTTGCACATTCTCTTTTTCTTTTGATAAACTTCTTGTACAAAGCAAAAAAAAATTAGAAAAACATGGATGAATAGCTTTAAAAGATTTTCTCAGTATTGCTCGGTACAGTTTTCTCGAAATTCTAAGTTAAATAAATATTCTTGTCTTTTAAGTAAAAAAAATATCAGAGTTTGCGTTTTGTGAAGTTATTAACGTTTGGGCGCATATTTGTATTTTTCCTTTGATAAACTTATTTTACTAAGCTCCAAAAAATTAGGATTTCTTAAATGAAATGCGCTAGAAAC
Source organism: Dolomedes plantarius (assembly GCA_907164885.2). Lineage (NCBI taxonomy): Eukaryota > Metazoa > Arthropoda > Arachnida > Araneae > Dolomedidae > Dolomedes > Dolomedes plantarius. The sequence goes on from OU015497.1 coordinate 197,340,702, forward strand.
CTGGTTTAAGTTTACTTAATATTCTGGGATTAATAAATATACGTCTTCCTCTAAGTGAATAATAAGGAGTACATAACAAAGGTCAGACATTATCAGACAATATCAGATACATGGAGACATTATTTATGATGAATAATTGCGGTCTCTATTAAGATTTCATAAAGATATTATTATATAATGCCTCAAGATTAAGTATGCGTAAAAGAAATATATTTAAGTCAGTGAAGAATGCAACAGCTGTATTGTATCGATGGGTGCATACGATGGTTAAAATTGATCGAAGATTGCAGTGGAAACATGTCAGAGATGCGAGACAATTTTATGTAATAAACATCTTAAACGTCCAAAAAATAATAAATAAAGGTTTTAATTTTTGACTTCGATAATGAGCTAACATTGTTGTTGCGATATTGCCTTCCCTTTCCTGCCATGGAAAGTAAGCACATGAAAGAGAAATGGGGGATATTCCAAAGCTATTTTATCCAATAATTCCTAGAGATTCACTAATTGTACGTATAGCACATATTTATACAATTGTTCCAACTCGTTTCCAGACAGACTCCTAAAACATATTCCTCACAGAAAGAAACTGCTAGTAAAGGAAGGTCGAGAAACTATCAGTTTTATTCCTTTTAATAATTTATTAATAATTCATGAAATGCATATAAGGCTGCGGGGTCTCTACTGCATTTACTCAGCTCATCCTTAACCCATGGAAAAACTTTTTCTAATGATCGTCGACTCGGATTAAAAGATTAAAAATAAATTGTACTCCGTGATAGAGAAATAAATTTTTGCTGTCATATTCATTTTAGAAATGTCTTTCACCAAAGGAAATTAAGCCCTGTAAAAATGAAATGCTGCTTCAGAAGAAAAAAGCCACCTGTTTCAGGGTATAATGTTTCTGGGTAGAGGGTTTACCTGTTTTGGGTATCCCTCTTTTGCCTCTTAAACATAACTTCTTAGCCTTCCAGTTATACTTCCATTTTAGATGTAGGCCCAAAACAGCATTTCCCAAATCAGCATTTTTACAGTGCAGGCTTTTAAAACATAGTATGCCATATTTTTTTTACAGAATAATTAAAATTTAAAAATGTTATTTGCGTTAAGCCCTGTAAAAAGGAAACCCTGTAAAAATGAGCCCTGTTAAATTAAGCCCTGTAAAAATGAAATGCTGCTTCAGAAGAAAAAAGCCACCTGTTTCAGGGTATAATGTTTCTGGGTAGAGGGTTTACCTGTTTTGGGTATCCCTCTTTTGCATCTTAAACTTATCTTCTTAGCCTTCCAGCTATACTTCCGTTTTAGATGTAGGCCCAAAACAGCATTTTTACAGTGCAATCTTTTAAAACATAGTATGCCATATTTTTTACAGAATAATTCAAATTTTAAAATGTTATTTGCGTTTCCTTTAAAAAAGGAATTTAGATAACCGAGTCTAAAATTTATTTCTCTCCAACGGGACACAATTAAAAAATAAAAATAAAAACCGTTAAATCCAAGTCGACATCGGAAAATTTTCTCCATAGTTATCCAGTGGGGCTATTACGCAGTAGCCTTAAGCATTTAAAACTAATTTTAGTATTTTAAACAACATAGATTGCATTCCTAAGTAAAGAAAGACTAAATTCCCTCGAACTAAAAGCAAATCATTCTTCATATCACAAAGCGCATTTTTCTCGATATATTAAAAACTTAAGTCTTTTAAAAACTAACGATCTATTTTTTTTAATTCTCATCTTCGCCTGGTAGCATATCTAAAATGATAAAGTGCAAAATTATTTTCAAAAAATTTCCACGAATAGTTCAGATGGAAAAAAAAATTATCACCACATAAAAAATTACGGAGAAACTAATTTTTTATAAACTAAAGCCAGCAATTTTTTTCCCTTTCATCTAAAAGTTATACTTTTATTTTAGAGATACACGCCTTATCTCCCCCGCTTTAAAAAATATCAATTTGAAAAAAAAAAGTTCTGGAGGCTAAGACCTTAAAAAAAATAAAGCTCAGAGCGTATATAAATATATACTTTTCAGACCCAGTACGTGCTTTAAAAAACTTACGGTATGGTGGCCCTTCCCTACATTCGAACTACGGGGGAAAAAAATGGTTGGAAAAAATTAAAGGCCCGTATCTGCGAAAAGTATGCACAAAAAAATGTGCGGTGTGAGTCACGGATATAACCAAGGAGTTCAGGTTTTCCCCTTTGCGTATGCCTCGTGTCTTTGACCCCCGCACAAGAGATGATAACTGAGATAGCGACATTGTGTTTCAAAAATTCTTTTTTTTTTTTCACTGCAGCATATGAATTTCCATTGAGCATTAAATTCAACGCATAATTCCTTTCAACTCTATTTTAAAAAGTTTTTTGGTTTTATTTTTTTAAAATTTTATTTGAAAAATGTTTTCAAAAACGGGAACTTTAAAACAACTCTGACGTTAATACGGTTTCGTCCAGATTTGTAAGGTCGAAACAGAAGAAGGTTGTTAGGTTCTTAGAGGAAGCCTGGAACAAGAAAATTCCGATTACTGAGCTTTCATTCCACTTTACACCCACACACACATACATATATATATATATATATATATATATATATATATATATTTATATAGACATCTGCTTAGTATGAATGTTTTCAGAAGAGATCATATTATTAAAATTAAAATATGGCCATGTACTGTAAAAGAGGGGGGGGGGTGGAATAAAAGTTATAGAGGCATAATTACAAGATAAAAAAAACTTTTTATACACCATGTTTTTAAATTTTCTGTTGAATCATATAAACTTGACAATTCTATGTATTAATAAATACTTTTTTAAAAATTTTTGGATGAATTATCCGATCAACTTGAAAGAAAATGAAGTTAATTGGAAATTAACTTGCGTTTAACTTTTCGTTCCCGTCCCGGCCGACAGATGACTGCACCAGTCTACAAAACAAAATTAACTGAAAATAATAAAAACATGGTAAAAATCTGCTTAAAGATGGCTAAAAGTATTAAAAAAATGCATTTTCATCGTGTTCTGAGCTATTCTAAAAGTTTCAAATGTCTAGATAGTCGGGAAGTTAGTTAAAAATCGATTGCAAGATTTGTACTGGACAAACACACAAACACACACACACAAACAAGAGATCAAGTTAATAAAAACATGGTAAATAATTACAAGATAAAAAGACTTTTTATATACCATGTTTTTAAATTTTCTGTTGAATCATATAAACTTGACAATTCTATGTATTAATAAATACTTTTTTAAAAATTTTTGGATGAATTATCCGATCAACTTGAAAGAAAATGAAGTGAATTGGAAATTAACTTGCGTTTAACTTTTCGTTCCCGTCCCGGCCGATAGATGGCTGCACCATTCTTCAAAACAAAATTAACTGAAAATGAATTAAATTCTGCTTAAAGATGGCTAAAAGTATCAAAAGAATGCATTGTCATCGTGTTCTGAGCTATTCTAAAAGTTTCAAATGTCTAGCTAGTCGGGAAGTTAGATAAAAATCGATTGCAAGATTTGTACTCGACAAACACACAAACAAACAAACAAACAAACAAGAAAGCGAGTTAATGAAAACATGGTAAAAATAGAAATGTACTAAGCACAAAACTCAAAATTTGAGCTGTAAAATCTCCAAGAAGACAAATTCAGTGGTACCCAAACTACAGTCCCCAGACCCTAGTGGTCACCAAGTGAAGCAGTCAACTTGAGTTGTGCTTCTAGAATCAGGGGCGTAGCTACCGTGGAGCAGTTAGAGCAAACTGCTCCGGGCGCACGAATCATGGGGGGCGCAAAATTTGAAAGAGTGGAATAAAAATTTGTAAAAACTTTTGTATAAAAAAAATTTTGATTTGTCAGATTTTCTATAAAATACACAAGAAATAAATGAAATATTTTTCTGTAAATAAAACTATAAGCACCTAAATATATTAGAATGTAAATAACGAGTCACCACTATTAATAAGACGTAGAAACTGAATGAACAAATGTGACATCAATGTGTAGCATGAATAAATGACTCTCCTGCCATCAGTTATTTTTGAAAATGTGTTAAATGCCGTAAAAATACGGAAGGGGCGAATAAATCTTGCAAAAGAAATCGACAATGTACGCTGAACTTGAATTTCTACATGCCTGATATTTTCAAGTAAGTCATTAAACCTATCTTGACGTGCTTTGGGCATTCCTCGTCATTTACTCTGTCACCCTCAATCCATGTCTAAATAATTCTAAAGCCTAAATCATTATAATGCCTAAAAAAAAGATATGACTAATTTGAAATTCAGGGTTAAAATTTTTTTAATAATTACAAGATAAAAAGAACTTTTTATATACCATGTTTTTAAATTTTCTGTTGAATCATATAAACTTGACAATTCTATGTATTAATAAATACTTTTTTAAAATTTTTTGATGAATTATCCCATCAACTTGAAAGAAAATGAAGTTAATTGGAAGTTAACTTGCATTTGACTTGTTGCATTTGACTAGTTCCCTTTCCGGCCAATAGATGGCTGCACCAGTCTACAAAACAAAATTAACTGAAAATAACTTAAAATTAATTTAATTCTGCTTAAATATGGCTAAAAGTATTAAAATAATGCATTGTCATCGTGTTCTGAGCTATTCTAAAAGTTTCAAATGTCTAGCTAGTCGGGAATTTAGTTAAAAATCGATTGAAAGATTTGTACTGGACAAACACACACACAAACAAACAAAACTAACAAGAAAGCGAGTTAATAAAAACATGGTAAAAATAAACGCGTTTCAAAGTCAGGGTTAAGCAGGAGAATTAGCTAAAAAGAAATCTGTTATATACTGTAATTCCATTCTATTCAATTTTTCATGATACGTTAAAAAAATAAATATGTGTGAGTGATAGTTTGCATGCTGCGGGCCTTATCGCGTCCGACCTGACGTCGAATGAAGGTAAAGGGTCGACTTCCAATGATGCATTATGCCACGATAAAAATTATTTCTTTTTAACTATTTATCTTTCCAACAGAAAATTATCTTTTAATATATATATATATATATATATATATATATATATATATATATATATATATATATATATATATATATATATTTATATAGACATCTGCTTAGTATGAATGTTTTCAGAAGAGATCATATTATTAAAATTAAAATATGGCCATGTACTGTAAAAGAGGGGGGGTGGAATAAAAGTTATAGAGGCATAATTACAAGATAAAAAAAACTTTTTATACACCATGTTTTTAAATTTTCTGTTGAATCATATAAACTTGACAATTCTATGTATTAATAAATACTTTTTTAAAAATTTTTGGATGAATTATCCGATCAACTTGAAAGAAAATGAAGTTAATTGGAAATTAACTTGCGTTTAACTTTTCGTTCCCGTCCCGGCCGACAGATGACTGCACCAATCTACAAAACAAAATTAACTGAAAATAATAAAAACATGGTAAAAATCTGCTTAAAGATGGCTAAAAGTATTTAAAAAATGCATTTTCATCGTGTTCTGAGCTATTCTAAAAGTTTCAAATGTCTAGATAGTCGGGGAGTTAGTTAAAAATCGATTGCAAGATTTGTGCTGCACCAGTCTACAAAACAAAATTAACTGAAAATAACTTAAAATTAATTTAATTCTGCTTAAATATGGCTAAAAGTATTAAAATAATGCATTGTCATCGTGTTCTGAGCTATTGTAAAAGTTTCAAATGTCTACCTAGTCGGGAAGTTAGTTAAAAATTGATTGCAAGATTTGTACTAGACAACCACACACACAAACACACACACAAACAAACACACAAGAAAGCAAGTTAATAAAAACATGGTAAAAAAATTAAAATGCATCATTTCAATTAATGAAGCGGAAAATCAGTGATAGATATAAATGACAAAATGATGTGATTCATGGTAGAATAAGGGGATAAATTATATAAGCCATACTGCCTCTCATTTAGCAATATTTTCACCAATAAACGCAACTTGAAAACGAGAGAATCGAATACTAGACATCCTGCTTTACAGAGTGGTGTGCTGTGCCATTATAAAACTAAATTATGCGGAAATCTATGAATATTTTTCCCTGCACAAAAGAGAGTCATGACCCCCTGCACCTTGCTAAAAAGCACATAATTACTATTTCAATTTAATTATTACTCTATCGTACTTTCCCTTCAAAATAAAACCTTCTCACCAAACTTGAGTCCTACAGTTTTTTAGATATTTGCATTGCACACTTATACCACCAATTATGTAATTTTATTCCTCATTGAGCCTGATGAAATCAAAAAAAAAAATTAATAAACGTAGAAATCAGGCTTATACAGAGAATAACTAAAGAAATTAATTTCTATTACTGTTGTTTATAAAAAACTTAAAACAGAAAACTAAAACATTTAAGCAAGCCAAAACAAGTAAACAGTAATTGAAGTGCTTAATGATCACGTCTTTTTTAACTTTGCCCATACTATGAATGGGAAAAGGATTGTTTCTGAAAGATCTTATCTTTAAGATAAACACAACCTGACGCTGGATAATCCTTCCAAAGAATTAGCTAAGAAGAGAAATAGGAAGAATGTTAGATGAGTTCCTCCCCCCGGGTCGCGCGGATCAACAGGCAAGGTTACAGCTTATATGTTTAGATGACGAGATGAAACATGGAGTTTACTTCAATTATTTCAAGATCATAGCACAGATGTACATCATGATATTGTATTGATGTGGAAAGATTGAAATTTTTTTAACTTGTCACTTTAGAATGTTTATTTTTTAATATATTCCTTGGAATGTTTAGCCTGGAGTGTTGAATATTTTTGCCTTCCACTTTAGGGTTTTTGTATGAATCATCTTTAATTGCCATTTTTTATGTACCACATTTTATATTTTCTTGTTTATGAACAGTTTATCCTTACTTTTGTTTTATATAAAATTAACTACACTGTTCTCTATTTTTACTTTTTATTGGAAACAGAGGCTTTTACGTTCAAAATTCCATATTTACTCTTGCATAGGACGCGTGTATAAGCCGCACCTGAATTTTGAGACAACATTTGGGGAAATTTTTTTTCTTCTGAATTCCGTTGTAGACTCATACATAGCATAGTACAAAGCATAGTACAAAGTAGCAATGTACAAAGCATAGTACATTGCATAGCACAAAGTAGCATCGTTCTGCGAAAATGTAGCAATGTCGTAAATTCCTTAGAGTTCAATGTTCACCTAACAATATCAGGTACAACCTTATCTGATAGTGGTGAAACTACAGTGTAAAAAAGATGATTGTATATATATATTAGTACACTTAGGAATTATTTCGCACGAAGACATCATCTGACAGCGGCAGTTACGGTGATAAAGTGTCAAATGGTGATGAATAGGTAAAAACTATTTTAATCAGGTCTGAATGCAATAGGTTGTAAGATACTAATGTTTTATATTAGCAAAGTGTTCTAAACTAAAGGGTTTTTACTGTATTTAATTTTTAAATTCCGTGTATAATCCGCACTCCATTTTTACCGAAGTGTTTTATGGAATAAAAGTGCGGCCTATACATGCGTAAATACGGTATGTCTAATGTTTTTATAGAGAAAATTTATTTTTCGAAATTTTTAATGTATATGCATGGATGAAATTTTATCAGTTAAAATACTCTGGGATGAAAACATAAAAGAATGTTCCAGATTTTTTTTTTTTACATAATCTATACTAGAGTTTTGAATGTCCTCTCGTATATTTCTATCTAGCTCCAGAAAAGGATTTTCTATATTGTAATGCTTCGAGTCGCAACAAGAGCTACTGGATGCTTTCGTGTCTACACCGAGTCTAGGCACCTTAAATCTGTGAGTCTGAAAGTTTCTCAGGGGGGTTTGTTGGGGTAGGAGGATGGTACGAGCTCCCCAGATGCCACCCCTGAGGTTGCTCGGTGTAAGCTGTCGAGGCACACACATAGGGAGCTATGTTGATTCCACCTTAATGATGCTCCCACAATGAAAAAGCCAACAGACTCGGGTTGTATGGGCGAATGTCTTGAGACAAGTGCCTACCCTATTGGGAAAAAATATTATAATTCTGTAGCTCCATTGATGTTTTTATGAGTTCTTCCATAATGTATTTCATTTTGCAGTGAATCCATCCATCAAAAATTAGGCTTAAGAAAGAAACTATTTACTCATGAACGATCGAATATATGTTTCAAAACGCTTTGTTAACGGAATCCCGACAGGTGATTTCCATTTCAGGAGATAAGAGATTACAGATTTATTTTTAAACATTCCGAAGGTTTTTAAGCACATATTGTGAAGGCTGTTGGGTTAAGGACCTACTGGAATGGTACCCTCCCCCCCCCGAAGGACTGTAGACTTCTTTGTTTGAATATATATATATATATATATATATATATATATATATATATATATATATATATATATATATATATATATATATATATATATATGAAATGAATTTCAAACCTTTCCCTTCATTAACTTTGTCTTATCGCAGAACATTACAGAACATTATCATTCATTTAAATTTGACCTAGGAATAACCAAATTAATCTATTAGATCTTCCCCGAAGTCCACGTGTGGACAGGAAGCTTATATAAGAAGACTGTTCTACAAGCCATGACGAACGATCACCCCATATGACGCGTTAAAGTCAGGTGTCAATTTTAACCAATTAGAAGTTTTGCTCGCCTCTACCTCTCGAGAATCCTTGCGTCTTTTTCAGCTTTTGTGTTTTCGTATTCAGACCCAACATGACGTGAGTTTGAGCACTCCTTAAATATCTTCGCAGCGTTGCGCTGCCGGGATTTTTCTCGAAAGAAGTGATCTGTAGAAATGTTTGATGTACGGATGTCCAGCGATAAACTACCTCGCAATAAAAAACTGTTAGAATTGAAGCTGAGTACTCCGTCTATCTGGAAGTGTCCTTTTCTCTCCAACGTGCCTGCATCAATATGCCAGCCACTCGTTTGCTGAAGCCAACCACGACTACTCCCCGGACTGTACGAAAAGCCAGACTTCACCGCTCCTGAATTTCATCGACCCAAATATCATGACATATATATATTGCAATGTTCTCCGTAGTAGAGAAAGAAATTTTTTACTTGGGTATCATTATCATTTTAAAATTTTCGTCCCCTCGAAGAAATGATGTGCTTTTAAAATGCAGCATTCCCCATTTTTTCTCCAACTAATTCAAATAAAGAAATATTATTGGTATTTTCTTTGAAGAATGAAAAAAGATATCAGAGTCAAAAATTATTTTCTCTGTTTTGGAGTACAATTTAAAAATAAAGAATCTTTAAATTCAAGTCGACAATCATTCGAAACTTCTCAATTTCATACTTCTCCTAATTTCTTAAGAAATACCAAATATAAATACATTTTTCCCAATCCGTTCCGGCAATTGCATGTCTCTGCTCCTTCATATATATCTAAAGGAACTTATTAACAATTTCTGGAACGTATTAACGTAATTTATTTTAACTTCCTCGCCTATCTACTTGCATAGAAGAAGAAATAGGATCTCAAAAAGACTTCTGAAGTTTTCATATATTTAAGTTTCAAATATTTGTCACGTAACAACTGCTTTAATAGATTTCAAGACACAAAATTCTTGAAATATATTTTTATCTTCTTGGCTTTAAAAGATACAACAGACCTTTCAGAATAAAATAACACGGACCGCATGTAGAAAACTAGATGCAATCATTTTATGCTGTGCTGCTGTCTATGGGTAACGTACTATGAATCTATTTATGTCGAAGGGCAGTTTTCTTAGGATTACATAAATTTCCTTGCAAGCTATTTAGATGAAATTTTATAAAGCTGTCTTTTGTTCTGTTTTCTCCATAGGTTAGCCTCCAAGAACCGACCAAAACGTATTTTAAGGGGACTCACGACTCTTAGTCGAGGAAATAAGGCATATTTTCATACTTTTTGACTCTTTCTTTAACTATTTCATTTTACTCCCAATTTTTCAAAGTTTTATGTATATGATAAATTGATATATTTATTTTAATAAAGAAATTTTCAACTCTCCAAATAATTTTAAATAATTTTTTTTTAAATGCTTTAGATATACCTTGTTTTTTAAGCATTTTTATTGTATACTGGCTTGCGCGAAGAACTATGAAATTAATTCTACACTTAAATGTATAATTCCTGTTTTATATTTAAAATAAATAATTCAAAATACAATTGAAGATAAAACATTCAACATTAAAATATTTTTTCAATTTTTTTAAAACTGCTCAAAATATACTTAAAGTTTTCTTAATTTTTTGCATTAATTTACCCCTGAAAAAATAACAAAATGTGCAATGATTGCAATAATTCTGGTTCAGACGCAATAAAATAACATGATTATGCAGTGATAAAAATTTCATGGAATTATGTTTCACATTTTTAGAGATATCAGTTGCGGAATGATGCAAAATTACATTTTGAGAATCCGCAGTTTAAAATTTTTCTTACCATAAATTTGATCAGTAAATAAATATTTAGAATATCAATATCTCCGGAACTAAGTGGGATATTTTCATGCGGTTTGCTTTATTTTGTTCGGAAATGATCAGGCTTAACATATATTTTTTTTCAAAAAATCGAATATTTTAAAGATTTAAGGGTAGTGAGTCCCCTAAAATTATTTTTTTCTCCTTAAATAACTTCTACAAAACAACATTTTACAAAAGACACATCCCCCAATACATAACTATCACATTCCGAAGTAGTTGCATGAACGAATTAAATTCCAGGCAGTGCCACGCTCGGGTCAGATGACCATGTCATGGCCCCTTCCTAAACAGATCTGATCCGACAGGTAAAAAACCGATTTTAAAAGTAAATAAATAAAAGCCACGCCATCCAGCACCCATTTTAAAATGAAAGGTTGAAGAGAGATGATGCTCAAGTGATGCGGAGGAGCATGAGGGATCATTAGAGGCAGAGATCACGATCCCGAGTTCAATCTTTCACTGTGTGAGTCGGCAGGGTTGCCACATTGGGTGTAGAAACGCCTTTTCCGGAGCGAAAACATTTTAAGAAATGTTTAAAACTATTTTTGGGAAATGGTCAAAGGACATAATTCGGGAGTATAAATGCATTACAGGTAGGTTGTTCAGTTTCTTTCCCGCTAGTGGTTAACTGAGATTAGTTAAGGCTACTCGGTAACAGTCATATTCAGGGCCCTATTTAGAAAATTCTTGACTATAGTCACAACTCAGGAGAAGGCCCCCTAACACTGATGTGGGCGTAAAATTTCCAAAATTTACACACAGAAAAAAGAATAATTTTGAATCATTGTGAAAGTACCATTTTACCAAGAATTGGCTATTTGTAGCGTAGAAGCCAAGAACATTATCAAATAACAAAAAGCAATGCAGCATATTAACTTCATCATTAAAACACCATTAGAATGCAACCAGAAAAACTTATTAATCCCTTATATACACTATAACATACATATGATGAACTATACATATAATTATACATATGATGAATCAATCAATCAAATTAGAAAGGATATATAAAAAAATTGCTATTAAAAAAGGTAAAATTTAAGAAAATTTGAATTGGGAAATTTTTCTTTAAAAATAAAAATTTTGGGGGCCCCCAACATTTGGGGGCCCCTGGGCCTGGGCCTAATGGAAAATTAGGGCCTGGTCATATTGGATTCCTTCAGCTCACTATGAACTTATAGAGAAAATTTTGCCAAGGATTGTCGACTGGTATTGAAATATTTAAAAAAAAATTTAACTCCATAAAGGGAAATAATTTGTTTTTACTCTTCCAAGCTTATTTATTTTAGAAATGCCGTCCAGCGAAGAAAGTGATGGTCGTTTAAAACAGTGATGCGCAATTTTTTTTTTTTTTTTACCACAATCCACTTTTTTTAAATGACAAAAAAAATCACTCGAATCCCAATGAAAATGTTTCGGTAGAAAGAAAGTTTTTTTGAAAATTATGAAAATGTTAACAAAAAAATAGGAAAAAAGGAAATTGTACATTTTGTATATATATTTATTTTACATACCATCTTACTTAACATCTACCCTGTCTGATACCTTATTTAACAATATCATAATTTTTTAACATATAAAAAATATTAAAAAAATTTTTAAATTCGCAATTATCGAAAACTCAAAGAATTTTTTTAAATTAAATGATTCAATATGACATAAAAAATTTACATCAAACTATCCGCAACCTCTCCCATTTTTTCCCGCCCCCCACCAGTGGGTCGTGACCTACAGTTTACATCGCACCACTGGTTTAAAGCCCCGTTTTAACGTATGATTACGTTCCTCCATATAGGCTCTCCGGAAAGCAAAATTTCAGACGCTAAAACCATCCGTCCGTACCTCGCGAGTTAAAATTTTTGGCAGCGTGCCAAACCCAGTCTGTATCACTTGGACAAGCAGTAAACAGTCAAACAGAGAAGTACCAAAATGCGTCAAAATTTTGACATACATATATGTATATATAACATTAAATATCCCATAACGCTTTTAAATTCTAATTTATTCTAAATTTCCTTGGGCGTTCGAGCTAATTTCGCTTTTGATTCTAAGTTCTAAATTCCCTTGGGCGAAAACCTTAAGATGGCTTCCTTTTTCCAATCCGCGTAGCGTGGGTACCTAAATTAAACACTACTGAGCATTACCACGTCACTTTCAAGCATTAACCAATTAGACACCACTGCAAAGGTCACATGACGAGATTGTCTATATAAGACCTTGCACATGTAGATGTAGAGCTTTTCGTCAATCTCAACCGCCCTGAGGGGTTGTGTCAGTGTTCAGTCTAAATAAAAGTTTGATGTGTTAATTATGGTCTGGCTTCCGGTCATTTGGATGTTGTAATTCTTATAATACACTGAATCTTCCCTGTGACATGGTGGGTCCTTAATATCATCAGTATTCTATTATTTGGTGGGCTCATTATGTTACACACACACACACACACACACACATATATATATATATATATATATATATATATATATATATATATATATATGTATGTATACATATGTACATATATATAGATACATATATACATAACACATGCATACATATATACATACAAAAGCGGTAAGCAACGATAAGTAATCCTACGTTAATAACCCGCGGTAGTTTCGTTACAAGAGACTACTTGATTTTTTCCCCCGTCTAATGCAAGTTTAAAAATATTATTTACGTTTATTTAAAAAGAATGAAAAACATGCCCAGGTCAACAATTTCTTTTTTCTATGACGGAGTACAGTTAAAAAAAGAAAAAAATCTTTAAATCTAAGCCGACTGTCCTTGGAAAAATGTTCTCCATAGGTTAAAACTAAGCAGAGCGAATCCGATGGGACTACGGTCCAGCAGCCTTAAGAAATGCTGTCGTTTTAATTTTGGCTGTGGTTTAATTTTGACTGGACAACAGTGGGAAAATATTATCTAATCTTTCGGCTAACTCCACGGATAAAGCATCTTTTACTGATACTTTGAGCCCTATTTCTTGGTTCGGTGGCACCCAAAGTAGGCATAACTTACAAAGGATGGAAATTCGAGGCTTTAGGCAGGGGTGGCCAACCTTTTTGGGAAGAGTGCCACTATCTGAAAAAAAAAATATTATGCGTGCCACTTCCAACTTTTCCAACATACAAAAAATATAAAAAGTTGAAAAAATGTTATTTATAGGCTGATTATGGGATTTTTACACAAATAGCACATTTTTTTTATCTGAGTAGTGGAGATTTAAAAAATAATATAATAAATAAAACAAAAGTACAAACTTAGGTTTTATTGTTAATAAACATTTTTAAAGGTTCAGTCAGTTAGGTTATGTATAAAATAAAATGAATAACTTGAAACATTTAATCTAAATAATTATTAAACAGTCAGTACTTTATTAATGAGTAGGGTTTTTACAGCTTTTGGCAAATTATTATTTTTTCAAATTTCTTGATTTTTCAATAAGTCTCCGCGTGACACTGTTAAAACGCCGCCGTGCCACACTGTTGCACGCTGGCCGCGGGTTGGTCACCCCTGCTTTAGGAGCTTACTAGAAAGTTTCCAGAGGTGGCCATTGCGTATAAGAAAGGGAGTTTTAAAAGGAGGCGTGAAATGTGTTACTATAGCACATGATCGCTTTATTACTATTATTTTTTTCAAGGTTCATTCAAGAATAACTTCGAGATCTAATAATCAGCACAAATGCCTGAAAAACCGAGAAGTCCGTTTACGAGCCAGTCATAAGTTGTTCACAAAGTTATTTTTTTCAACGCGGTCGGGAGACATTCGCCTGGACGTACACCACGAATTGGTTGGCTTAGTTATGGGAGTACCATTAAGTTGGGCGAACATTGCTCCATATGTGGGTGCTTATTCCAGTATTACATCGTTAGACGGATGTTTTTCATCCTTTGATTGTTAATAAAATAGAATCATGGATCTCTGATCATTTTTACTAGAGCCTCTTGGAAAGAATACAGAAATCTCATCGTGTCTAGAACTTGTAACATAAACCCTATATTACGAATTACAGAGAGAAGGTGTAAAATCCTTTTGAAAAATTCCAAGCTACATTAATACTAAGCAGCATCCAATCAGCATCAAAGGCAGATTAGCTGTTTAAAGAATTTTAATTAACCACACACATGAACATGACTTACACACATGAACTTACACTTGCTTGCTGTACACAGCAGAAACCGATTATCCTATAACACTGGGAAATGATAACTTTTTTTAAATTACTTAAAGATAAATTTCTATATTTTATTCAAAATACGAATCTACTGGCTGTCTGTTGCGAGAAGGATTCGAACTCTGAGCCTCTGGATATCTAAGCGAGCACCCTAGCCTCCCCGTATGACCATCCCGGGTCTATTGGAATGGAATTGATTTTCAAGTTCGGAGATGCTCAATAATCTGTTTTAAGTTTTAGAATTTTCAGCACTCGTTTAATCAACCTTTGTCATGCGTCTTTCCGCTCCCCCCAGCAATAACTTCAATATCCTTATAGTATAATAACTAAAAGTTGTTATCGTTATTTTTTGCATTCAAATTCATGACATTATTTTCTCTCTGTAGTCAAAACTGAACTTTAATTCAAATAATAACTGTAAAAAGAAAAAGCTGTTTTTTATCATTTAAAGTAGGGGCTGGGGGTGCCTTGAGTGGATGACAGATCTGTACTGTTTGTCCGGCATCCTCCAGCCCCACAGTAATGGAAAATGCCACCGAACTTGGGAAATTAACCCTCTACTGCGTATTCAGGCTCTTGCTACGTAGTGACTGGTCTTCAGGTGTATACATGGACGATGGACCTTAATGGTCTGGGGGTCCGAAGTGTCAAACTCAAAGGTTATCATTTAAAGTTTGTCTTTGTCCTTTTAAGAGACATTTTTTATATTACGTTTTTATTTCGTGGATATATTACTTCATATTATAATAGTTTCCTTTTCCTCACCTTTATAGTGATTTATTCAAACTATGTTACGGGGGGGAAAAATTAAAATTTTTGTCCTATTGGGATCCCCAAATATTTAATTTTTAAACCCTAAAAATTAAGCAAAACGCTAACTAGGGCATGTCCTGCCCAATTAAGATTTATACTAAGAACTATACAATCATGCACACACACACACATGCATATATGTATATATATATATATATATATATATATATATATATATATATATATATATATATATATATATATATATATATATATATATACATATATATATACACTCATGGACAAAAAAATTAGCGCACCAAGAAATAATTGCGGGATCGTAACGAAACTTGCAATGAAGGTACATGTCGGGGAGATATGCAAATGATTAGAAATGCAGCATGATTGCTCATTACGTATAGCCGGTAGAGGGCGTTGAACATCGTACTCTGTGGAGTATAAAACAGGTAATCAAAGCTTGTTTGAGTGTGCTGAATCATTTACAAAGGAAGAGCTGAGATAGACATGCCATTACGCCGTGTTCGAAGACAATATAAGCAGTTGTCGCAGTTTGAGAGGGGGAGAATCGTCGGGATGATGGAAGCTGGGTGGTCAGCTAGGCGAGTAGCTCGTCAATTAGGCCGCTCTGATTGTGTTGTGAGGAGGTGTTCGGACCAGTGGACCCGAGAGATGTCATGTACACGAAGACCAGGCTCAGGACGCCCTCGACAGACCAGTCGTCGAGAAGACCGCCACATCGTAAGAAATGCACGCATACAGCCAACTGCTTCATCGGCCGCCATCCAGGCACAGGTAGCACCTTCAATAGGGGCCTCTGTGTCTTCTCGAACCATACGAAGGCGCCTGGCTGAAGGACAGTTGGTATCGCGGCGCCCATTACGTGTGCTGCCCTTGACGCCCACCCATCGACGCCTCCGTTTGGAGTTTTGCCGCGCACGAGGAAACTGGACTGCAGCGGAATGGAACCAGGTCGTCTTTAGCGACGAATAAAGATTCAATCTCGGCAGTGATGACAATCGTGTTCGTGTGTGGAGAGCCCGTGGTGAACGCTTCAATCCTGCCTTTGCTGTACAGCGACACATCGCTCCCACAGCTGGTGTGATGGTATGGGGTGCCATTGCCTACAACACACGGTCAACCCTAGTATTGTTCCGTGGCACCATGACAGCCCAGCGTATGTTCATGAAATCCTGCAACCACATGTGTTGCCACTCATGCAATGGCTCCCACGAGCCATTTTTCAACAAGACAATGCTCGGCCTCATACGGCAAGGGTGTCACAAGACTGTCTCCGCACTGTTACTACCCTTCCTTGGTCTGCCCGATCCCCAGATTTGTCTCCAATCGAGCATATCTGGGATCATTTGGGACGACGAGTTGGGCATCCCACGAGTGTGAACGAACTAGAGGCAAGGTTACAGCAAATATGGAACGAAATGTCTCAAGACATCATACAGAACTTGTATGACCCAATGCCCGATCCTATCGCATCGTGCATTCGCGCTAGAGGGGGTCCAACGGAGAATTAACTCCTCCGTTCTTTTGCCTTTTTCTCTGAAATAAATTATCCTTTTTCTTTGATTTTCTTATCATTTACTTATATCAAAGTAGTCATTACGTATGTAAAATTTCGTTTCATTTTGACGACTCCTTCTTGGTGCGCTAATTTTTATGTCCATGAGTGTATATATATATATATATATATATATATATATATATATATATATATATATATATATATATATATATATATATATATATATATATATATTATATATATATTCCAATGCGCGGGAAATTCCAATGCGCGGGAGAAAGAGGGCTGGGAATGACCTTAAAATCAGACGAAGGTCCGCAGGCTCAAAGTTTCTTTCTTTCTTATTGTTTGTATATCATTTCAGTAGAAACGTGCTAAGCGCATTCTGTCTGGCCAGATGAACATGAAGAGCGGGAGGGCAGCCCAGTATTTTTTGATGGAATGCATGAAATATTTTATATCTATATATCTACCCGGGCAACGCCGGGCAATAATGCTAGTATATATATATATCTATGAATATAAGTGAATAAATAATATATATAAATATATATAAATATGTATGAATGCATGTACTTCTGTATGTATATTGCACAAACACGCGGAAAAAGTACTCTGAGATCACAGGAATTTATAAACTTATTTTTTATGAATTTATTGTCACTGTCGGTCCAAAAAATAACTTTTACAATATCTCAATAGCATAGTTCTAATGGCGTGTGAGCTGGAATGATCAATTTAAAAACGATTCTTTGACAATCCTACAGTCCCCTCTCTAATACTTTAACGTTTTCCTCGGTGCTCAAAATACAGAATTCCTTTTCAGGTAATTTATACAATTTTCCCCCCTTTCAAATTTGGCAATAGTATTAGGGGGGAAAGAAGAGCCCTGTTCACGTACCGGAAGTAAAATTCTCACGAGGAATGAAAAAAGGCGATGTATCACGTATGCGTCCATAATCAAATTAATTTCTGGAATCAGTTGAAATTTGTAATTCCTTAAAGACTGCTACTCCCGTGACATTCTGTTTCTATGACAACAGCATATCCACTAATTAATGCCGAGACACTTTCATAAATTTCTCCGTGAATTTCGCTTGTCAGTTTGGGTGGACTAGCACATTTGTTGATGAAATCAAATTTCCTTCCTTTACGAATGGACTCATAAATTTCTTTGCTCTGCCTGTAGTTATTTTTATTATTACTACAACAAACACAGACACAGACACAGACACAGACACAGACAGACACACACACACACACACACACACACACGCATATATATATATATATGTGTGTGTGTGTGTGTGTGTGTGTGTATGGATGTATGTATGTATATTTATTTTTATTTATTTACAGTTGAACAATTTGCCTATAGGCTTAACATTGTAACTCTAAAGAAAATTTTCCTTTACTCATATATCGTCTTCAGCAGCCGACGCCTGCGTAAATGAAACATAAGTAAAGTGTTCCTGATGAGATATTACAACTAATATCACTGTGGCTGTACACTTTGCTACTTAAGAATGAAAATAAAAAATTGGAAGAAAATAGATAAGTGTTTTAGTTTCTAATTTTTTTTAAATAATTCAGTTGTTCGTTGATTCATAACTTTTATGTTTTATCTTCAATCTCACGTTTTCATCTTTCAGTTTGCACACATCCACACACCCACACATGTACTCTTTTTTTGCGAAAGTTTATCAAAAGTTAAAAGTTCCTTCCATTAGTGTTTTTTTTCTAGGTTGCTAGTAGTTAAATCTTTTGCTTTCATTATTTTTGCATTGACATAATTAAACGCCTACATAACGCCTACATAGATTAAATCCACACGGAATCAAAAGAGAAAAAAGAAAAGTTTGAAATTTAATCGAATCTATATCAAAGCGCTTCCGCCTCTGTGGCTGCAGATTGCTTTTTACATTCAGACAAATACGTTTTAACATTTTTATTTCTATAACAATGACTTTATACTTCGGTTTGACTTACTATATCCTGTTGCATTTTTTTATTTTTCATTCTTTATATTTAATATATTGCTAAATGTTGAAACATTAGCGTGTTTATTTTACTCTTGAATTTCAAAATATTATGAAGGATTTGTTACAGAAAACAAACGTAAAATAGAAAATCCATTAGATGAAACTGATGAAAATCGGTTTTAGGAAAATTTTAAATAAATTGAAATTGCAGAATGCTATGAGAAAAATATTTGAAAAAACCTCTATGAGTAAACGGTTTTTATCATTGCATGGAATATTTATATATACATGTTTTACGGGTATCACAATGATTTAATACAACTGTTATGTTTTTTGTAATCCATTATATTTTTATCTTAGCGGATTTAATGTTTCAATAAACCCAAAACAATAAGCTTAGCGATATTTTACTTTTTAGTTTGAAAATGTTACTAAGGATCTTTTTTACCTAAAGAAAACAACAAAAACCAAATGGACAAAATTTCATTAAACTTTAATGAGTTAGAATTACATTTCATAAAAAATTAAAAACTAGAAATAAATAAATAGTTAAGTGAGGAGTTGTTCCTAAACAATTAAGAAATTTTACGACTGTGAAAATAATTTTGGAATTGTTGTGTTTGTTGAATTCAATTCTACATCTTTTTTAATACAAAAAAAAAATGTTGCTAAAGGTATGATAGTCTCTGATTTATTTACAACAAAATTCCGAAATTTATTTTCAACTCCACGTCAACAAAATATATGATAGAGAATCAAATTCGATTCAAAACGATTTTAGGGAACTTTAAGTTAACTAATATCATAGGATAAAAAGTCAGAATGACATTTTTACACCAACAAGTTTGATGGCATTTTTAAAACAACAAGAATGATTTTAGACTTAATTTACATAGCATTCAGTTGAATTTTTTCCCTTCGTAGTTTTAACACACTGATAAATATTGATAACTAATAAGCTCTTCAGAATTTTTTTTTATTTGAAAAGTTTTCAAACATTTTTCACATGTAAAGCCATATAATTTAGAACAACGGGAATAAAATTTAAAAAAAATAAATTTTATGAATTTTAAATGCGAAAAAATCACAGCAAATAGTGCGAAAAATCATAGTAAAAAATCACAGTGCGAAAAAATCATAGCAAATAGAATCAGAGTTGCACGTAGATAAAATGATTTGGAGTCGTCTTTTAAATGAGCCAAAGTAAAAGAATATTATCAAAAGTTTAAAAATATAATTCAGGAAAAGTGTCAGGATGTTGTGCTGGGATCAAAATGTTCAGTGGAATGCTAACTGACGAGGGGAAAAAACAGTTCAGTTCATTACTGAAAATCCAGCGAAAATGGAAAAAAATTCACATAAGCTGATATAAATGTAAAAACGTTTAATAAAGTTGTTTCTTCTAGAAACTGAAATCGGAATTTTTCAAGGAGTGATATCAGTGCAGACTTTGTTTTTTGCGTATAAAATCAGAAAATTTATGAAAGCCTATAAAGCACATAATTTTTATTTTCCAAAACGTACTGAATTTGCAATATAAGATTTCCTTTCCTAGTTCTTCCTTAGAGCAAAATGTTCTTATTTGTTCCCGTATACTGCAAAAATTTCTAAAATTAATCATCTGTCTATTCTTTTGTTTCTGTCTCTGTATTTGATACAGAGAAGTTTTCAATAATCTATAATATTTTTTTTAATTCAAAAAAGTATTTCGTTAAACATAAAGATTTTCTATGCCTTGTTTATTCATAACGTATCATCCCCGACGTGAAGTTTTGAAACATCATTAAAAGAAGTTAAGGTATCTTATTTGAGAACTCTACCACTGTGGTTAAAAGTAGATTAATAATCGTAAATTATGTGATGATAACAGAATAATT
Organism: Dolomedes plantarius; assembly: GCA_907164885.2. Classification (NCBI taxonomy): domain Eukaryota; kingdom Metazoa; phylum Arthropoda; class Arachnida; order Araneae; family Dolomedidae; genus Dolomedes; species Dolomedes plantarius. Next base: position 197,361,568 of record OU015497.1, read on the forward strand.
TTACATGCTTTAAAATAATGTTAAATTTAAGATTTTTAGGTAAAAAAGATATCTGGAAGAGGAAAAAAAAATTAACTCAGTAATGAAGTAAGAAAAGACATTTGGTATTTATACAGATAAAGTTAGTATTACATTTGCCTTATTTAAATTGAATTGACTTTTTTCTGAATAAATTTAGGAGACAGAAACGCACATGTGACAAGAGATAGATTAATCTCTGTCGAAATAAATGACAATAAAAATCAAAACTATTAAGGAAATTCCAACGTATAGAATTATATCATTTTTTTCCCTCCAAGATACTTAGTTATTGTATAATATAATAAAAGGAAGATATTAACACGCAATATCTGAAATGACCCAATCGCTCTAAAAGCTTTCATCAAATCGTCACATTTACCAACTCCAATAAAGAGGAACCATAAAACGGCTTGGCCTCCAGTTGGCGAACGATCCGAGCAAACAGAAGTCGCCAAGCGGCTCATCGAACCATTATACAAAATGCATGAAGAGGGTTTGTTGTGTGCCGTATACTATGTTCGCTTGCAATTTTGTGAAGTGTATAGGGTTATTTTATAGAGCTTTGACTCTTGAAATTCACTTTCAATTCCCAAAGATGCGGAGTAGAAAAAGTTTAAGCATCTCTTTTAGCTTTCCGGTATTAAAAGTTCGGCAACGGAGTCACGGATGAATTGGGAAGATGCTGTAGTAGAGATGGATAAAAAAAACAAGAGAGAAAGACCTTTGTTAGTTTTGAATTTTGCAGAATGGTACCTGTAAAATAAATAAAAAGATACGTACTGTAACTTTGGAGCGTTTAAATTTGGATTTAAGAGAGTATATTTTGTGCGATGTTGAAACGATTTTTTTTATGTGTTTAAATAAGATACACTATTCTGGTATGTAGAAAATCTCGAAAACCATTATATAAGTTTCCAGTTGTTTTAACCAGTATCAAAAATTTTCCTGCAAATTTTCAGTATAGCCTTTATTTAGAAAATACACATATACCTGTCAGAGAGCTCCCTTCAAAAAATGCTATTTGTTTATTTAGGATGGCTTATATCAAAGATGTTCGAAGTTTTTTGGGTCGATCGCAACCGAAGTTTTTTGGGTCTATTAATATTTTACATTTACAGTCAACAGCTACACCATGTCTATGAGAAGAATTTTTATCACTTTCTCGTTTTTATTTATAGTATCCGCGAATTTATTTTGAATGGTTTCAAGTAATTGCAACAACGTAAATATAGAATTCCCAAGTGCTCATATATGAGCCAAAAAAAAGAGAAAGTTTACTACAAGTTTAAAAAAAAGTTACTACAAGTAAGCTGTTGAAGCGAATCATCTGAGTTTTCGTTGTCGAAACTATTAAGTGCAAATTCCTTTTAAACAAATTTCGGAAACAAAGAATATATATATATATATATATATATATATATATATATATATATATATATATATATATATATATATATATATATATATATATATATACATATATATATATATATATAAGGCAATGTTCGTATGTGTGTCCGCTATAGACTAAAAAACTACTAGACCGATTTACACGCGGTTTTTTGCAAAATGGTTCGTGTTATCCCGAGACGATTTAAAGCTTTTGAAATCCATGATTAAACCAGTAGAAAGAAAGTTAAAAATTAGTATGTTTTATGGATGTTAAATTAATACTATATATAAAACAGTTCCGTGACCTGACAGACCTCGCACAGACCAAACTACTGGACCTAAAGGACTGAAATTTTGACAGTGCGGTCCTATAATCACATGGATATCCGCTAAGAAAGGATTTTTTGAAATTCCATCCCTAAGGGGGTAAATTGGGACATTCCAATAATTTTGTGGGGAAAATCGTATTCTCTGCGACTATTCTCGGAATCTCTTCTTTGTACGGCTCTCCTTCAAAAAATGGTTGAGGAAATTTTGGTTATTGACGGAGAAAATGTTCTTCAAAATGTACTATATTAACTGTAGTATATTCTTTAGTATGTTCTATTAGATTTAATTTGAATATTTTCTTCTACATTATTTTGTCTATAAAAATAATCCGTTATGATTTTCATTGTAATTATCCTAAAATGTACTCCGTAGCGAAGCACGGGTATTTAGCTAGTATATATATATATATATATATATATATATATATATATATATACACACATATATAATGTTTGTATTGTTATTCTTCTTCTTTTAAGCTTTTCATTCCTCTAAACGATGTAAATGAATAAATAATTCTAAAGTTTATGAACTTCTTTGAACAATTTGAATCGCCGGACTTCGTTTTGTAAATTTTTATATATTCGTATTTTCTAAATATCCGTTCATTTTGCATGCACCTCGAAGTTACGAAGGTGATGAAGTTAGTTAACACGTACTTAATAAAATCACGAGGAATCTATCACGAGTTAATTTATTTTCGTAGGCATCGATTTTGGGAATAAATCTCAAATAAGAAAAATCACAAAAGATTCTTATCGAGTAATCATAATAATAAAAAAAAATCAATGGGGGCTTTTTTGTCCTTTTTTTTTTTTTGATGACGTCAAAGAAATGAGGGGGACTCTCCGGGGTCTAGGTTCTGCTGACGGAAGGCATTTTCGGTCCCCTTTCGTGACATTGGTCATGAAAAAGGCGAAAAAAAAGAAGACAACAGAGGTGACACTGACGGCTTGCCACGGAAGAAAGTTCTTTCATGCTCCACTTAATACCCCTCACTATTTCTTGGATAAAAGTTTGGATTCCAGATATTGATTTCCATTGATCACTCACTTAGCTCCTCGTTTTCAGACTTCTCCTAATTTTTTTAAAATCACCAATATAAGTATATAAATGCAGATTATCCGATCAGGTCCAGAAATTACATGTTCCTGTTTCTTTATATATCTATATATATATAAAAGAGCTCGTCTGTTTGTTTGTCCGCTATAGAATCATAGACTGTTTCACCCATAGGGACCAAATTCGGCACAGTTAATATTTAGGACCCGAGAAACTTAACGCAGCAAAAAAGAAATTTGGGACTCAATTAGTTTTTTAAAATTAATTTTTTAATGATTTTTGTGCCCCTAAGCGCACCTCTTAAATGTGGATACAGACCCTTCACCGAAATCGGTCAAATTCGATACGCGGGGGAAAAGAGGGTTGTTCCGAGGGGTGATCTGGGGTTGGTTTGAGAGTTGGTCTGGGGGGTAGTAAAATTCGATACATAGAAGTAAAATTCGATACATAGAAATTTCGATATATAGAATTGATCTTAGTTTTATCATAATTCTCCTAAAATATTAAAATTAAAGCTAATTTTTGTATACGAAACTCCATTTCTAATTTATATGCGAATCACATTAAATGAAAGTTAATAGATTTATTGAGTACTATATACCTTTAAAAAAACAATCCAGACAGTGTTTACAGTTACATTCTTTAAAAAAAAATTACGAATATCTTGCTGAACAGCCAGTTTTGCGGAAAGTTCATCAAAGAAATGCTCGCATTTATTCAGTCCACTAAAAACTTCATCAGGTTATTTTCCGCGAATTGAAATCCACTCCGTATTGTTTCAAATCCCAAAAATTGGGAGATTTTATTCTAAAGTGGAATAAAATCTCCCAATACGTCGTGAAAAAAATTTCGATATATAGAGATTTTTTCGATATCTAGAAACAGGTTTTCTATGTAATGAACATGGAGATTTGCTAAGAATTCGACAACTTTCGTATGACAACTGGGCATGATTATCTACAAAAACATTTGCATCGGATAGGCATCAGCGATTCAGCTTGTTGCCCTCTGTGCCGCCAGGGGGATAGGGATGGTGACCACCTCAAGAACTGCCCCATTGTTTTATAGTTTATTACAGACAACTCTGTGGCTGAAAATTTTATCTCTCGCATTTCTGCATC
>OU015497.1:197367993-197805493 GCA_907164885.2 Dolomedes plantarius
GATATTAGTTTACAAATATATCAAAAACTAAACATCCTTTATATTTTGAATTAAATTTTTCTTTTATATTTGGATAGTGATCTTTTGATAGCATGTGTTCTCTCTCTCTCTGTATATATATATATATATATATATATATATATATATATATATATATATATATATATATATATATATATATATATATATATATATATATATATATATATATATATATATATATATATATATATATATATATATATATATATATATATATATATGTATATATATATATATATATATATTTATATATATAGATATATATTACAAAATGAGAATGAAGATATGAAAAGAAATTTTTTTTTCGGACCCCCCCCCCCCTTCCTCAATATAAGAATTTCACGAAAAACTTTATGGGCTATTTTGATTACTTGCTGATTTTTTTTTTCCTTTTTATGTATTAAGAGAAAGGGGCCTGTTCACATAGGAGTCCAATAGCAGAAGCGTAAAAGGAAAGATGGCGCTGAGACGGAAATAAACCAATCATAGGTGTTAAAAATTTCGTTGCTAATCGTTTGGAGGTTTGTCATTGGTCAAATATATTTCAATACTTTAACGCTTCCGCTACCGGACTCGTATGTGAACAGGCCCTAAATTTTAGTAGCATTGCAGTAGAGCATTTATAGACATGTAAGTTTTTCATCCTTCCTAAATGTTCTGCGCAATGAAAGTATGTTTGCAGCAATTGAAAAAAAAATGAGCTTACGTTTATTTTCACGTCTCCTTTTGTTAGACTACAAAATATTCACTATGTAGTTAATTAAACTATTTATTACTTCCATTTATGCAGCATTCCTGCATCAGAACAGAATTTCTCTGCAGACTGCCGCGTTCTATATTTCAGAAACTGGTCCCTGTCGCCATCTTTATATGATATAAAAATTTCTATTTTCTACTGTATATGCCAATTCCTAGGCGTAATCTATATATATAAAACAGTTCCGTAACTGACTGACTCACTGATATACAACGCACAGACCAAACCGCTGGACCTAAAGGGCTGAAATTTTGGCATGGCGATTCTTCTTATGATGTAGAAATGCACTAAGAAAGATTTTTGAAAAATTCTTTTTAGATTTTTTAAAATTAAATTTTTAAGCTGTTTTTGTAACTTTTTTAAAATTTTAATTTAAAATAATAATTTGAGGGTTATAAAATTTATATCACGAGAAAGATCCTAAAAATTCCTTTAAAATGAAATCTTTTTCGAACCTTTACCTCGATTTTATGATTTTTGGTGAATTTTTAAAGATTTACTTTTAGAATTTAATTTATTAAATGCCGATCAAGTGATTTCTTTTTCTGGTACTTTAAAGAAATTTATCGTCACCTGCATAATAGACAAAAAAAAATTTCTTTCTAATGCAGCAGACTATTGGATATTATCCAAAAAAAAATAAATATTCCTTACGATTTATATATATATATATATATATATATATATATATATATATATATATATATATATATATATATATATATATTACATGATTTGTATACATTGATCGTCGCATTTATTATAAATATGTATATTTATATTTTTGCCATTAATTGCATACATTGACCGTTGTGTTTAATTTGAATGTACTTCGTAGCGAAGCGCGGGTTTTCAGCTAGTATTCTATATAACGCCAACTTTATATTTTCCAAAAGTTAAGTGTGAATATAGTCATGAACTTTAAAGTTAAAATTTATTTATTATTATTTGATAATTCTTTAAAAAAATTCCAAGTTATCTTGCAACCGGCACGCGAAATAAATTATTTTATGTCGAATGCAACTGCAAATCGACTCTCAAATTAGTTTTAATAGTAGACAGCCATCTACGAGTATGTTAGTAATGGGCCCCCGTGGCAAACTTTCAACCACGGGTTATCTCGAAGTGGCCAATCGACGTGTTGAGAATAAATTTTTCCTCCATGCAACACATACTGAATTTTAAGGGCTTTTAAAATCATGAAAACATGCTATTAATTTTCTTTTCTTTTACAAGGGAGTGCGCCTGTAATATTTAGCACGTGATTTTATGAGCTTTGTTTCGCTGAAGAGTGTTAGTTCTTCAAAGTCTGAATGGCAACTCCCGAAACCTCGTCATAAATATGACATTAGACAATAGAAAATCACCATATTGTTTTTCATCGTAAAGATAATGGTATCATATGCAAAAGATTCCAATTTTATTTTCACAATTTTCTTTATTTATTACCATTTATTGTTAGGGGTTTGGGGGGAAGGCACTTGCAGATATTTTTTTAAATTATCCAAATTCGGCATAACTATAATAATTATAATAATAATAATAATTATTATAATCACGCATGCACATTTTTTTAAAGGACTGAACAATATTATCTTCAAAAGAATGATGGATCAAAGAATGGGATTAATATGATATTTTTTTAAGATTAAATTTTTTCATTAGTTATTACACAATTCCTCTCTATAGACTAAACGTCTATTGGTAACTGATTGTTTAAAAAAATATAATGATGCACGTAAAAAACTGGCTAGCATGTGCAATTTAACGCATTAGTGATTTTACATAAAGCAACTGTCTCAAAATGGTGGACTTGTTTGCATGTCAAAATAAATAAATACATAATCAAATTTTGCAGAGAACTTAAAAATTTTAAATTGTCTCTTTTATCTGATAATTAAAGATACAAATTTGAATGATTTTTTAAAATTTATGAATTTTAAGCAAATGAGTTAGATAGAAAGTGTATAGTCTTTTAAGACTTAATGCTGTTACACCAAATTTTCAACAAGTAATTCACAGAGACATACATAAATCCTCCGATATTCATTTCATTCGGTAAAAGATTATTTTAACAAAATTCCAGTATAAAGTTTATGTTTACTAAGCTTATGTTCAAAGATTTATGAAATTTCCTTAACGTCGTGCCTTTTTTAATGTCCAGATTTTCTTTCTAGATAGCTTACTGAAACAGCCCAAACAATTCTTTAAAATGAAAAAAATTTGCTTAAAATAAAGTTTGAGAATATTATCTTTTCTGTTTACAAGTTCTTTAACGGTATATTTATTTTCTGATTTTACAATTATGACTAACAAGAAAGTATACGAGAAGTATTTTGGATTTCAGAGTGAGAAAATATAGACAAGCCAACATACATTAGCAAAACTTGAAACAAACACACACACACACACACACACACACTGTAAGGACTTCGCCTAAAACCAAGACTGACAGCCTTTAATATTTACAAAATGCTTTATTGGCATTCTAGATTAAATATAGGCTTTATACAATAAGTACAAAATAAACATGATCTAAGGATCGTTCGCGGGTTCAGGATATCATGATGGAAAACAGCAGGCTCACGATCTCTGGCACGCGTCCGTCGACGAGGGTTGTCCACACCTGCAAAAAAAAAACGTCAACTGCCCCCATTTACATCAAGGTGGCGAATATATATCCTCGCCCATCTCTGTGGGTGGTTGAAAGCGTGCTCCCTTTGAACCCTTTCAGAAACCGTCTTCAGACCATTCCGCGTCTTCCGCTAAATGACTAGGTGATTATCCTCTGGACAGGCTTTGTCTGCAAGCAGGGGGTATTTCTTAAAGATGACGGCCTCCCAAGTGTCCAACGGGCGACGCGGCGTCTGCCACAATTTGGTGACAAAGCGACTGTGACAATTTGGTGTCAAAGCGACAGATGAATACGGTAGATTGATAATGGACGTCTTGCCGTTAGGCTCTCTCAGGAATCCCGAGTGTGAAAGGAACGTAAAGTCATTACAACACACACACACACACATATATATATATATATATATATATATATATATATAAATAGTGAGCCAAAAGTTCGTAAAAACTTTAAAAATTCATAAAAAAGGAAGAAATCATGATAAAGAAGTGCGATTTGCAAGGAAGGGCTCACAAGGAAGTCGGATTTTTTTAGCATCCAAAAAAAGTTTTAAAAGTTTAAAAAATGTTTAAAAGTTTAAAAAGCTTAAAAAATTTAAAAGTCGTGCTGAATCTCTCGCACTGTCGTGCGGGAGATTCAGCAGAATTATGCAAATCCATCTTGAAATAACAGACCGTGATACACGAGAATTTCAGGATCGGCCACGAAGTGTACGACTCTCGTTGGCGGAGGTACGAATTACTGCGGTGGTAAAAGTTATGAATAATATGGCGACGGAATCGACCACGGGGAGTAGCAATGCTCGTAAAGATGGACCAGTGACTCTACCAGTGACTTTTTAAAATTTTTATTTTACTGCTAAAAGAAATCCGACTTCCTTGTGAGACCTTTCTTGCAAACTGCACTTATCATAATTTCTTCCTGTTTTATGAATTTTTAAAGTTTTTACAAACTTTTGGCTCACCCGGTATATATATATACACAGTGAAATCGCTCACCGAATCATCGTTTTCTAGTATGTGTCGTTTATTTCACCCAGTCCTGACGATCATATTGCTTTGTTACGTTCCCGCATCTATCGTTTTCCTGCATTTATCGTTCAGTTCAGTCGGTCCGTTGAAAAACGATAGATCGAGATTCCACTGTATATATATATATATATATATATATATAAACTAGCATTATTGCCCGGCGATGCCCGGGTAGATATATAGATATAAAATTTTTGATGCATTCCATCAAAAAAAAAAAAAATACTGGGCTGCACCCCCCGCTCTTCATGTTCATCTGGCTAGACAGATTGTTCTTAGCGCGTTTCTACTGAAATGATATACAAACAATAAGAAAGAAAGAAACTTTGAGCCTTCGGACCTTCGTCTGATTATACGTCTGATTTTATTGAAAATTAATAACACAGTGTTGCGTGATTGGCACGTTTGGATTGAATAAGTTTACTGTTTAATTATATTTGTTAGATACTGTTTAATTAGATTTAATTAGATTTGTTTGATCCACTGTTTAATTAGAAATAAGTTTTATAATTTACATTTGCCTTTATTATTTATTTTTCCCTTAAAAGCTCAGTTTGTTCCACATCACCCAAGAGACACACTTTTTTCCACATCACCAAAGAGGTAAAGATGCATTATCCCCTTTATTTATTCAAAGTAAGGCGGGATTCCGCATGAAGCCTATTTTCCTTACTTTGGTGATTCGGTTTTTTATTGTCGACAGGCCAAAAACCGTATCGGTTTTTAATTTTCCCAAGACCAAAAACCGTTGAAAAAGCAAATTGTAATTCGGTTTTTAATTTTCCTAAGGCCAAAAACCGTAAAAAAGCAAATTGTAAATCGGTTCAAGCGATGAGAAAAACTGCAAATAACAAAGGACACAAAGCAGAGCCGGGAAAGTTGTGTTGAAACATACTAATTTGAATTGCATTCTTAAAAAACTCCCATCTCAGTTACTCTAGTGGTTAAATTTCATCTTTTACCGTATTTTAATATTTCTTTTGTCAATTTATTTCGTTGTTATGCACGTAACGCAAAATTAACTTCAGGCTCAAGTATCACAAAAAGAAAAGAAACCACGTGATCAGCATTTCATACATTAAATTCTAAAAATTAATCTTTAAAAATTCACCAAAAATCAGAAAAGGGATGTAAAGATTCGAAAAAGATTTCGTTTTAAAGGAATTTTTATGATCTTTCTCGTGATATAAATTTTATGACCCTCGGATCATCATTTTAAATGCAAACTTAAAAAAATTAGAACAGCTTAAAAATTTAATTTTAAAAAATCGAAGAAGAATTTTTCAAACATCTTTCTCAGTGCCCCCTCCACTATAGACTCCACTATAGAAGAATCACCATGCAAAATTTCAACTCTTTGTGTCCAACGGTTTGGACTATGCGTTATCTGTCAGTCAGTCAGTCAGTCAGTTAGGCAAGTCCAAAGTTTATTACCATGCAGCTCTCCCCCCGCGCACCCCTCTTCCCCCGCGCGGGAGAAGAGGGGTTGGTAATAACCACACGGGGGACAGGTTCGGATTTCACTGATAACAATGTGTGGGAAACGGTCTGTATCCACAGGAGATACACGCACATCTTAGTGGCACAAAAAACATTAAAAAATTAATTTTAAAAAACTAATTGAGACCCAAACTTCGTTTTTGCTGATTTAAGTTTCTCAGGTCCTAAACATTAACTGTGCCGAATTTGGACCTGGTGGGTGAAACAGTCTATGATTCTATAGCGGACAAACAAACAGACAAGCTCTTATATATATATAGAAGAGCTCGTCTGTTTGTTTGTCCGTTATAGAATCATAGACTGTTTCACCCACCGGCACCAAATTCGGCACAGTTAATGTTTAGGACCCGAGAAACTTAACGCAGCAAAAACGAAATTTAGGGTTCAAATAGTTTTTTTTTAAATTAATTTTTAATGTTTTTTGTGCCCCTAAGAGGGGCGCGTACCCCCTGTGGATACAGACCTTTCCCCACAACCAGCTGCGGGGTTGGTTTGGGAGTGTCAGGGGGGTGTCAAATTCCAATGCGCGGGAGGAAGAGGGTTGGGAATGACTTTTGGCCCTGGCTCCCCAGATAAACACAACTTTCCTGGTTCTGCTTTGTGAAATCTGCAGATGATTTTGATTACACATATCGTTTGGATGCTCATATGACGTCACATTCGTTTTTAAGGGAAAAATAAATAAAGTGCGTTTTTAAGGGAACAATAAATAATAATGGCAAATGTAAATTATAAAACTAATTTCTAATTAAACAGTGGATCAAACAAATCAAATTAAAGCTAATTAAACAGTATCTGACAAATATAATTAAAGAGTAAACTTATTCAATCCAAACGTGCGAATCACGCAACACGGTGATTTTAATTCTGAATAAAAGCACACGAAGGTCCTCAGGCTCAAAGTTTCTTTCTTTTTTATTTTTGTATATCATTTCAGTAGAAACGAGCTAAGCGCATTCTGTCTGACCAGATGAACATGAAGAGCGGGGGTGCAGCCCAGTATTTTTTTGATGGAATACAAGAAACATTTTATATCTATATATCTACCCGGGCAATAATGCTAGCATATATATATATATATATATATATATATATATATAGATAGATAGATAGATAGATAGATATATATATGGATGATTAGTGTCGTGAGCTTCCAGAGCAACGGTCTTGGGTTCCAATCCTGAGTAAGGGAACAATGCTGGCTCACCCAAAGGGTGCTCCCACAGTAAAGTAGCTAGCAAGACTTCGCGATGAATAACAAAAGGCGAATGTCTCACGACAAGTGCCTCCGCATTTGAAAAAAAAAAGAATGTGTATATATATATATATATATATATATATATATATATATATATATATATATAAACAGGTGGTTATCAAAATAATGGAAACACCTATCAATATTAGTGGTGTTTATGAATGTGATTCGTATTCCTTAAAATGCAAGTCTGGCCACCGGTATTTTTTTATATAATATAGTGTATGTATTATTATACTGTCAAGTAGCAGTAATGAAGCTAAGGGCATCGTGCTTTTGGGGGGAACAGCGTAAAATGTCAAACCTTGCAGACCTTGCGAAAAGGCAAATTGTTTGAGCTCGTTTCAATTTGAGTATCTGTTACTGCAACCCCCAGGCTGATGGGTGCTTTTCGAGCTATGGTATCGAAAGTCATGACAGCATACAGAGTGCACGGAAAAACATCCTTTACCAAACAGAATAGTGGACGAAAGGGTGAGCTGAGTGAAAGAGACGGAAGAGGTATTGAAGCGGATTGCGACATGAATAAAGAAAACAACTGCAACCAAAATGACGAAGAGCTCAATTTGTATCTCTATGTTCCGGTACCAACCATTAGAGGTAGAAGGGAACTTCACAAACAAAGCATTTATGAAAGAGTAGTTATTCCCAAACCACTTGTAATAGATGCCAATACAAAATGCTGTCCACAATGGTGTCACGCGCGCAAATCCTGGTCGAGTAATATGTCGAAAAACGGCATTTAGCCCGACGAATCGTTGTTCACATAGTTTCTCGCAACAGGACGTACGCATGTCTGGAGAACACCTACACAAGCGTAAGATTCTGGCTGTCTCATCTCAACTGTCAATCATGGAGGTAGATCTATCAGGGTTTGGGATGGCATCTCATGGTTTTCTTCAGGCCCTATTGTAACCCTAAAAGGGCGATTGAATGGGAAGGTCTATGTCGAAATTTTAGCTCACTAGTCCATCCTATGGTGCAAACATTGTTTCTTTCAGGAGATGGCGCTCTCCAAGATGATAATCCCTCTATACATACAGCTAAATCTATCAAGTATTGGTTTGAGGATGATGAAAAAGAAGTCAAATATCTTATCTTGCCCTGTACAATCCTCCCGACTATATATTATCCAACTACTGAAATCTGTATAAACGGATAGAGCTATGTATCGATATCCACCACTGCATTTCTACAAGAACTCTCCTGATTTTTCCCTGAAGAATGGCATAATATACTCTCGACCACTATTCAGGATTTGTATAATCCAATTCTAAGGTGCATCAGGTGGTATTACATGACAAAAGTGATCCTGCGCCGTATTAATAAAGGTTTTCATGATGTTTATTAGTGTTTCCATTATTTTGATAACCACCTATATATATATATATATATATATACACATACACACACACACACACAAGTCGCTCACTCCTTTCAACAACGTCATATCTCAAAAATCGGAGATTTTTAGTTATGCCTATTTTCAGAATGCCATGAAAGAGTAGTATATCCCTGCAAGATCGTCATACCTCAACGCTTAATATTTAGCCGCTAGAGAGCAGAATTAATATTTATTTTCAATACATTTTAATGTACTCTTAAACTTTAAAATCACTCTCCTGAAAATCACGCTTTTTGAGATATGACGTTGTTTAAAGGAGTGAGCGAAATGTATGAGGCTGAGTATGCGTTGTTTTTAAGGCTGCTATGTACTAAGAAAAAAAATCGTATTTCCCTTTTCCTCTTCTTGCAGACTCTTGTGGTGGGAGGAGTCAAGTTGACAGTTCGAGAATTCCAACCCCCTTAGGATTGACATTTTGAGAGATTGTAATGGCTTTCTCTCTATAGGGGGGGGGTTAAGCGCTGCCCCCAAACTTTTTATTTAAAACATTTTTTATCAACTATTTACAGGTACATAAATGCTGATAATCAAATAAAATTGATATTGCCAGATAGCCTGATCTTTTCTGCAAAGCGCTACAGGATTCATTTTATAAATTTCGTCCACCGAAAGAATTTATGAGCATTTAAAACACACTATACCAGATTTTTCCCCGATTAATTTAAATTTTAAAATATTAATTGCATTTTTAAAAAAAACGAAAAAAGTACACAAATCTAAAATTTTTTTTTACATTTGTGTTTAACTTTGTGCACAACTTTTAACAATTTTTTTTAAAAAAATCTTTGAATCCAAGTCGGTAATCCGTGGACAAATTTTCTCCATAGGTTAACATTGAGGTGAGCGAATCCAATGGGGTTAGTACATAGCAGCCTTAATTCCGCACTGTTTTAATAATAATGCCTAAAAGGTTTTACAACATTACAGTGACCCTGGAGTGTGCTGCATTTCGTTTTAACAAGCGTGAAGGTATATCAGAAATTCCACATATTTTCCCCTGAATTACCACCATATGCTTGAATACCGAGGGAAACACAGTCTAGCATAAACCATCTGGCGTGGTAGAAACTATAACTAATTCTCTTCAAATATACTCTGCAGAAATTACCACATGGAACGACACCCCCCCCCCCCCCCTCAAAAAAAATACATATATATATATATATATCCAAGTTTCCATAAATCATAGCACCGCGAGCTTGTTAGCTATTGCCCTGTTTATATCCGAAGTCGCAGTAAATTGAGTTTTGAAATCCAACACCGAGATCATGATTCAGCAACGAGTAGTGATATCCATTTCCAACGACATACACGTCTCGTATTTGAAGCCTAATGATAATAAAAAATAAAAAAGAAAAAAAGAAAAAAATCGAAAAATGTTCGAAGAACAGAACAAACCACCCCGAGGGTTTGTGAACACCCATCAGAGAGCGAACCCCCTCATAATTCTTTTTGACAGTCCCTATTACACCCCCTAGTGGTTTGTTAGCTGAAACCGCAGGGTTTGGAATATGAGATTGAACCTTCCTTCCACGATATGCGACCTGCCAAAGACAGGGTAGGATACTAGAGCATGCACTATTCCTCTACCCTTGTTCCGAATGCCCTTCGCTGTGCCCCCAAGGTCTGTTCTCCCCACCACCCCTCTTGCTCCACGCTTTTCTTTTTGATTATTACATTTTATTTTTTGTTAAAATTTTTTTAGAGTTACGTAGGGGAGGGTTTTTTTTTTCACGGTCGGATTCATCCGATGAATGCATTCAGAGCTGCGGGACAAAAGTGAAAAATTTTTGTACAAATATTTTAATGGATTGCTCGCAGTGAGGTGTCATGTGTCTGATGACAACACTGTCAGTCAAACAGGGACGCTGCCTATGCGAGAAGAGATCTGAATACCTGTTTAGGGTTTCAATATATTTGGTTTCAGCTTGCGGAAAGCGACTAATATCTACTATTATCAAAAGGTATATAGCATAATACAACAAAAATGGTCTAGCATGATTATGAGACAAAATACTTTTTAGTTTAGTTTTTACCATCCTAGATGTATAGGAATTCCCTATTGGTATCGGGAATTTGCGTTCAAAACTTTGATTGCACGTTGCCCTCGTTTAGATGCTTTAAAATATTAGAGTTTAAAAACAGCAAAAAAAAACTCGAAACTTGGCGATCGATAATGAGTAAATCTGTGATTCCAGAGACGAAATTTTTATCGAAATTCACACTTGATTCTGACATACCGAGTATTGAAAGAGAAATTCAGCTAGACAGGGGAAATGCTATTCGTTTTGTGGTTTATTTTACCAAGAACTGCTAGTAAGATTGCCGAATGAAAGAAAATTAAGAAATCAAGTGTTATAGCAGACATACTTTTGAAGGTCAAAAATTCTGCAACTCTCAGATTCGGATCAAAGGCACGGGGAGAGGTACTTTAAAAAATTCCTTAAGAAGTGTAAACAACTAATTTCATTTGTTATAAACAATTCCCGAGGAACTGAATTGGAAAAATGGTAGTTCCATGCGGGTTACCCATGGTTAGCACAACCCAATGTGTAAACTAACATTATTTTCTACAAAGGGACAATACAGATGCATCCATGCCTCGGCCGAGATTGAAACCCTCACCCACATGGGGCAGCTTGTGACGCTAACAACTATACTAACCGCCGCAGCGTCTAATTCGAACTTTTCTCAATTCAAAACTCAGTTTATCAATTTTCTCCGCCATCATTAATCGAAGTGCATGAACCATCGGCTGCCTTTTTAATGCTCACACCGATCTAAAAAAAAATTTCCAAAACTCTTAACACTGTTGGTGTTAAATAATGAGATGGATGCGACACTAAGTAAAATAGCTCAATGGATATTTTCCTCTTCAGATAGTACATTAAAAGATAATGTAGACAAACCACTGGAGTTTAATAAACAATCAGTACTTTTCGGCAAGGAAAATCTAGTCAATGTCTATTTTTCTTTGTCTATTTTTTTTTCTTAATGGATATTTTCCTTTCTAGGTAGTACATTAAAAAATAGTCTAGAAAAAAAACTATGAAATTTAATATATAACCAGTACCTTTCGTCAAGAAAAATCAAGTTTTTTTTTTCGATTTAATCTAAAGAAAAAATTTCATTATAAAATTGCTAACATACGCATTTCTTCAGCCATCCTATCTTTTATGAAAACTTATTGGGGAAATATGGAGTAGTTGATACAACATAAAGTCGAATGTCACATAAGATATTCCCTATTCTAGGACGTTTATTAAAAAACAGTCGAAGCAAATCAACCGAACTTTAATTAGCAATCAATACAGTTCGCCTACAAGCCAGTTTTTATTTATTTTTAAAAAAATTTTAATTTAAACCCAAAGATACAAGTTTCATGATTAAGTTCACCTTGCGTACACTTCATCAACTATCTCATCTTTTTTATTTATTTTTTTTTTTTATCTGTGTGACTATACAGGGTTCAGCAACCACCAGCCCCCTTTATATAGATTTTAGATTTTTCGAACATGTCCCCTTCCCCCCTGGCCTCCTTATTCGAACAAGCCAGCCAGATAGGGGAGGAAGGGGAAGACCTATGGTATCTGGTTGCTACCTCACGTGTCTGGCGAACATTACTTAAACACTCCTTCTAATTACGGAAGATCGGAAAAGGGGAAAATTTAATTGATGATGTGGGCTTTTGGTGGCTGGGCTGCACCGCCTGCCGTAAATTAAACAGGCTGTGGCAGTGGTTTCGGGGGGCGGCGATGTCGGGATAAAAGTGGCGTAAGTGCCTAACCTTTTTTTCGGGCAGAGGGATATGCCAAAAACACGTCTCTGGGGCGATGGGAACATGATCTGCTGAAGTGCGAATCAAGACCATAAAGAATTATATTGAAGTATCAGCGGGGCATATGTTCCGCAGACAATCCCTAAATTGCCATGACCTAAATACCTGCGATCAGATGTTTGGCAGGCCTTTCAGCGCTTTTTTGGGGGGGAGAGAAAAACTAAATTATCAACGCATTAATATCTTTAATCATACAAAACAAAAAGTGAGAATGGGGAACAACGCACTCTTACAAGCGTCGTTCAATTTTTGGGCCAGGTTAAATTCCGACTATAAATATAAAAAAAATCGATAACAGTGGTGGAGAAACACAAAGGCAAACCGAAAATTTTCAGGAAATAAAACATACAAAGATACGGCTTATTTCAGACCGTGTATGCGTTGCCAACATAGCAGACTTGTCCGTTATATTATTAGACATTAATAAGAAAAATAGCGTAGTCATTTTTCAAATATGAAATTCCCAGCATTTCTGTAAGTGTTCATTTGGTGGAGGTTTTTATTCTAATTATTTAATCCGTGCATTTGAAAGTGTTCAAGATTTTAAAATCATTTAAGGCTGCTATGAACTAACCCCATTGGATTCGCTCACCTCAATGTTAACCTATGGAGAAAGTGTGTCCAAGGATTGCCGACTTGGATTCAAAGATTTTTTTTAAAAAATTGTACTCCGTCATAGAGAAAGAAATTTTACATTTGTGTACATTTTTCGTTTTAAAAATATGTAATTAATATTTTTAAATTTAAATTATTCGGGGAAAAATCTGGTATAGTGTGTTTTAAACGCTCATAAATTCCTTCCGTGGACGAAATTTATAAAATGAATCCTGTGTGAGAAAAGTTCAGGCTATCTGATAATACCAATTTTATTTGATTATCAGCATTTATGTACATGTAAATAGTTGACAAAAATATATTTTAAATAAAAAATTTGGGGGCAGAGCTTAACCCCGCTATAGAGAGAGAGCCATTCCGATCCCTCAAAATGTCAATCCTAAGGGGGGTGGAATTCTCGAACTGTCAACTGGACTCCTCCCACCACAAGAGTCTGCAAGAAGAGGAAAAGGGAAATACGATTTTTTTTTCTTAGTACATAGCAGCCTTAAGTCATATCCTGTCTGAAATGAAGGAAACAATTGCACTAATATAATTAAAAAAGGCTCATGCTTCAAGTAAATTTTCAAGCGGTGGTGTATAAAGTTGTGTTGTCAAACATCTTAGACAAAAACAGAAGTAAGCCATAAGACAACACAGCAGTTAATGTATTATAGACCAAAGAATATACCGTGTACATTCATTTATCTCTGTTTTCTTCACTCATTATGAATATAGATTTGTTATACTAGGTATATTAGAAATAGTTTGAGTATCTATATTGTCGAGAATTGTCATTTATTTGCTATGTTTTTAGCCTAATAATGAAATAACAAGAGAATCGCAAGTTGGAGAGAAAAGAATTTTTATAATCCATATAATTATAAAATTTATAATAACTTATCCCCAATCAATCCTTATCCTCATCCACTGTATGTTTATTATGAAAGTCAATAAAAGGTAATTATAATTACAGATGACATTACACGAGTGAAATAAATAACAAGTTTTACAAATTTTTTTGGGATTTTTAGAATAATTGATACTTTTCAAATCATATGACATTTCCATAGAATACAAGTTTTAACATTCGACTTTTTCAGATTTTTAATAAATAAATGTCTCAATCAAAAACGAACAAGTGAACAAAACTTTCATCAGCAACAATTTAAAATCTTTGAATTCATGAAAGCTGCAAATTTTATAAAGGAAATTGAATTTTTCAGTCAAAAGTTAATTTAATAAGAATTTATGGCATCCTGTTTAATTTAATTTTTAATAAATGATTTTTTAAAAAGTGAATTTTTAATAAACGATTTCTTAAATAAGTGAAAATAATGATTGCCTTTACAATTTGTAATAATTAAGTGTTCAATCAATAACAAAGAAGTTAACAAAACTCATCAACAGACATGAATCTTTGAATTCCTTTTGTACGTAGAAAACTGTAACATTTATAAAGTAAATTGAATTTTCAGTCAAGAATTTCTTTAATTACAATCCATAGCATTTTGTTTAACTTATAAAAAGGCTTTTACAATTTTTAATAAATGATTTTTTAATAAACAAATTTTTAACAAATGATTGCCTTTATAATTTTTAACAAATAAATGTCTGAATAAATAACAAACAAGGTAACAAAACTTTCATCAACAATGGCAAAAATTTCGGCATTCATTTTGTATGCAGAAAACTGTAAAATTTTTAAATGGTGTTGAATTTTTCAGTCAAGAATTACTGTTTAAATAAGAATTTACGACGTTACGTATAACTTATAATTAGGTCTGTAAACAATTTATAATGAATGTTTTTTTAATAAACGATCTTAATAAATAAATATCTCAATCAAAAATTTTAAAAAGTCAACAAAACTTTCATAAACAATGACATTAATCTTGGAATTTATTTTGTACATAGAAGACTGTAAAATTTATAAATAGAACGGAATTTTCCAATCAATAATTAATTTTTAAATAAGAATTTACGGCATCGTGTTTAACTTATAAGTATGTCTTTACGAACACTTCTATTACGTCAAGTGAATCAACCTTGACGTAATATATATGTTCCTAAGTTGAAGCTATGCCACAACAGTGAAAATCACCTAAAAGAGATTTTTTTTTTTTGGAAAAATAGTGATAACTCACATTGGGAGAAATACAAATCTTTTTTCACCACTTACGAGTAATCATCACTGAAAATCATTTCCTAATTATCTAAAGTTTAAACTATTTGGCCGAAATGTTAAACCACTTTAGATGAAGAGATATCTCTGTAATATCCCTTTACATTTACCCTTCATATGATATCAGTAATATTATATTACCGAAATTTGCAGCTTTTAGCTTAATAAAGCTTTATATTCGATAATAAGTGTAAAGTTATGAGCGCAATGTTAAACTTCCATCAGTTTTTCCTCGTCTCGGATTTTAAGTTCATTTTTCAGAGAAATCACATTCACGTGTTCTCTCCCACACACATTCGCTGGGCTATGTTTTTCCTTGAAAAGTTCTTAGAAAAGTTAACCCAGATCTTTAGTGTTTACAAAAGGGAGTAAATTGGGCCTAATAATGGTGATGAAGTCCTAAAGAGAAACCCGTACCTATGATGCTATTTTTATAATAAGATAATATTCAAAACTTTTTGAAAGATACTATTCTTAAAATCTAATCTGTAGCAGGGCCGGATTAACAGACTTTGGGGCCCTAGACATTTTTTTCTTACCGGGTCCCCTCCTTCTCCCACAAGAATTAAAACACACAAAAAATATAAAACAATGAATAAAACAAAACTAAATAATGTGAAAAACTGAAACAAATCTTAAATTTTTAATTGATAAAAAATATTTAATATACAACAATAAATTTTAGTTTTTGTCGAAAAGTTTGAACAGTTTGTTTATTAATTTAAACAAATTGAAATTTATTTTATTAAATGTCTAACAAAAGTAAGTATATAAATCTGAATAAACTTCATTTAAAAAAATTCTGTTTTCTAGTCTTGAATTTAGCAAAATAATCAATTTATTTCATCATAATAAATATTATCCAAAGCCTTTTGTTCGAAGAAACATAATAACACATTTCCTTTCGATTTTAGATATTCACAATACCCATATAAAAAGCAATATACTTTTGTTTATTTGTTTATTATATACAGTTATCCAACAAAAAAGTAAGCTATCTTATTTGCAAATCCTTCCAAAATAGATAGTTTGACCGGGCCTTTCAAAAAACCGGGTCCTAGACAGTTGTCTCATTTGTCTATACGGTGATCCGGCCCTGTCTGTAGCTACTAATCTGAAATTAAAAACAAAAAATTTAATTTTAGAGCTCGAACTCGAAATGGAAAAAACAGGCTGTCTGACTTCCTGTGTCTAAATCTAGGAAACCAGTTTAAATAAGATGCAAGTCATTTTCAGATTTTTCGAATCAGTATTATATTTTCAGTAAGTTCATTAAATCTGGGGTACTTCGAATTTCATTTACAAGTTAAATAATCTGACAACCTAACTCTTCATTCTTTCCTTCATTTGAAATAAAAATTACATCCCTTTCTTCCTTCTGTACATTATAAAAGGTATAATAAACTAAATAAAATTATACAATTAAACTGTACTAATTCAAAGGTATATGGGACTACACGAGAAGAAAATGTGATCAGGATATGAAAACAAATAGTATATGTTCAAGATAAAGGTTATATTAGTAAAACAGCAAACACGCATGGCACACACGAAATGAAAACATGAAAATTAAACTGTTGAAAAAGTATGTGATAGATGAAAAAGAGCAGTCTCTGGAAAACTTCGAAAAGCATGATTAGAAATAATTTAGAGATTCTCGAAAGCATGATATACTTAAGAAGAATTTAATTTTTGTCATTGTAAACCAGGGGTCTCCAAACTTTTTAACCTGAGGCCACACTGACCCTCCACTAGGTCCCAAGGGCCAAGACCTTGGAAGTTATCTCATACCAACATACAGTAGTTTTGAATTTTCGTTTCGGAACTAGTCGGCTCATTAATCATAACTATAATGTTTACTTTCATTATGTAAATTACCTAGGTATGTCACTTATTGTAAGTTTTTACGATAAATCTCATATCATTAATTACGGTTAAAATGTTCAATTTCCTTATGTACGTCAGTTATTGTGTATCTTAATTGGTCGTTATACAAAAACATCTGATTATTATTTTGTATGATTTACTTACGTTGTAAATTTTACAATACAATCAAATTAAACTATGACAGGCCGGATACCGAGTATGTACGGCCTTATATCGCGGGCCGTAGTTTAGAGACCCTTGATGTAAACTATAGGGACTGTTGATAAGTCTAGAAAGAGTCTTAAAAACAATGAGTCAAATTATAGAAAAAATAAAGCTCTTAACTCATCTGACGTGAAATACAGACGAAGATGTTAATCGTGGTTCGGTACTACCAAATCTATAAAAAGGAACATTTCTATTTTCCTTACGGGGTGGGATAGCATGTATCCTAAGAATACGGGACCAAGAATGAATATATAAATATATATATATATATATCCCTTAATGGCCGTTCTAAAGAGGGTATGGTATCGGAAAAATGGGCCCCGTAAGCTAAAGGTTAAAGCATGCCCTCGTGCTTTTAGAATAAAATAACACAAACTGCATGTGTTTCTCGATGATTGCTTTGACATGCACAACATTTTTATTCTGTACTGTCTATGCGTGCCCTGTTGTATATCTGTACTATTGATTTTGGTGAGGGATTTTTCCGGATTTGCCATGTTTAAAAGGATATATCTGTAATTCCTTTCAAAGTACGTCTATGAAAATTTGTTGGGCGTTCTTTTACTTTATTTTTCATGAAACTGCTTTCGGAATTTTTTATTTAGAATGAAATTTTAGAAAGTCCATTTTCTGGAGCAAAAAATTATTATTTTTCTTTTCCCTTAGCAAATGAAACTTTTTTAAGTACCGAAGACAAACTGTTTTGGAAACTTTCTTTCGCACAAAAAAAGGGGGGGGGGGGATATTATGCCAATAAGTCATAAGTTCGGCAGATGTATGAAAATCTAAATGGGTTGTGAATTTTGCACTGCAATTTTTTTTAAAATAAAACTAAAAAATTCTACAAGGACTTTTTATGCCTATTAAGGCATATTTTACGGGGGGGGGAGGGGGGGCAATGTGAAATGCCTGGAAAAGATTAAATTTTGTGTCCCAGAATCCTTGAACGAAAATTAATTATAAACGTGGAATAATGCTCGTATCAGGCCGTTGTATATTAGGATCCGAAAGCAAGGTAAAGTAATAAATTCAATATAACACTGGGATAACCTCTCAGAAGTGGCAAAAATTTTCATGGAAATTTCTGAAGTTTTCTGTCGGATTTTGGCAAAGCAAATTATGAGTTAAAGCTATAGGAAGTAATACATTCCTATTATGTCTAATTGTAAAATTTCTAGAGTTCAGCAGTAATGCATATCTTAATTTAGTAGCGATAGGAATATAAAGTAAGAAAATATAAGAAATATTTGATCGTCTTTAAAGAAGTGTGGCTAAGTATAATCTAACTGCCTTTGAAACTAACTCGAACATTTAAAGCATTTTACAAGCACATTAATTAGAAACATAAAAATGACTGTTCAAAAATGTTTCAGTATCCAAGAATTAGGGAATAAAGCTATTTATTTCATTATAAAAGTTTTATTTTTATTCGCTAATTACAGGAGAAAACAAATAATTCCCATATCAAAATTCTACAACTCATTGTCCTTTGTCTTTCAACATTCGACCGTTCTACACCGCAAAATTATTGGTTGCCTGTTATGGGAACACCGGATAGGTGAACCAACGTCAACCCATGCCACCTCAATTTAGACCAAGCATCAACAGGGGGCGACATGGGAAAGGAAGAGGGGAATCTTCCTTCCCCCCCCTACAAATCTCCTGGAGGGACTTTCTGGCCGACAGATTTAATGTTCCCATACGCCACTGAACACTCTCATTGGTGCTTGTCGGGACTCGAACTGAGTATCCTCAGTATGTGCTACCCATTATGATGCCCAGCCCCCCCCCCCCCCCCAATCTTACAAAAGTAATATTTATAAATCAGTGTTATGAAAGCATATATTTAAGCATTACAGTATCACTTATCTGGCAGAACAGTGCTATTCTTTGAAAATAACAAAGAATTTTGGAGAGAAAACAGGATGTGAAGGTGCTTTATATGGAAATTTCAAAGGACGTCAACTACCTGGGTATGCTGTATTTACTAAAAACCGTCCCTAGTTTAAGAATAGCGCATTTCCGTTGACAAAAATTTAACGCTAATTTAGAGCAACAACAAAGAAAATATTCTGTTTCAGTTTAGTGAACTAATTTGATTACAAGTCGGATTTCAAGAGCAAACTTTTTTTTTTCATATCTATATATTTAAGTTGCTAAGCCGACTTTTTGGGCAGTCCGTGAGAGAAAACTACTGCATCAATTTACTTCATTTTGGTTTTAAACGAAAGATTGTAATCTGTAGATTTGACAAATTTGGTTTTTGTAACCGCAATTTCTATTAATTAGCGATAGTTTAGAATTAAAAATTGATTTCTGCTCATGCTCAGTGGTATGTTTAAATCTGTCTTTAGAAACTCACTGTTTCTGCGCATGCTCAGTGACATGTTTTAATCATAAACACATTTATTTCGAGGAGTCTTCCTAGATCTCTCTCTGCCATTTTCATTTTTATGATAATTATGTTTGTGGGATATAAGATTAAACCTCATGGAAATTGTTTATTCCGTGCTGTTTAATTAGCGATAATTTACAATTAAAAAAATTGCTTTTCGCGCATGCTCAGTGATATTTTTAAATCTGGCTTTAGATTCTCACTAAACACGATGCCGCTTAAACACATTAATTTGTTTCTGCGAATTATTATGATTTTCAACATTTGGCAATGATGTGTTGAGTATAATTTGTGTATTAGTACATTTATTTACTACCTAGCCGTCATGTTTTGACGGGTATCAACTAGTTGGTTTTAAAGTCAAAAAGATAAAGTAATATTAAACTAATCTAATCACCACATCAGAGTTTATAGAAAAATACAGAAGCTTGGAAATCTTACATTATTTCTTTATTTAGTACAATGAGAGTTTCTCGAGAGAGTTAACACATTGGTTTCGAGGTTAGAAGCCCAGAGTTCGATCACGATTTAAGCAGATCGTCGTTATAACATAGATTAAAAGCTATAATATATCTACTTCATATAAGCCTTATCTAGAGACAGCATACGTTACAGAAAGTCTTTAAAATTTGAAGGAGTTTTCAATGCAGCTAGCCCTTCTAGAGCACGGCATCTTACGACACGTTTTCGCTCTAAAACGATAGGATAAATTGCGGGAACCCTCCTATAACACTGCAGCCTGACACGGTTTCGGTCTGACACGATAAAAAATTGCGAAAACCTTTTTGTACAACAGTGTGCTTCTACACCACTAGATAATATGATTTTTGTTTAACACATTTAAAAACTAAATTACATTAAAAAAATAACGGAAAGGAATAATGAACTATAGTGGCTTTACATGGAAACGTATAAACAAATTATAATTTATTCATTTATAACTCTATAAAATTACAAAAAGGCCTGATCTTAGCTGAAAATCTGAAATCATTTTTCCTGAATGCAGACCCTCCCGCTGAAAGAAGCCAAAAATTCAAAAGGGAGCTGCAAAATTGTCTATCTCCGTACCGTGAATATGACCTTGTAAGAACCAGCAAATAAACCAAAATCACAGATTTTTTAAAGAGGATAGAAGGTGCAAAATCTAAATGAAGAAAAAGGTTCTGAAAGTGAAGGTGATAATGTTCAATCGAAAAAACGTTCTCGTTTGATTGTATTGAGCAGTGATGAGGAAGAAATTTATTAAGTTAAGGTCGTATTAAATGAAAATAATATTTTTCTTGTTTCTTTTCGTTTTGTGTTATACATACATTTATATTTTAAATAAAAATTAAGCAGCTTATATGGAATTTAAAAAAATGTTTGTTTTTAATAAGTTTTCGGAACGTAACCCCCCCTTTTTTTTAACTGTCTCTGGGTCTCATATAACACGGTTTCACACAACACGGCAGTTTCTAGGAACCTATCTACAGTGTTATAGGAGGCTTACTTGTACTTCATATAAACCTTATCTATAGACAGCACGTTACAGAAAGGCTTTAAAATTTGAAAGAGTTTTCAATAATGCTTTTTCAAAGTTTTTGCTCACATCACTTACGAAGAATAAGCCTGGATATTTCAAGAAAAGGGAATACTGGTTGAAATGCTGTTAGAGCAGTAATAATTGTAAATCCTTCTGAGGCATTGACTAATGCTTATAGCTAACGAGTGGCTTTATCAACTCGCGTCCCGTAATTCTGCGTCTACCTGAACGCATGACATTATGGCATGTTTATTATGTGGCGTTGGGAAACAGCTGACGGATATTTGAGAACGTTGTGTTAACAAATACTGTGTAAAATGTTTGATGCGTTTTATTATTGCGTAAAGATGACTGACACTCCTCGTTTCAGAGTTGATATATTATGCCTACAGCCTCGCGAAATTCAGGGAGTGATTTACGATTTTAAGAATATTTTCTGCAACATAATACATTTTCCTGAAATATGCTACAGGCAGACCAGAGGTATTATTTAAAAAAAAAATAAAAATAAGTAAGTAAGTGGAATTCAAGTTGTATTAGATTTTTAAATTACAGAGAGTTAAACACAATCATATAAGGGAATATGTATGTTCACACACACACATACATGCCCCATATATATATATATATATATATATATATATATATATATATATATATATATATATATATATATATATATATATATATATATGGTATGTGTGTGTTAAGTTCTTTATTACCTATTTAAAATCGTGCACAGCAATCAAAATGAGCTCAAATAAGTATGCAGTAATCATAAAGCTGGAAAACCGTATTTCATGAGAAATACTGATTATAATGGTTAAATATATTGGTTTAAGACTTCATTGCGACCTAGTTATTAAAAAAAAGTGGCGTCATTAAAAGTTTATTTCTTCTAAAGGCTGATATAGTTTTCCTCTTTATTTCCCAAACTTTATGGTAATTGGCATTTTAAATAAAGAGGAGAATATGTTATTTTATGGTCAATAAAGTTTCAGACTTGAAAACCTTTTATTCCGAGGTGTCAGGTTTCACAGATACTGCTGTCAAAAATTATTATACGTCAGAAACAAAAGTGGTAACGATAATGACTGGAAACAGACCATCACGTGAAAGTGAAGTGATAGATAAATGTAAAGAGATTTAGCCATTAAATGCTAACCTTGAATGCTTAATTTAAAAGAAAGGTTTTTTTTTTTAAGTATGAACCTGCAACTTTTCAGCGGTTTTGAAAGTAATCCACGCACAAAGGATAGATCAAGGTTGTAGGTATTACGCACAAAAAGAAGAAACGAAAATATAGG
Source organism: Dolomedes plantarius (assembly GCA_907164885.2). NCBI lineage: Eukaryota > Metazoa > Arthropoda > Arachnida > Araneae > Dolomedidae > Dolomedes > Dolomedes plantarius. Next base: position 197,390,557 of record OU015497.1, read on the forward strand.
AATCAAAATAAGGAAGAGAAGATGTAAATTAAAATTAACTGTATAAATTCGTGATACGAATAAACTGAAACTTGACTAAGTTTCCAATATGTAAAGGGCGATATAGCTGAAGGTTTGGATATAAATAAAAAAAATCACATATAGGTAACAAAAATATATAGCGCAAAATTTAGTACGTGATTTTATAGCATAAAAAACGGCTTAGTCTGTCAGAAAAAAATGACAACGAGAATAACTAATACGGTGCACTATGATGAAATTATTCTTAATAATCATTATCTATTATAATTACTTTAAAATAAACTTATTAAGAAATGAGCGAGAAATAGTATAAAATAAGATTTATGAACGAGAATTCCACGGATAATAACGACAGTATTTACTTATTTATCACTTTGCATGTATTGATTAGGTTATTTACTATAAACCGAGGTAATTATTGCATTAATTTTTATTGATATATTGAAATGATTGTGTATACAATTGTAATTATTTGTAAGAATGTATGAAATCAAAATTATATTTAAGCTTATTATATGAGAGAGGATAATTATTTACAGTAATTGCATAATTTTAAGCGCAGTATTAATTTTATCGTGGTTTTAAAAGCATAAAATAAAGCATAGACTTTAACACTATTATAGATGATAAGTTCAGTATTTAAATAGATGGCTCAGTATTTTCAGTTGAAAAATTTAAAATCGCAGGAAAACACAGAATCTGAAATTTTTATATCAATGTCTGTATTAATAACTAAAAAAAATCTTTATAAAATTGTTCACCCATCTGCATATTTTTCAGCCAGTTTGTACTGTACGAAATTAATAAGAATCTGTTACAATATAGATAAGGAAGAGATATTATGCAAAAATACAAATGATCTTCCCATGCTATTTTTGCTGGTAATTTTCTTGTCTTACATTTTCTTGCTGGCACCATATAATTTCGAACTATCACCCGTAATTTAAGTCACAAAAGCAACACCAGAATCTCTGCCAGCCTTTTAAAAACTCCCCATTTGACTTGCACCGCTTTGCAACGAAGCCAGTCGCGGTCGTGTACATCGGGGATGAGATTTTAAGGGGGGATTTAAACATAAAAGGTTCCCCTATTTCAAAACCTCTCCGCCCGTTTTGACTGCTAACTGCACGTTAGTATTAATGAAAGGTACCTATCCTCTGATGAAATAGTAGTTTTAAATATATTTTATATGCCTCGGGATTGGCGTGATAAATGATGTCTTGGCGCAATTTGGCGGGGATTTTAATGAAACATGAGACTCGTTGGTCCCTGTCATCAGACATAGGGTGAACTTGTTTAATGAAATGGGGCTTTTTTATGCATTCAAATCTCTTGCTTCATTTGGCTGTCATGTGAAGTTAATGAGGGGTTTTTTAGCTGTTTACAGACACTGGCGGTAAAATAAATAGGAATATTTCATATCATGTTCGTTATTTAGACAATTTTTTTTATTTCATTCCAAAAAAAAATTAATGTAGCACATGATTTGTGTCACATCTCTTAACGAAGTTCCTTACTATGAATACTTGTATTTTAGACCGTTAACCCTTAGTGTCAGACTTTTCAACACATTTATATATTTTACAACAGTTTTCCATATGAAAGGGAATAATTATTTTCCTGATTTGTGCTCGGTCAACTCTTATATTTTTTCTGATTTGATAAATTCCTCAAGGTGTGAAATAATTGTTTGAAACTATTTAAAACTTAGCCTGACATGGAGAAAACTTTTGTTCATAAAATAATAGACTTAACTGAAAGACACAAATATGTAGCATGTTGTTAAATATTTTTTAAATCACTATGCTTTCTTTCTAAAAGCTATTTTCTGTGCGTAAAACATTCTTGCTGTTTGATGTTTTACAAAAGTATACAATTGAATGTCTTTAGGTTCACGTTTATGTATATATAAAGGAACGTTATGTATGTATAAGGTTCACGTGTAGTTTAGAATGTATTTGATTTTCTTCCAAATTCCCCATCAACGTCCTCAGTATCGTTATAACTGCTATTATCTCCTCCCTTTTTATGGTACAAAAGGATAATTTTGTAAAGTTACACTCCTTTTTATGTACCAAAGAAGGAAAAATTACTATGAAGTCGCTCCCAAGAAGATTTTTCAGAAGTATGCAATCAAGTTTGATCAAGTTTGTAAAACATCTTCAAAAATGTTTCAATGCTGAGGCTCGATACTTTCATGTAATACTCGTGTATATTCATATGTTCCTTGGAAAGTTCGCTTTCCATGTTAAGACAAACGATAACTTCAGTAAATCAACAACAAACAGTTTATTGTTAGGTAATACAGCAAGAGAAGATAGGAAAGTGAAGGATTCAGAAAACATTAATATATTTACAGTAAATAACTGTAAATTTAATTCAGACCGCAATTATCGAAAGCAAAGTTAGCTTCCTTCCTCGTTCGTTATCCAACACATCAAAGCTGGGATAATGGACATTTTGCCTGCTTTGGCTTCAGATGCTTATTTACAGTTATTTATCCTGAATACTTTTTAAGGTTTTCATGGTCCCAAAAACAGTTTATTGTCCCTTAAGAAGGGAGTTGAGATCTTTACACAAATCCCGGCTGTGGTAGTTGTTAACTTGAGAAAATGAGCCAATAACAAAAACAAGCAACAGATTTACATTTCATCTAGCTCAATGATGATACAAGTTCTGCTACTCATGTGGGTGCAATGGATTTAAATTGCGGAGGTTTGTGAGGTCATCAGATAAGCGCTAGAAACGTGCTTTGGTTTTACCTTCAATAAATCTCATGGAGTATTATTTAAAACGTATAAAACTTTGTTCGGCACATCAAACATGCTCCATTTGATGAACAATCAAAGAGAAATTTAACATATTCAACTGCCAGTTGAAATATGTTAAACGAATTTTTTTTTTTAATCCAGCTGATCAATATTTTAACAGTCCTTCCAAGTTTTAACGAAATTTTAATTTTTCCTTCACTTAGCATGGTTTTACCAGCTTGAAATCATTTTCGATAAATTATCAAACAGAATTTCGAGAAACTTGCTAAATAAAAGTTCATCCATATACACGATCATTTTGAGAAGTTTATATGCTTATAAAACTTTTACTAAAATACTTCAACAATTTCCTATTTTTTGTTTTTCTCCCTTTTCAGATGCAAGTATTCATTTCCTAATTTTTTTTGGTTTTTGAATATTTTTTTTTTTATTGAAAACGTGGAAATATTTTTGAAATGTTTAAGTTATTCATAATATCGCTGTTAAATATCGTTAGCTGAATCTCATTGTTGTTTGGAATAATTTATTGTCAAATATCATGAACTGTTGCTTTTTGATTGAGTTATGTGTTACAATAAATAAATCATAAAGCACACATTTTTTTTTCCTTTTCATTAGGGAGAATTTCACTAATTTGAAAAATTCACCAAGACATAAAAATGTGGAGGACGAAAGACTTTTAAACCTTAGATAAAGTGATTAAAACTAAGATTTTAAAATTCCAGCTTTAACTACCAGTTTAGGAGAAAAACCTAAGATTTCTCTCCTAAAAAAATGGGCGAAATCTTGTCTTAAATTATCAATTATTTCTTCTAAAAAATAACCATTAAAACACACTATATTTTAGTGCAGAATTAGTATTAAATAATTGCAATAGATAAATTATCCGCAATAATGATTTGTTATAAGGCATATTTGAATCATTGACTCTTTGTACTTTTATACATGCATGAATCGCCACTGTTTATGTTCAATTATTACGTTCATCATAATTAATCATCCTTAGACGCACGTTGTTTTTTACCCTGTTCCCAACAGAATTTTTTAATCATTTTAAAATATGGCACTTAATTGAATTAATTACACACAATTTTTAATCTATAACTAAGCCATTTTTATATATTAATATTTTTTAGAGGATGTAAATAATTTTTCTTTCTTTGACTCATGAAAAATGGTCATTTTTAGCTCCTTTTTTTATGAAATAAAATATTGCCGAGCAACTTGCCCCTCAAATAACTGAAGAATAAAAAATTCTTAATATTGTGATTTTGCTATTGTTGGTCCTCTAACAGTTAAAACCTACATAAAATACTTTGTAACACATCGTATATATTTTAAATACATAACTAATATGAAGCTTTATTGAAAATTTAACTTTATTTAGAATTTAGCTTGATTGAACTTGATTGACAATTTAACTTGCAGCTTACACATAAGTCGCTATGTTAATGTTACTATTACATCTTATATTCACGTACTGTTGGTTATTTTCGTCTTTGCATAATTGCATTTTAAAATTTTTCTGTCTACGTTTTGATTTATTAATCAAATCTCCTTAACGATGCGTTTCAAAGAATAAAGTTAATTTTTATCTCAAACAGGAGTTTTACTGATTGGTGTATGTATTTTACCGCAAAGGATGTTAGAATCTTAGTATAATTCCAAGGTGAAAAATATATTTTCACTGTGGTATTACAATTTTACAACTCTATTTTATATTCGCGTACTGTCATGAAGAATCATTAATAACTTTAAAAAAAAGTCATAGTGTCGAATTAAGTGGATGTTTCTAATTTAATGCTAATGCAACGTGGCTAACATAACGTATTAGATACTCTAACTACCTCTTGCGTCACGCTGCTGTTCTGGGACTTGTAAGAAGCGTTAGAAATATCTTGAAATGTTGTATCAATTGTTAAAAGCAAAAACACTTATTATTTACGGAATTCTCTTTACGTTCTTGTGTTTTTTTTTTATGTTATGAAGTGTACCGCTCAGCTAAATTAAGTATTAGCGGCACACCCCTTCAAAATTTTACTCTGTTCTGATGAACGTGCTGTTTTAGTCGAAGTTTGAGTGGATGTTTTAGTTTCATTAAATAATGGAAATTGACAGTTGTTTCACATTCTAAACCGGTAGCTATAGCTTGAGAAAGGTTGTCCATGTAAAATACAACGGAAAGAAAACTTTAACGTTAGTTTGCATTATGATGTCATCATCAACTGCCACGACAGCCCAATGTAGGCATTTCTCAAGGAGTTTTTTCCCCTTTTGTTCCCAAAAATAATTTACCATTCCTACATTATAAAAGGTGATATCCCTGTCAATAGAATAAAACCATTTTTGTTTGGGTCCACCTCTGGTTGATTGCCATTAGACTTAGCCATAATAATTTTCTTGGTGTTATTCTCTTCAGGAAATTGCAATAGATGTCTAGCCCATGACATTTTTTTATATTTTAATAATCTTAATAATGTCACGCTCTTTACTACATTATAAAAGGTGATATTCCCTGTCAATAGAATAAGACCATTTTTGTTTGGGTCTACCTCTGGTTCATTGCCAATAGACTTAGCCATAATAACTTTCTTGGTGTTATTCTCTTCAGAAAATTGCAACAGATGTCTAGCCCATGGCATTATTTTTTTGTATTTGTATAGGCTTAATAATGTCATGGTCTTTACTACATTATAAAAGGTGATAGTCCCTGTCAATAGAGTAAGACCACTTTTGTTTGGGTCCAGCTCTGGTTGATTGCCAATAGACTTAGCCATAATAATTTTCTTGGTGTTATTCTCTTCAGGAAATCGCAACAGATGTCTAGCCCATAGCATTTTTTGTATTTTAATAAGCTTAATAATGTCATGGTGTTACGTGATATAATTCGTGGCTGAATCTTCGTCTCCACAATCCATTTAGCTGTACACCACAAAAAATGGAATTTTTCTTCCGAAAACACGAAGGGTGTAGTCATCACTTAAGGTCATAAGTCCATGTTACCGAAGCCTAAGTATGCACAGGTCTTATAAGCACTCTGTATAATAGTAATTCAGCATTAAATTTGTAGAGACTAGAAATCAGTAATTTATCATCATTATGTACCCACAATATTATTTAGCACGACTTGAAACCCATGAAACAGACAGTGAAAGACTTAAAAGCTTGATAAATTCTAAGTATCAATTAAAAAAAATAAGTTTGGAAGTGGAAGTTGGAAAATGGAGTTTCACACACACCAAAAAAAAAAAAAAAAAAACACATATAGTGAGTGTACCCGACATATTACATGTTTAATACATTTCATCAGATGGAATAATGTGAGCAAAATTTGACTGTATTAATAAGATCATCAACTGTTCATTGATACTTATCTCTAATGTCCCGCCAAAACAACTGGCATAAACCTGCCAGGATTCTGTCCATATATATAGGGTGGATATAATTAAATTCCACCCTGTTTCCCCTATGAACAGCATCCTACAGCTCAAACGGGTGAACGGAATGTAACCACATTGGATATATAGACTATACACGAGATGCGATCACGGAATCTCGAAAAAAAATTGTTCAAAAATGTCCACCAGATGGCGCTTTTCGTGGAAAAACATTAAATCTAACAAAATAAACGACAGAAACAGAACACATAAACAATATTAACAATTCAGAACAAGATTTATAAGTAATAAAATGTAAAACCGGGAAAAGTCGTCGGTTCTAGGGGGGAGGGGGGGAATCTCGAGATTTGCATGCGTGCAAAGAGGAAGCATTATGCAAGACAGGTCTGGGTATAAAACATTTGTAGAAGTTGTCTTGTTTTATTTCGATGCTTTCGGCTGTCATGATGACGGTATCTTTAGTCGAACGTGCGTTTTTGGTAAAGCTGTTTTACGAAAACAAGGGGAATGCTTCTGCTGCGGTTCCGTCGCATTAAAAAAACTACGGCGTAGACCAATGTCTACTAAAGGTGTCCGGGCCATGAGTGATATATTTGAAGAGACCGAGAAATTAGGATTTCAACCTGGAAGAAGCCGTAAACCTGTTACACCGGTATTTGTTGATGCCGTCAAGACAACTATTGCCTCACAGTCACAGATATCTGACTGTGGTGGCAGTAGCGCACGTGCAGTTTCTTAAGAGCACTGTCCTTAGAACACCGTCCGGAAAGTGCTCAGAAACATAATGCACTTCTTCCCGTACAAGATCCACTATACCCAAGATATCCTTGATAGGGACAAGCCGCAACGGCTCGCATTCGCAGTTAGTTTCTTCAACAGAATGGCTGTTGATCTGTCATGGCCGTGGAATATTCTGTGGATCGACGAGGCTCATTTCTACCGCAATGGGACAGTCAACACACAGATTTGTCGCATTTGGGCAAAGGAAAATCCGCGGATGCACAATGAAATTCCCCTACATCCTCCAAAGTTGACTGTCTGGTGTGGATTCACGGCGACATTCATCCTTGGGCCATTCTTCTTTGAGGAAATAACTGCACATGGTCCTCTCACATTTTCTGTTGCGGGCATCGGTGCCATAACATGCTGTAGATGTTTGTTGTGTCGCAACTACAGCAAAAGCGGTGCCTCACATCGACCATTTTCACGCAGGATGGTGCGCCCCCACATGTCCAAGGGTCTGTGAAGGCCCTTTTTATCCACCACTTCGCGTACGAACGTGTTATTAGTCGCTTCTTTAGTAATCCATGGCCACTAAGTTCGCTGGATCTAACTCCGATTTCTGGTTATGGGGCCACTTAAAAGGTCTGGTTTATCGTGGGGTTGTTGCGACGTCGGATGACTTAAAGAACTCCATTACGCTTCTTGTGCGAAGCATCACAGTTGATTAGTTACGATCTGCTGTTGAACACACTGTCCATCGCCTTGAAACTTTGCAGGTGACTGACGGTGGTCACAATGAGCACATTTCCTTAAATCGTCCTGGACTCGATTAACAACTGCTCCTCTTGCGACATTTCGTCATAATCTGAGCCTGTTTCTGCAAACTCAGCTGTTTTTTTCTCCCTCAAACAGCAAAGGCGTGTTGTTATGTATTTCCTTACCTTTATTTAATTATAAGGGAAGTTTAATTATAACCACCCTATATATCCTTGATGTGGCAAACATTAACTTCTACTCAATGCAAGCAACTGCTGCAGCACGCTTTGTTCTGTGGTCTTCAGACGATTTTTACGGGATGGGATGTCTCAGAAAGTCATTCTGATTTATCAGTCAGTAGTATCCACTTCAAATGCATTAAGCGCTATCCGACCCAGAAACCCTAACAAATGAATAACTTTCTCTAAATAAATTCATAATGAGTTGCTACGTTTCAGCAATCCCATATAGGCTCCTTTATGTATTTTTTGCCGGCCGTCTCGAAAGAAAAAAAGTAAAACTTGTCCCATTTTTACACCCCTAAACCACCCTCCCATAGAACTCAAAAGATTTCCTCTCTCAGCAAATATATAAATTGCATTCACACACGACGTAGCAGGAGAAAAAAAAATGTATCGAAGGAAAAGAAATTTACAAGTCACTTCACATGAAAAAAAAAAAATTTTTTTTGAACAAAAAAATTTTGTACTTTAAAAAATAATTAGAGACCATGAATATTATTAACTCCCGAGATATACGTTCACACGTGTCCCATTTTTTAGCCATTTTATCTGAGATAGCGAACAATGGCGAGATAAAAGATCCAACGGGCTCCATATTAAATCGAAGCATAATTGACAGCAAAGAGCACATACTAAACTCGCTGCCACTAATGAAGAAAGAGCTCCGTAAATATAACGAGCCAGGGAAACTAATAGACAGATCCTGAGAGAGAGAGAGAGCGAGGGCTAAAAAATAATAATCAAAATATCTCGGAATCCACACCACTCTTCGCCAAGGAACAACCACACAAGTGCCTGCATGTCATTCAGATGCTATTGAAATTGGTGCGGCCGGCTTTTATTACCGATTCCTCATAAATTACTTTTCCAAGTTTAATGAGAGGAACATCCAACTTGACAAAAGTCCCGCTTAATAGCGGTCACACTTGTTCTGCGTGTGTGTTCTTGAAAGAATTTTTCATTTCTGGGGCTCTTCTCGGAGGTGGGGGAGAGATGGGGGGGGGGGAACAAAAGCCTAAGAAAGGTTCCCGCTCCTCAAGTGCTTTTTAAAAGAACTTGGGAATTTGAATATCTCGACTTCATGACGCGGCTCTTTCTTATTTTGTAGTTCTTTTCTCTCTTGCACCGAGTTTTTAATTTCGACTCTCTCTCCCGGCTGGAGGATGTAATTGGTGAGATTCCGCAATTTCATTTACACGCGCCTCGAGGAATGTGATTTTCTTATTTATTATTCTCCAGTGAGGAGTGCAGCGATTGGAATTTCAGGGGTCAACAGAATTTCTTGGTCTTCTTGTTTTAACTTAGAAATGATGCAATTATTTCTCGTAGGATACATGTCCATTAAACGAGACATGTCATGTCGTCAAATGCTTATGCATTGCACCCGATCATACAGCACATGAGACACTCCAACGTTTCCAAAGCAAGCACACTGCAATTTATCATTGGTTCATTTCAAAGAGAGAGGGCATATGTATCCTGTAATCATATTGAAATGACGTGTAAGAATATATATATATATATATATATATTTATATTATATATATATATATATATATATATACAGTCGAACCTCCATATATCGAAGTAGCAAATTGCCGGAAAAAAATTCGATATATAGAAATTTCGATATATAGAATTGAGCTTAGTTTTATAACAATTCTCCTAAAAAAAATTAAAGCTAATTTTCGTATACGAAACTCCATTTGTAATTTATATTCGAATCCCATTAAATGAAAGTTAATAACTAAAAATGAATTAATATGAAAGATTTATTGAGTACTTCATACCTTTAAAAAAACAATAATCAAGACAGTGGTTACAATGATCACAGTTACATTCTTAAAAAAAAAACTACGATTATCTTGCTGAACAGCCAGTTTTGCGGAAAGTTCAAGGAAATGTTCGTATTTATTCAGTCCACTAAAAACTTTATCGGGGACATTTTCCACGAATTGAAGTCCACGACATGTTGTTTCAAATGCCAAAAATTGGGAGATTTTATTCTAAAATGGAATAAAATCTCCCAATTTGTATGGAAAAAAATTTCGACATATAGAGATTTTTTCGATATATAGAAACAATTTTTCTATGTAATGATCATGGAGATTTGCTAAGAGTTCGATATATAGAAAATTTCGATATGTGGAAGTTCGATATATGGAGATTTGATTGTATATATATATATATATATATATATATATATATATATATATATATATATATATATATATATATATATCTGTATATATATATATACATATAGTTGACAAAGTTGAAAGTGTCAAAGTAAAAACAAAGTTGAAAGTGAAAAACCAGTATAAGCTCTAAAACTACTTGCAGCCAGGAGCTAGAAACATGAAAAGATAAGAATTAAATAGGTTATAGAAAGATAGATAGGTGGATATATGTGTGTGTGTGTGTGCGCGCGCGCGCCTGTGTTATACCAAAAACCTTAATTTCCCATCTTATTCTACAACCCATTCCTGACTTAGAAACTACCTCTTTTAATTATTACCCCTTTAGTTCTATCTTTGGAACACACGCCATGAAAGACGAACTAAATAGATTTAATTCTTAAAACCCTAGCCGTAATGGAATAAATATCGCTGTTTACAAAATTTGGCTGTAAAGTGATACAAACTAGAAATAAAAGTTGTTCTAATAATTTGTGGTACTATCCCATATTCATCCTTCTTCGATTTAAAGGGTAATACTACAAGGGAGTTTTGAAAGGTTTGAAAATAGCCACCCCTTTGTATTTTCAATACCCTAATTATCCACTGTATATGGCGATTTTAACTAACTCTTGGGTTCATAATGATATATTTTTGGCAATTAAAACAGATAAACCAGACTTAATATTTTGGCAAGATGATGAGGTACGAGGAATCATTATAAGGGGGAAAAGTCAATTTCTTGAGGAAATTTTTCTTCCAGATGAGGGAAAAATAGGACTTTACCTTGGAAATCCCTTTTTTCTACCGATTTATAGGTGTGGGAAGGTTGACCCTATCCCCCATTCTCTCCCACTACTGTGGTTGTGTCGCTACCTCGACCATAATCAACCACACTATGCAAAAAAAAGGCATAAAAAGAAAACATGTTACACGCAGTGAAATAAAGCTTCATTTAATTAAGCGAGCATCTGAGAATTGTGTTGGTACGAACATAATTTTTAAGGATTATAACATGGGTTCTATGTCATATATATATATATATATATATATATATATATATATATATATATATATATATATATATATATATATATATATATATATATACATACACATACACAAATAGCTGGAAGAACTACCAGAAAGTTTGTAATTAGTCAGAGATTTTGAAAACATTGATTAATACGAAGGGTTCTCCCCATACTTCCCATTGGAATTCAACCTGAAAAACACTTCAGGAAAATAACTACAACATCTTTTTGCTAATTATTTTGTTCTACACTTTCCTTGGTTTTCCGGACAGGTGTTGGCCGAATGACTAGGGCGCTGGCATTCGGTTCAGATCCTGTAGGTTCGAGTCCCACTGCTGGCATGGAGTTTGTAGCCGTTCAGAATCGGCTTTAAACTGTAGGTCCCGGTCTAAGTAACCCTCGTGTAGCAAAAAGTTGGCCGTAGCGCACCAAACCAAACCAAACCTTTTCTTAGTTTTCCATATTTTTTCATTCTTCTCCTTTATATCTTTTAAACAGCTTTTGTGTCTCAATTTTGAATTACAAATTACAATATGTTGCTAAACACAGCTCCTCTTCCTTTGGTTCGGTCGGAGACATTCAAAACAGTGAATAGAAATGTTTTTTCGCTACATAGATTGCCGCTACGATGTATCCCATGGTGCGTCATAAACAAATAACTACCACACCTTCAGCAAATTATTTTGTTTTAAGCATTTTCTCAAAATCTTCCTGTTTTTCTGATTTACACCTTTCACTCTTCTTTCTCTCTTAGTTTTCACATTGCCTAGCACAGCTTCTTCCTTTTATTCTCTCTTTATTCACGTCCTTACGTGCGTAAAGAAATGTGTATATGTATGTTCAAAAATTAAATAAATTGTTTAAGAGTTCAGGACGAAAAACGAATTTAAACGACTTAAAAAAAAACGAAATTAATATGTATTGACTGGGAAATATAATATTGCAGCATTAGGAAATTGTTACAGCTTAGTAAAACTAAATCTCCACCAATTAATATTTTCAAAATTCTCTGAATTTCTAACGTTCAAAAATTACACTCACACCATATATATAGTGAAACTTCTCTAGACGGCCACCCCGCAAAACGACCACTTTTTTTGGGGACCATGACTGGCCGCCATATATATATATATATATATATATATGTGTGTGTGTGTGTGTGTGTGAAACCCCCAAAGAAATATATAAAAAAGTAACCTGTGCCATTTTTAAAAAATGTATCCTTTTTTGACATTTTAGCCTTAAACAGAAAGAAGTCCAAAGTTTTCATTTCTTTTTCTCCCGGCCCGCATCATCCTATATATTAGAAATATTTTTTATTTAAATACCGAAGACGTTCTTTCAGTTGAGAAATTTGTAGCGAACTTAGTATCAAATATTTCGACAGCAATATCAATATTTGGATACCTGAATATATATTAGAATATTTACTCAAGAAACAGTCCGAGAGTTTTAGGACTACTTTTTTTTTCACAGTTACTTATTTACTCGAATGACTTGTTTGTTTGTCGCTCAAAATGGGAGGATTCAAACGCGTAGCATGAAATATTTTATTGCGGAATATTGCGTTGGGTGAAATTTTTACCTCGCTTCTTTTGAATAGCTTGCATTTGTGTCATCCGAGTAGTATGAAAGCTGAAACTTGATATGTATAAGAGGTAAGTGACAAGTTAATCATCGACAACTTGCGCCTGCTTCATCATTCATTATGACTTTTCATCGTAAGTTTGAATTAAATCAAATTTTGTCAACCAAATTTTGTCCGTTCCTTTTTACATGTTTGGTAATTCTGCACTAAAATAACAATATTGAGGGGTACTTAATTATTATTTCCTGTTACTAATCAGTTTGCATTGAATTCATTTTCTTGTTGCCATTTTTCTTAACAGAATTACTTCTTATATTTTCCACTCAGACCTCACACAGAACGTGAGAGAAAGCTATTAATAGTACTGTGACATTGTCTCAATTACTACACGAATTAGTATTTCTATAAGTATGTGATGCCCCGTTCCTACCCCTCAACATGTCATCTATCGGCGAACTGTTGATCTGGGCGGTCTCATAAACTCTAGGATAAGAGGCCATAAAGCTCTTGTATTATGCGGTTCTGACGTAATAGAACGCATAAATCCCAGAGTGGTTCGAGGGCTTTTGAGATTTTTGACACTATAGTGACATTTAGAATCCCATAAACTTCGGACACTTACCAGCACTTCAAACGCCGGAGAAAGCCTTTTGAATTCGCCGACAGTATAAAAGAAGACCCCAATAGTCCACGCAGAAGAGATCTGTTTTTTGAGTGCCAGAGAGAGACGCAGCTCTCCTGGTCACCGGCATTATAGGCCGCGCTGTCGTTGAACTCGAAGCCATCCTGACTATCTAACTGTATATATTCTAACTCACTGTACATACTTGCTTTAACTGTTGTAGTTGTAGTATGTAGTATACATACTACAACTACAACAGTTAAACCAACTTCAACGTAGTGGTTATCGTAGTAAAGTAATTGAAGCGAAAGGCTTGTCGTATTATTGACCACGGTACAGTACATATGTGGGACATCGCCATGGAATGACCTGTTTATGACAGTAAAGTAACGGGTAAGAGAATTTCTGATTGGTAAAAAAACCATGAGTCATTCCAACTGTTCCCAATTATTAATTCCCTTTGAGCTGGCCAAACGGGTAAAGCACTTGCCTTCCCAGTATACTTCGAAAGTTCGAACCCAGGGACTCACAAATATTCTTTGCTTCAGTCATTACGTTGAAGAAGCTGACTACCCAGAAAGAATGTCAGTAAAACGAGTAAAATGCATCTGTACGTGTTATCTAAAGATAGTGCTTGAATGACGTAGTTGAGGTGTTTTGTTAGTTAAAGCTGCTTTTATGAAAAAAGACCAATGCATGGCTCATTCCTCGAATAGAATGGCACAAAATTCTGGTTTGTCCTTAACGTGTTACCCAAGGTCTTTGTCATGAAAACATTTACAACAGAGTGAAAGACTTAGACATAAAAAATATGCTTAGAAAGACATCCATTAAAGATAACCTTTAACACGTCTGATGGCTGTGCATTCTCCAACGAGATTTTGTGAGGAACAAATTTTGTGCAAAACTATAGACAAAGAGAACGAGTTGTAAGCAGCAGTACATTGCCCAGACGCTCGGAAAATGACTTTGGGTTCGTTCCATGAAAACTCGCCCAAAACCACAAGCTCACAGATTTGACGAAACAAGGTATATAAATAAAAATATTCGAAACAAAGTATCTTATATATAACGATTTGATGTACACACAAAACGAGTTCTGTGCCTCGCGGGTAAAATCTTAAAGTGTGAATAAGTTTGTTTGGTTAACCAGCATCAGAAATAGAGGGTTTGGGGTAACTTCTTATAGTGCTGCTATGCATTCTTTTATGCTTTGCTCCTATACTCCTCTGTAACACGAAAGAAGTTCTCAAATTCGAATGTTTAGAAATGAAAACAAACCCTTTTTTTTTCAATGCGGAGGCACTAGTTGCGAAGACATTCGCTTGAAATTCACCGCAGTTTTGCAGGCCATTTCCTTATGGGGGTGCCATATAGGAGGACCAGCATTGCCCCCTATGAAGGGACGACACAAACGGAGGCATTTTAGTGGCGCTTCGCCAGGATTCGATCCGAGCACCCTCAGCACCGAAAACCAGCGCGCTGCACCACAAGGCCACCACGGCCCTGAAAACAAACCTTTAAATAGAAGATTTTCCACTGAATGAGATATTGTTTGGACAAAGGCTCTCATACGTAAAACAAAACAACGTATGGCAGGCAAAGAAATACCTGCTCATTAAAATGAACAATCCTGGGATGTTTCGTCTAGCCACAACTAGCGAAGTAAGAGTTCCCTTGGCACAACATTCCAGCATATCTAGCCTATCAAACCACATGCTTGTGAACTTAGCTATTATAGGCGACCCACTCTTGCAGTTTTCAAGCCGAATGCACCACCGCTTTTCGACTCTTCGGAAGCAGAAAAGAAAGTGATGAAACAGAGTGCTTAAGAAGATAGAAAAACGCATTTTTGTCCATAAACCAGAATTATTTAAAGTAACACCTGTTCTGTGGGATACCATTAGGGCCCAGGGAATAAATTCGAGCGACTTCGTTGAGTGGAAGTTTGTAAAAAACGGAAGTTCACTGTATTTTTTAAGTATGGTGACTAAGTGTACATTTTATGCAGCTTGTTTCCTTGCACGACTTTGTGATTTAACAAAAACTCTAAAGTTCCCTTAAAAACAGTGAAAGGTTTTGTCCCATTCAGCTCTTCCTCTAAAATACATTCGATAGGATTGAGATGGGAGATTTTAATAAACATCTCTTTAGCCCAATCATTGGATGTACCCAATTGTCCATAGCTCTTATAGCTTGTCAAAATGTCCATAGCTCTCAAAATGTCCATAGCTCTTATAGCTAAGATGTCAAAATTTTCATAGCTCTTAGAACTACCATATTAAGTCCCAAAAGGTAAGAGTTACAGGCTTATGAGCAGAACAAAAATTAAATACCATAATATCTATTGCCTAAAAAGTTTAGTATAAAACTTATAGCCAGAGACTATTACGGACTATCATTCTGTACATGTCAACAGAATGCAGATATGTATTATTTGGTTTCACTGAAACATAGTAGTAACTGCCCCGGTTTGTAATAAACTGCATGAAATAGATGCTCATTATCTTCTTATACAATTTTAAATTCAATGATAATTTTTAATGGGTAATAATCATTCTTTTTTTACAGCAACGATAGAGTTAATTAATTACAATTACTTCAACTTGTCTATTATATCTTCTGATCGTACCTTTTCATTAATAGAGTTTCACTCTCTTTTGCTATTAACAAACTTGGAGATGAGCTGTGAGCACTTCCCATTTTCTCTCTCCCATTATGCTATGTCGTTCTTTTTGCAGCGATATCCGATGACATATCCATATCTTTTATTAAATAACAAAGAAATGCAGGACCACTTGCAGTGACGTCAGAGGAAAAGGGGGTCGGAGAACTAATTGCCCATATTGGACTCGGTACTCCCCCAAACCTCGGCTTTTGTGGAAGATAATAAGGGGGGAAGACCATGATTTTCGAACCATGCGGTTCGGATGACATTCTATAGGAGAGCTGGGGGTGGTGAGCATCACGAGCTGCGTTTTAGAATATTGTAGAAGAGGAGGGAGGCCTTGATTGTTGGTTGGGGGTTTAGCACAGATACAGACCGGATGTGTTGGGGCAAGAGTGGTACTTCCCATTATGGACATCGTGAACTAAATGGTGGGGGCTGCTTCGGCAGAAGATATTTGTTGACAGAGGGATCGAGTTTGATATAAACGGGAAGAGAGACGTTCCAGAGAAAAATATTTCTCATGATTCTCTTCTCCTATTTAGGAGTCCGAAATCGCAGCGAATAATGTTGAATGGGTGTGTTATCTGTACTTGCCAGGGGGGGGGGGGGGTCATTTCATAGCTTATAGTCATGTAGAATTAGCATAACTGTCACTAAATTTGTTTGTTAATGCTGGTATTTTCGGTTATAAAAGCAACTGACAGTAACCATTTCAGCTTGCAATTTAACCCTACAATTGTCAAGTTTATAAATCTCTGCTCAAATGGCAAAATTTTATACGAAACTTTTCATAAAAAAAAAGTTTTGTATAAAATTTGATTTTTCATGACATCTTGAATTTTAGAATTGCTGTCACGTAAATTTCTTATAACATTTTGCCATCTGAACACAGAAACCTGAATCAAAAGAAACTAGAAAATAAACAAACAAGAGAACGAAGAATTTTTTTAATATAAAATATAAAATATTATTAAATTTCTGTTCATCTTGAATTATACATTCAGACCGATAAAGTAGTAATGCTGGCATTAGCTAAATGCAATCAATAAAAAACAAACAAACCAGCGGATTTGCATAAAATCCGACTGCATGTCGAATTTTATGCAACTCCTATGCTCGCATGTGACCTGTTAAGGTTAAAAACGAAACGCAAAGTAGTAACGTCATTAGTTCTGTGTGAAATTGTGACAATATGTCGAAACGAAAGGAACTTAGTGACTTTGAAAGAGGTGTTATATTTGCTTGTTACATTAGGGGCAAATCTGTTCGCGCAATTGCGGTAGAATTATCACAGCCAAGGTCAACTGTTAGTGATGTCGTGAAGAAGTGGAAGACTACGGGAATTGGGACACGAATTGCACACGTTGGTCGTAAACTGGCGAATGGGATCGGCGTGTCCTGAAGTGGGAGGTTCGTAAGAACCGCAAGAAACCACTCCAAATCATCAACAGTAAGCATCACAAGTAAGAGTCTCCAAAGCATCAACAGTAAGAGTCTCAACAGGCAGCAGAGGTTACGGTGCGCCCCAGTACTTTGTGGAAAGAACTGCACGCCCTCAATATCCACGGTTGTGTTGCCGCACACAAACCAAACATCACCCCATCCTGGCCTGCTCGAGTCCCGACCTAAGCCTCATAGAACATTTGTGGGACGAGTTAGAGCGACGCTTAGGGACCAGGGAACCACGTCCGAAATCTACAACTAAGCTGGCGACATTCTTGCAGCAGGAATGGCCCCAAATACCCATAGCTGTGTATCAAAACCATTTTGAAAGTATGCCCTGAAGGGTTGCTAGTGTAATTGTAGCACGTGGGGGGTCATCCCCTTATTAAAGCATTCTTTCCCTTATACCATCACATCTTACTGTCCGCTCAATTAGTGTGTATCAGGGGCGTAGCTACCGTGGAGCAGTTGGAGCGAACTGCTCCAGGCGCACAACTCAAAGGGGCGCAAAATTTGAAAGAGTGAAATAAAAATTTGTGAAAACTTTTGTACAAAAAATTTTCGATTTTTGATTTTTTCTATAAAATATACAAAAGATAAATGAAAGTTTTAAGTAAATAAAACTATAAGCACCTAAATATATTAGAATATACTTGACTTATAATTTTGATTTCAGAAAATTTTCATTATAAACTTAACACTTTATATACCTCTAATAAACCGATAAAAATGTATGATGATTGTTAAGAATGTATAAAAGCTACTATAGGCACTTACTATCAGGCCCTGATTTTCCATTAGGTCCGGGCCTAGGGGCCCCGGAATGTTGGGCCCCCCAAAATTTTAATTTTAAAAGAAAAAAAAATCCCAATTCAAATTTTTAAAAATTTTACCTTCTTTAATAGCAATTTTTTTATATATATCCTTTCAAATTTGATTTGTTCATCATATGTATAGTTATATGTTTTAGTTCACCATATGTATGTTATAGAGTATATAAGGGATTAATAAGTTTTTCTGGTTGCAATGTATTGGTGTTTGAATGATGAAGTTAATATGTTGTATTGCTTTTTGTTATTTGATAATGTTCTAGGCTTCTACGCTTCAAATAGCCAATTCTTGGTAAAATGGTACTTTGGTACTTTCACAATGATTCATGATTATTTTTTTTCTGTGGGTCAATTTTGGAAATTTTACGCCCACATCAGTATAAGGGGGGGGGGGCATCCCGAGTTGTGCCTATAGTTCGGAATTTTCTAAATCGGGCCCAGCTTACTATACCTATTATGTTGTGTTTTACTGCAAAGAAGTTACGTGTATCCGGTGAGTCCCACGAGCGCCAAATATAAGCTTCTTTATATCCGGTTCTACTAGTGTGAGGGTAACATAAGATCACTCTGTCCATTATGTTAGGGCGATTCTGCGTTTGCCTGGGCAAATAACTCATCCGACTGAAATCGAAATTAGAATTCAAAATATTTGCAATATGGCTCCAAAATCTACTGGAATCATCTGAGATTCGAGGTTTTCTGAGATTAGTCCTTTTAAAACTAATTTCTCGTAAATAAAAGTGAAGAAGAGATGAAATATTTCGTGGGAAAATGCATTTCAGCACTGCTATTTCATTTGTCAAAATACCTGGAGTATACATGCATTCAACATTTTTGTTGGAAAAACTCCTCGTACTTCGGAGCAGTTTGCACAGTTGAATCCATTTCAATTGCATCTACTGAATGATAAATGTAAGCAGAATGTAACAAGTTATTTTGGAAAGAAATCAACTTTCAAATATTAAAACTAGTATTGCTTATGACAGATTAAAGCACTTCCGGTTTCACTATTCTGCGTTTAAACAGCAGAGTATTTGTTATAAATAATATTTGTAGACAAAGTAGTGTTCAATAATATGATAATTAGTTAAACTTTACCTGGATTAACCGAAAAAGATTAAAAAAGCAGCAAAGTACAAAAACATATGAGCAAATATAACATTAGTGATTGACTTTCAATCACAAATGTTATACTTGCAATATTAGTGCAAATCAGATGCACTAATATTGCAAATGAACAGATGTAATTGTGTATTTGTGTTGTTATTAGCATAACTATCATAATTCATTGAATTTCAATCCCGTAAACACCACCGAAATCTATAACATGTTTACTCGGGTGCAACGTGCACCCAAATTTGAAAAGTTAATCATAATAAATCGAAATTAAACTAAATTATAATAACAGCTTTTAGTTTTACCTTAAACTTTTCTAGTTTTGTCGATAAAATAAGTTTTAGTTAGGAAAACGATTGAAAAAAAATAGTTGCATTCGGGCAAAAATGGAGGCAATTAAATAATTTTTATGACTAGTAAAATTAGAGTTCAATATTAAGTTAATTGTAAAAGCTCAGAACAGGTGTACGTTTAGTCAAAACATTCGAAATTAAACAGAAGTTAAGACTTTATGACGGACTAAGTCTAAATGGAAATTTTATGTCAGTTTATAAATATTTTTTAAAAATTCTCACATAAATAGTATCATTAATCATTTCTAAAACTTTCTTTCAAGTTCATCTTAAATTAGAAAAGAACGGATCAATGGAGATTTTGAATGCATTGAACAATTTCATAAATGCATTTGAAAACTGTTCATAGAGACAATCATACATTATACACTATGCCTCGATGCCTGAACTACATCAATTAGTTTGAATCTAGTTGCCATTAAGTTTTACTGTTAATTTTAAAAAGCAGTGTGTTGTGGAAAACATACAAGTAATTAGGTATGTCGAAACAAAATTGGTTTAATTGAAAACTGTTAAATAAGTATATGTAGTTTACCCTGCAAACCAGTCAGAAAACACACATAAAAACAGATAAAAAACAGATAAGTGAAGATCGAGTGAAAACGTCCCATTCCTATCTGATCCAAATATCTTACCCAAAAAATATCTTAAAACTTTTTCTGTAACATAAAACTGAGAAATAGAAAACTGATGGGTTTTATTTTTAAATTTAATTATTTTTTATTTAACATTTTATAGTGTAATGTTCATTTAGTGTAAATGCTCATTTAAATGACTCTTGAGAGTTTTGTATTCCCGTTGGAACAAAAAAAAAACCTTTAAAGTTCAAATATATATACCAATCAAAGTTCAAATATATATATCTTTAATTTATCAATAATCTTGTGAAAGTCTGTCTATATTTTACTTCTATACTTCGAGCCGGATCGATCGTAGGCTGCGACTAGGGTCTGGTAAAAACTTTCTTTTATATGGAAACTGAACATGCATGAGTACATTTTGTCAATACAGTTTATAAAATATTTAGTTAATACTAGTGGGCACTCCATACTTAAAGAATTACAATTTGTTTTATTATTATATTTATATTTATTCAATTGAATTTCTTATTATTGAAATGTGTTTAATTTCAAATAAATTGTTATTAAGTAAGGTTTTAAATCGAAATAAGATTAGATAGAAAACAAATTCCGCCAGGACTCTTCCGAGAAACAAGTGAGCGCACCAATTTTACTTGCTCCAGGGCGCTGAATATGTAGCTACGCCACTGGTGTGTGTGTATATATATATATATATATATATATATACATACACACACACACACTTACTGTCCTCATATATATATGAGTGTGTGAGTGTGTGTGAACAAAACAAAGAAAAAATGGCCGTATTATTTTACTTCGATACGTTCAATGTTCGATTCTATTTTCTGTGATTTTCAAAAATGAGACGTTAAATTATGTTACTTTCCTCATTATAAAAAAAATCATAACTTACAGTCCTCCAGAAACAAAAAATTATTCATGTTACTCACTATCTGACGTCTTCAAAATTCTGCCTCGACAGACGTTGTGACCTCAGTTATGATTGAAGTCTTTAAAACCAAAGTTATCATAATAACATTGGTCTTCAAAAAAAAAAAAAAAAAAAAAAAAATTCGAGCCCTGACACCATTCCTGCTGATTCTTAAGTAAAATGACCTCTTGAATCCGAATATGACCACCGTTTTTCCCCATCACCCACTGCTTTCGGGGGAGGGCCCCCACCTATTTTTATCACTTTTTGATAATTTGTAGGGATGAAAAGTATTATTTTAGCATTTACATTTCGTCTGAGGGGCTAGACAGGTGAAAAGTTCTAAAACATTAACATTTGTAGCAAGGAGGTAGATTTGGGGGAGGGGGATTTGCCCCTTGAATTGTAAAAGAATCATTAAAAATGATCGATTTTTCCGTTTTTTTCACTTATTTTCTACATATTCCAGCTTCCAGCCCCTTCATCCTCCCCCCGACACCCCCAAATAACCTCAAATCATGTCTGTACGACAAAGGTAAAAAAAAAAATTCATTTTATACTTTAAGATGCTGTATGTATCCGCAGAATCAGCCGAGCAAATACCAACTCCTTGCAAGACCTCAAACGAAGTGTAAGCTAGAGAATGCGTTAGAGCAGTGATTACCCAGCGGTATTCCGTGAGATATTTTGTGGTACAAACACAAAAATATGAGTAGGTTCCACTTAAAACAACTATTAAGTTGATATCAAACATTTGTGCTTTAAGAATCAGTCGCAACCAAAACTATTCTTAGTGATGTCCACTGTGGTCCTCTAGTGTAGTACCATACTAAATCCCATGGCTATTTTTGAAAAATGTATTAAGGGGACTCACTACCCTTAAATCCTTAAAACATTCGATTTAAAAAAAATATATGTTAAAGCCTGATCATTTCTGAAAAAAATAAAGCAAACCGCATGAAAATATTCCGCTTAGTTCCGGAGATATTGATATTCTAAATATTTAATTACTGATCAAGTTTATGGTAAGAAAAATTTTAAACTCATTTTTCTCAAAATGTAATTTTGCATCATTCAGCAACTGATATCACAAAAACTATAAAACCTAATTCCATGAAATTTTTATCACTGCATAATCATGTTATTTTACTGCGTCTGAATTAGAATTATTGCAATCACTGCACATTTTGTTATTTTTTCAGGGGTAAATTAATGCAAAAATTTAAGGAAATTTTAAGTATATTTTGAGCAGTTTTAAAAAATTTTAAAAATATTTTTATGTTGAATGTTTTATGTTCAATTGTATTTTGAATTATTTATTTTAAATATAAAACAGGAATTATACATTTAAGTGTAAAATTAATGTCATAGTTCTTCGCGCAAGCCAGTATACAATAAAAATACTTAAAAAACGAGGTATATCTAAAGCATTTTTAAAAAAATTATTTTAAATTATTTTTAGAGTTGAAAATTTTTTTATTAAAATAAATATATCATTTTATCATATACATAAAATTTGGAAAAATTGGGAGTAAATTGAAATAGTTACAAAGAGTCAAAAAGTATGAAATTATGCATTATTTCCTCGACTTACGGGTCGTGAGTCCCCTTAATTTCCAATACAGCAGGCACAGAGACATTATCCTTGGCCAAAAGCACAGTACAGAATACACAATACAAAGCACAAAATTAAATAAAAGCAGACAAAAGTTCTCTCCCCAAATAACCTCAAAAGTTCCCAATAACGGGTAAAAACAGAAGAACTATGAAGCGCCGGACACTTAAGAAGGTGGTCAGCGATCATCAGTTCGTCGCTGATGCAGAGGAGTCTAATCAGTATGTTGATTCGATGGAATAATGAATTCATGAAAAATATACGATGAATTAATGAAATTATGAACGATGAATTAATGAAAACTGTATGGTGAAAAATGCATTAATATGTTCTCATTTGGTGTTTTTTATTTATATTTCTCAATAAAAAAATAAAATCAGCAATAGAGTCAGCATTTATTGGAACTTAAATTTGACTTGTTCTTGATATAAATTTAGCTCTGATTTAATATTTAAAAAACTAAAATTCTAACGAGTGTGCCTCGAATTTCTAATCTCATTCCCAAGGGTGCCGCAGACGTAAAAAGGTTGGGAATCCTTGCGTTAGAGTGAAGACGAAGATTTTTTTCTATCATTTTTTGTTTTTTTTCCAGTGGTGCTTACTGAAAGTGAAATAAAATTCAAACTTTTCATTGGACAAGCCGATGCAGTCTCACTCAATGTCGGTGGAAGCGTGGATCTGACTGTGCAGATGTCTACCGTAATGCTGCTTCCACACACGTGCAGGCAATTAATTCTGCAGTACGCACACCCCCGACACCTGTTGACACATTTTGGGGTCGATTAGTCACGCTCCTCCCCCCAAGCGATGTGTGAAGGAACACTAGACTGTCTTCCAGACATTCACCCATTTAGAACCTCCCCCCAAGGTCCCTCGTGTCTCTTTGATGATATGTGCAAAAACCGCTCGATCGAGCGGCTTTTGCACATATCATCAAAGCACATATCATCTTTCAATCGCTTTTTATTTAACTTCCCGACTAGCTAGACATTTGAAACTTTTAGAATAGCTCAGAACACGATGACAATGCATTCTTTTGATACTTTTATCCATCTTTAAGCAGAATTGAATTCATTTTCAGTTAATTTTGTTTTGAAGAATGGTGCAGCGATCCATCGGCCGGGACGGGAACGAAAAGTTAAACGCAAGTTAACTTCCAATTAACTTCATTTTCTTTCAAGTTGATGGGTTAATTCATCAAAAAAATTTTAAAAAAGTATTTATTAATACATAGAATTGTCAAGTTTATATGATTCAACAGAAAATTTAAAAACATGGTATATAAAAAGTTCTTTTTATCTTGTAATTATTAAAAAAATTTTAACCCTGAATTTCAAATTAGTCATATCTTTTTTTTAGGCATTATAATGATTTAGGCTTTAGAATTATTTAGACATGGATTGAGGGTGACAGAGTAAATGACGAGGAATGCCCAAAGCACGTCAAGATAGGTTTAATGACTTACTTGAAAATATCAGGCATGTAGAAATTCAAGTTCAGCGTACATTGTCGATTTCTTTTGCAAGATTTATTCACCCTTTCCATATTTTTACGGCATTTAACACATTTTCAAAAATAACTGATGGCAGGCGAGTCATTTATTCATGCTACACATTGATGTCACATTTGTTCATTCAGTTTCTACGTCTTATTAATAGTGGTGCTCGTTATTTATAACAAGAATAAATGCTAACGAATGCGTTAAACTTGATGTCTCTGGTGATTTATCTAATAGAAATGTAAAAGATATATCCAAGAGACATGACCCAAACAACCTAGGCATAAATGTCAATTTACACAAGATACCTAATAACTCTTATGAACTGAATGAAATATCTTATTACTTTTGCCGAATCTAAATTACTTGACTTCTATCGATAAATTAACGTCGGCTACTTTTAAGTACATAAATTTGAAACTAGTTCCGATAAATAATTTTCGGATTTTTGCATCAAAACTGTACGTAAAAGTGATGCCATAACCTTTGAGATCTTCAGTTTGTGAGGACCGCAGAACTTTCACAATATATTTCATTCATTTACGGACAAATTTTGACCAGCATTGGAATATGAAAGCTTACTACATTTGGACTATAATATTATCTTAATGCCTATATTTTTCACTAAACGTATACATGATTTGTAATTATAAATAAAAATTCAACGGTATGAGTGTATTTTATCACGTTACATGCAAGTGAATTATATGTAATAAATTAGGGATACGTAAATTTCGCATAAAAAATAATCGAAATTTTGCAAAAAAAAATTATAATATATAAAATTTTGCATTTATTCGGAAAAAAATATAAATTAAAAAATTTTGCGTTTATTAAAAAAATTACAATTTTACTTACTTTGATAGGTAAGTATCAAAATTCTTAGTTAAAAGCTAACATTGTAGTTGTCTCCACATTATGTTCCTTAAGTGTTTGCCTTCTGTCATTAATTACTATGTTGTACATATTAAATATGTCTCAGCATCTACTCTGTTAACGGGACTATAGAAGCTTTGTATAGCTGCCTTTGCAAAGTTAAGGTAGTAGCATTTCGTTGCAATTAAAGTCTGTACAACATCAACAGAAGTCTTTTGCTTGGCTACTTAAGTAGCTGAAATACCCTTCAATTTGGCACTCAAGAGACGTTCTTAAATCTACTAAATTGCTCCACAAAAGTTGATGGTTGACTTTTACAGTTAGATTTTGAGGTTCGACTCCGGTACGGACAAACTGTCCGGGTGAAATTCGAAGCAAATCCGAAGAATGAGATTTCTCAGTTATAGACCTCAAATGGTCTTAGTTAAGCAATTGTGTTAATAAATTATTATTATTATTACCTAATTTCCCTTAAAAAGCCGTTCTTCTCCGAGTTTTCTCCGAAAAGTAGTAAAAGATAATAATTTTCGCATTTATTCGCTTATATCGGCAAATTTCGCATTTATTCGCATCTATTTCGTAAATACGAAAATTAGGTATCTCTAGTAATAATACCATAATTTACGCAATTCGTGTTGTGTGCATTTATTATAAGTAAAAAATAAAAATTAAATGGGAATGAAAACAAATAGAAGACGGGACAGACTGATACATTTATCCGTTGCAGCAGACTGTTTAATACCGATGATCTGAGCCCGAGTTAAGAACGTTTAGTTTAGAATCTAAACACTTTTTTCATAGCTAATACGATAATTTATACGACATTTGACAAAAAATTGGGTTCACTAGTCCACAACTTTAGGGAACCAAATCTACCTTTTATATTAAAAATTAATAAACTCAACGGGTGAAGAATAGATATACAAATTTCCAAAACTTTCTATTTCTAATTTTGTGTATTGACTAGTTGGTATTGTAAGTTGCTTGTTTGGAGCATTACGATCATCATTTACAATAAGTGGGCTAAAATGACCAGGACCTACAGTTTAAACCCGATTCCGAGAGGCTACACACACGGAAAGGTCTACCGAGGGACACGAATCCACAGATTCTGGATCCGAAGACAAGCCCCCCCCCCTAATATTGTGAAATTAGAGGGTACAGAAAAAAGAAATTAAATGATAGAAGGCGATGATCATAAATAATGAAATGAAAACACCATCGAGTCGATATGCTAGCTAAAGAGGGCGAAGACTTTCGTGTATACACGGACACTATATAATAAAAACTAGCTGAAAACCCGCGCTTCGCTACGGAGTACATTCAAATTAAATACAACGGTCAATGTATGTAATTAATGCCAAAAATAAATAAATATATATATTTATAATAAATGCGACGATCAATGTTTACAATTGATGTAAAAATCTATATATATAAAACAGTTCCGTAACTGACTCATTCATTCATTCATTCACTGACTGACTGACATACAACGCACAGACCAAACCGCTGGACCTAAAGGACTGAAATTTTGCATGGCGATTCTTCTAATAGTGTAGGGGTGCACTAAGAAAGATTTTTCAAAAATTCTTCTTAGATTTTTTTAAATTAAATTTTTAAGCTGTTTTTAAACTTTTTTTACGTTTGCATTTAAAATAATACATTGAGGGTTATAAAATTTATATCACGAAAAAGGTCATAAAAATTCCTTCAAAATGAAAGTTTTTTCGAATTTTTACCTCCATTTCCTGATTTTTGGTGAATTTTTAAAGATTAATTTTTAGAATTTAATTTATTAAATGCTGATCACGTGATTTCTTTTTCTGGTACTTTCAATAAATTTATCGTCACGTGCGTAACAACTAAATAGACAAAAAAAAATATTTTTTTCTCTTTTTAATGCAGCAGACGATTAGATATTATCCAAAAAACATAAATATCGCTTACGTTTTTTTATAAATAAATATATATATATATATATATATATATATATATATATTACATTACATCAATTGTATACATTGATCATCGCATTTATTATAAATATATATATATATATATATATATATTTGGCATTAATTGCATACATTGACCGTTGTATTTAATTTGAATGTACTCCGTAGCAAAGCGCGGGTTTTCAGCTAGTATATATATATATATATATTTATAAAAAAATCGTAAGGAATATTTATTTTTTTGGATAATATCCAATCGTCTGCTGCATTAGAAAGAAAAAGAATTTTTTTTTTGCCTATTTAGTTGTTATGCACGTGACGATAAATTTATTTGAAGTACCAGAAAAAGAAATCCCGTGATCAGCATTTAATAAATTAAATTCTAAAAATTAATCTTTAAAAATTCACCAAAATTCAGAAAATCGAGGTAAAGGTTCGAAAAAGATTTCATTTTAAAGGAATTTTTAGGATCCTTCTAGTGATATAAATTTTATAACCCTTAGATTATTATTTTAAATGCAAACTTTAAAAAAGTTACTAAAACAGCTTAAAAATTTAATTCGTAAAAAATCTAAGAAGAATTTTTCAAAAATCTTTCTTAGTGCACCCCTACACCATAAGAAGAATCGCCATGCAAAGTTTCAGCTCTTTAGATCCAGCGGTTTGGTCTATGCGTTGTATGTCAGTGAGTCAGTGAGTCAGTCAGCTACGGTATTGTTTTATAGATATAGATAACAATGACACCCAGGAAGAAATGTGGTTAAGATTTTTTACTATTTTGACGTTTCTTGGCAAAAGCCCGATTCACAGAGGAATCTGGCGCTGATGAATATTTATTAAATCTTACATTAATATTCTGGCTTAGACCGATGTAGATAGCTTCGATTATTTACTGAAAGAAAGGTTTTGAAATAGGGTGGTTAGGATGACTCACTGGAATTTCATATTAACTTAAAAGTTTTCTATTTTGTGGCAGACACTCTTCTTCAATTGTTATCGAAGTTTTTCAAGAGCTGTTAAAGAAGTGACAAAGCTGGGTAATCCGTTTCTCAGAGAGTTTCACTTTCAGAAGACTATTAAAAACCTCGTGTTCACGATGAAATTAGAGAAAAATACGAATATCTTCCGTAAAGAATCCTAAAAAAGACATGCTGATCGGGACAATTTATTTGGATCAAAGTACAGGTAGCCCTCCAACAGCACGGCATCTTACAACACGATTTCGCTCTAACACGATAAAAAAAATTGCGAAAACCTTTGTACAACACTGTACTTCTACAGCACTAGATAACATGATTTTTGTATAACACATTTAAAAACTAAAGTACCTTAAAATAATGACGGAAGGAATAATGAACTATAGTGGCTTTACAGGAAAATGTATAAACAAATTATAATTTATTCATTTATAACTCTATTCTGATGTCACAGCGGAAAGCGTCATGCACAGTTTACACGTGTGACGTAATACCCCCACGTGGACGAACGCTGCGTCGTTCGAATTCGTGTTGATGACGTCGGCAGATGCACTTTTGATTTTGTTTAAATTAGA
Organism: Dolomedes plantarius; assembly: GCA_907164885.2. Taxonomy (NCBI): domain Eukaryota; kingdom Metazoa; phylum Arthropoda; class Arachnida; order Araneae; family Dolomedidae; genus Dolomedes; species Dolomedes plantarius. The sequence continues at coordinate 197,419,316 of OU015497.1, forward strand.
TGTACATTTTGATCTCTTTATGAGAAACTTGATTTGATCCTGTCATACCCGAGTAAAGTCGAAAGTTTCTTATATGGAATTTTTTTTTAAAATTTTGTTTTTAATAAGTTTTCGGAACGTAACCCCCTTTTAGTACTGGCTCTAGGTCTCCTATAACACAGTTTCACACAACACGGCATTTTCTAGGAACCTATCTACCGTGTTATAGGAGGGTCACCTGTACTACGAATTCAGCCGAAATGCTCACAGGTCGTGTATATAGTGTCATCACATTTTTTTTTTTAACAGTTGATACATTGACTAAAATTTATAGCTTGTCACAGGGAGCCCGCACTCTTAAAATTCAACTCGTCGAACGACGCTTATAGTGCCATACCGCTCCCAATATAAACGATTAAAGACCCCCACATCAACGAGCAAATTTCGCCTCCATTACTAACCTTCCCCCTTCCTCCTCCCCCCAAAAAGGCGACGTTTAATCCCCGCATTTTTACATTAACTCCAACCCCCAAGAACAGAATTCCTTAAAATTGTGCGGCAAAAGGAAGGCAGAAGTATGACGGGTCCTGCGGCCCATAAATCGCGGGCCTTTTGGCTTTTAGCGCCCCTGGAAAGCCCCGGCTATTAGGCGGCAAATGGAGAAACGCGGAAAAGCACTTCGCTAGCTATTTAATCTGATTTTGGTAAGTCTCTTTGAGCCCGCAATGCCTCTCTCCGCTTTTACCTCCGACGGCGCGGGGGGAGCCCAGGTAGAAAACAGGGGCGAGTGGGATATTGAAATTGAAGCATGGCCTGATCGGGGTGATTAAGATCATATTTTAGAATTCCAGAGATTTAGTAGGCGGAGCGCGTAATGGGATATTTGCAGAAAACTGTGAATTGGCGACGGCCTATATGATGTTCCAGTGCACCAAGTGAAAAAAAAAACTAGAAATTTGCTTCTTGAGAAAACCCAGATGTTGTTTCAACTATTTTACAAAGGGGAGGGGAGGACTGTTAGTGTTAGGTACTTCTCTTTCGCTTTTCTACTTGTAGTGATTGCGAAATGTGTAACAATATAAAAACAATATGTTTGTCCTCATTTTTATTCTATTCCCATAGCCACTTGAAAACAGCACACCATGACTAAAATTTGCTACAAAAATCTCGATGCAGTTAAAAACTTTCTAGTTCATCGTTTCTATATTCTTTTTTGGCTGCTTACGCTGAATCTCCACAGAAGCAGTGGCTTTTCAGAAGCAGTCTAAAGTTCGATTATAACTTTTGAAGACAATATAATATACCTCACTGACTTATAAACAAATACAAGACCAAAAGCTATCAATGAAATAGTCATGAAATAAAACATAAAAAACAAAAGGTCAACTCTTTCAAACATATTTTTTTGTAGTGATTAATTATTTTATAATCCCTGTGGTAAGTGTATTTGCTAGAAGCTCTTATGTCTAAATGGAGAAAAGACACGAAGAACTCTTCAAAAAGACTGTTGACAGAGAAGGAAGTTACAGGAACCGTGCATTGAAAGATAATTTAACGTGGGGCTGTGACCAGAAGGTCTCGAGGGCAGGGACAATACAAGTAATACCTGCGAGAGAGTACTTTCAGTTTAGTAATACCTGTAGGCAACTACGGTTATTACAACTTTGTTGGCCGGGTAATGATATGTACAACACAAACACAGTGGAAATTTAACATTTACCAATCAGTACACATATCCAGTGATCGACGGACAGCGAGCAAGTACACAGCAGACAGACTGTCAGCCAGTACATATCAAACCCGATATATTTACACTTCTGCCGACTTCTGACGGTTACAAAACTCCGATGCGGAGTTAACAGTGATTTTAACGGTCGAAGTTTCAGAGTTTACTGCCCGAAAATAAATAGTAAATGTATCACCAACAAGCTTGCGGGGATCAACAGACTTGTCATGGCAAAACACTTGACCAAGGAACATGAACCATTCTAGGATGCATCTAGAATGTATCTAAAATGAGCCTTGTTTGATATGATCTCTATTATTCTTCACAAAACACCAAAAGTAATGAGGCGTATTGGTTCATGAATGGAGACAATTGACAAAGAGTTGTTTTTCTCGCGTACTGCCACCAAATGAGACACCAATTGACCACTGGTATCTCTAAATAGAAAAGCAAGTTTAATAAAACCACACGATGATAGTGTAGATAATTTAGATCGAAAATTTTTTCTGGGAATCCCTGAGAAAGATAATACTCTAAAAAACTCGTTGGACAGTAAGCAGGAAATTGCTCCAGCTTAGTGCGCCAGGTGCTTTGTTTCTTGGCTTTCCAAATCGTGTGCATGATAGATGAGTTGGTGAGGTTAATATCCGCTTACAGCCATAACGCAAGATACGAAATGTCCTTAAAGAGTAGACGGCAGTCTCTTTCGCTAATAATTCTAGACACTGTGGGCCTAATCTCTAATCCTTTTGAAGAATTGCTGTAATCGGGGAAATTTGAGAGATTGGATCACTCTCTGAAGCTACGGGGATGTGAGGGTGATTCTTGAATTGGTATAGTGGTTCCTCGTAAGCGTGCAGTAGTCCCTTGTAAAATCAGTGAATCACAAAATGAATGATACGTTGAGGTTGTCCTACCAACTAACAGGAGGGTTATCAGTGGCGGCTACAGTCCAGAGATTTGGGAGGGGGGGGGGGGGCAACATCGGCTCTTAGAGTTTTATATATATATATATATAAGAAACAAACATCCTCTCATTTTAAATTTAAACTCATTTAGTATTAGGTCTAGAATTATATAATTTTAGGCTATGGAAAAAAAAAATCGCCGGCCTTTTATTTGGGGGGGGGGGGGAAGTGCACCTACTGCCCCCCTCCTCTTCGCCGTTGAGGGTTAAAAAGAGTAAGCAAATTTGAGAGTCGCCGTTGAGGGTTATAATAATGTTTTGAAAACATATACGTATTCATACATGTTGTATATATGATTGCATGAATATGAGATGTAAACCTAAACGATAATATTACCAATCGTCACCTCTCCAGAAGAAAAAGGGAATTTTTTTAAAGTTTGTATATTTTAAATAGTATAAAAGGAAAGAAAACAAACTAGGATACCATAAGAAAATAAGGGAAAATTTATAAAATAAGTTTCTTGCTAAAGACTTTCGGGAAAGTTATACCAGTGACTTAAGGAATAATATAACTACTAACATGTTTGTTGAAAATAAGGATAAATGGGGGGGGGGGGGAGAGGTTGAGAAATTAATACTTTATTAATGGCAGGAAAAGTAACGCAAAAAATACATTGAACTACTAACATCATAAAATTGTGTATTTCTTAATATATGTATATATATATATAGGAAAATGAGAGATATATATAAATTAACAAATTGCAGGAAAGGGGGGGGGGGTTACTTTTACATAGGAAATAATAAAGCAAGTGTTAGGATGGTAAATTTAACAAACCTTAAAAGGTCATAGGATAATAAATGAAGAGCCCTTCTTAAAGACATCTTAACAGACAAGTTTTCTTCAATTTTCAATTTGTTCCCTTTCCCTCAATTTCGACTTAATTACAACCGAAACCAAAACAAAAGATCTACCATTGGCTAACCTCCCGAGAGAATCGTTGCTAGCTCGCCTATTGGTTCGAAAGGGGGCGCGGTACAAAGGTTATGGCCGCAACAAAAAGCTTTTCCTGATCTTTTAGTGACTCGTCGCTCGCCCCCGCCCTTTTTGACGTCACACCTAATGGAGAATTCTCAGTGGCTGAAAACAAACAAAAGGAGAAGTATAGTCGCAGATTTTTGCTGTAAAAGAAAAGAAACAACTCGGTTAACATTATTTTATGTTGAAACATAAGAATTATTTCCAAACAACTCGGAAACTCTTAAAGATTATATGGTTCCTGAATTTTTTTTTTACCCTCATAAACTGAATTTTTATAATGTACAAATTTAACGGAAGATGTCAATAGAGTGTTTCAGGGTTTTCTATAAAAGCAGAGAATCACATCTTGAATACCAATATATATATATATATATATATATTGCTCAGATCATACTTATTAGAAACAATCCATTGGTTTTTAGACAGTATCGGCACCGCTGATGAAAAGATACTGTCTAAAACCTATTATTCACTTATCTATTCATATTTTTCACTTATCTCTTCATGTTTTTGGTTCCTGGTTGTAGTGGTTTATGGCTTATACTGGTTTTTCACTTACAACTTTGTCTAATATATATATATATATATATATATATATATATATATATATATATATATATATATATATGTGTGTGTGTGTGTGTGTGTGTGTCTGTATGAGTCGTTGCAAATTAAGGTACCTCATTTACGCGAGAAATACCTACTTTGAACGACTTTTCTTATATATACCTCCCTTTCTAATGACTTAGGATTCCAGTCAAACATTATTTTTAATTTGACGATTCAGTTTTTTGTAACACTTAGCGCCTCAACGATAGCACATTTCCAACATTTAAATGTCATTGTAACGTTTCTTTCTCTATTATAGCTGAGATTCGTACAGTGGGCTGCAGAGGAATGCCCTAACAAATAGTGACACTGACGGTAATAGATTTTACGGGACTGTTTTCACAAAAGTATCTTAATAAGTATTTTGGACTCAAATAATAAAAATATTGATTTAAAAAGCGCTTTCCAAGAGGATAAAAATTTCTCAGTATTTTAAGAAAAAATATATAAGTTGCGATGTTTTAAACTAATAATAACACAGTAAAAAAAGCAACCCGAACATTGTATGTCTGAAGTAAAAAAAAATTCTTAAAAAGTATATGTTTAAAATGTTGTCATTTCTCATGCATTCATCAAACGAACTCCTTCCTTAAAGGAAGTTCTCTACAGGAGGTATCTATTCCACTTTTCAGGCCAAACTACAACTAGGATGCTGTATGAATACGTAATCCCTTCTGACATCTACGTTTTTTCAAAGATAAAAAAAAAAAACTTGACTTTAATCAAAGTCAAGATTTTGGCACGAAGACGAAAGGATACGAAGTATTTTGTAGCAATGCAGTTTTATATTTGAGACCGAATACGAAACGCTTCTAAAAATGATCACTCCTTTGCCTCCCCATCTTCTTTCCAGGCTTGATGAGAGAGAAAAAAAGAGAAATAGACAGGAATAGAGACAGGAAATTAAGTGATAATTCCCTACTTGTAATTTGTTAAATAAGATTAGCTTGCTGAATGGGAAAAACTACCCGTGCGAACGAATACATAAGGATATACAGTCGAACCTCCATATATCGAAGTAGCAAATTGCAAGAAAAAAATTCGATATATAGAAATTTCGATATATAGAATTGATCTTAGTTTTATCACAATTCTCCTAAAACATTAAAATTAAAGTTAATTTTCGTATACGAAACTCCATTTCTAATTTATATACGAATCACATTAAATGAAAGTTAATAACTAAAAAATGAATTAATATGAAAGATTTATTGAGTACTACATAAATTTAAAAAATAACAATAATCCAGACAGTGGTTACAATGATCACAGTTACATTCTTTAAAAAAAAAACTACGAATGTCTTGCTGAACAGCCAGTTTTGCGAAAAGTTCATCAAAGAAATATTCGCATTTATTCAGTCGACTAAAAACTTCATCAGGGACACTTTCCGTGAATTGAAGTCCACGACGTATTGTTTCAAACGCCAAAATTGGGAGATTTTATTCTAAAGAGGAATAAAATCTCCTAATATGTCTTGAAAAAAAAATTTCGATATATAGAAAATTTCGATATGGGGAAGTTCGATATATGGAGGTTCGACTGTATATGACACGAATATAAAAACATATTAAGTGAAATAGTGACAATCTTTATCTCGATGCTAAGGGTTTAATAAGAGTTATTTTTACTTATTAATCTGATGTGTGAATCTGGGTTTTATTCTTGTCTATTTGAGTGAAGTGGTTGGAGGCAGGTCCGGGCCTCCTAGATGTCGCTCCTTAGGGATGCTCGGACAGAATTGTGGTGGCACCGAGGGGCGAGATCGGTTCAATTAAACGGTGCTGCTATTACGAGAAACCAAACATCTCGCGATGCAGAAAGGGCGAATGTCGATAGATGATGTGTCTGCCGCGTTGGGAAGAAGAAAAACAGTGCAGTAATAAGTGTCACAACTTTCTCACAAGAGACAAAAGTATTATCCTTTTGTATCTTTATCACTACGTATTATTTGCTACGTATTCTTTCCTAAAGGATATGGATAAAATGAAAAATGATTTTATTTAATCTTTTAGCGATCTATACAAATAATAATTTATTAATATTATTTTAAGTGATTTGCTTTGTGACATATATATATATATATATATATATATATATATATATATATATATATATATATATATATATATATATATATATATATATATATATATATATATATATATATATATATAAGATAAAGTTGAAAGAGAAAATCCAGTATGAGCACTAAAGCTACTACAGCCAGGAACCAAAAAATATCATGAAAAGATAAGATTGAAAGAGGTTTTTGACAATATCTCATCATCAGCGGTGTCTATACTGTCTAAAAACCAATGGATTGTTTCAGATAAGTATGATCTATACAATAAACATACTTAGACACCGTACAATCCATGAGTAACTGTAGAATTGAATATACATCCACTCAACCATAGAACACCAAGCCTGGCGCCAGACAGAGTGGAAGTTAAGAATAGGTAACTGCAAGATGACTGACGTCACAAAACTTGCAACCAAGGAGCAAATGGAAACACAGCTGTCCTACTATAAAGACTGTGTTTAGGACTATTTAACCTTAATTATATTAGCTTTTTATTATTATTACTAAGAGTATTTTATTATTATTTTATTTTTACTTTAGTTATTATTATTTTTCATTTATTTTATTTTTAGTAGTTATTTACTCTAATTAATCTTATTCTGTTGATTTACTTATTAGTTGCAACAGAACAAACTATTCATGAAATCTAAAACAACAAATTATGTGCTTGGAAAGACTATCAGGGTAATAATTACGTGTTAGCACATCTATGAAGTCTGAAATATGCTTATTCCTATTGTCTTTATAACAAAGCCTATATATATATATATATATATATATATATATATATATATATATATATATATATATATATATATATATATATATATATATATGTATATATATGTGTGTGTGTGTGTGTGTGTGCTATGGCCAAAGTCATGGACCATTCACGAAATGGCCGGCCACTTCTAGCATTGGCCAAGTCACTTGGCCACAAGCCGAAATGATCGAGAATTGACGACTCCTTCCAGTTTTAGTCGGCCAATTTGCGCCCGACAATCAATGGCCAGTTCACGAATTGTTCAAGAAAAAGAGGCCAAAGCTAGAAGTTTTGCGAAGCTGGATCATGTAGTAACGGGAGTTGATCATACTAGTTCTAACTCATATTATTACCACTGTGAAAATCCTCTTAGTTTAGTCAAAGGTAGGAAAAAATCACTTCAGGATCAACGAGAAAAGAATAATTTTTCTTGGGTAATTCGCAAACTAGCCATTAATTGTAATGCATATCGCAAATTGGGTGACCAATTAGTGGTCAATTCTCGATTATATGGGGCTTTGGCCAAGTGACTTGGCCAATGTTAGAAGTGACCAGCAATTTCGCGAATGGGCCAGATTCCGGACTTTTGCCGTAACCTATACATTTACACGCCATGGCATGATTGCTCACTTCTGTTAAGTTTCTAATTTTCATGTCTCCAGGTTTTAATTTTGTTGTTTTAAGCGATCGTATCGCACCGATGTGTGTTTAAAAGCATATTTTCAGACAAAATCTTTGATTAATTGTTCAAAAATATGGACTCGGAATTTTACCAATGAATTTCAATTATTTAAAAGGTCCTTATTTTAAGGGAATGAGTTATTTTAAATGGAACGCAAACATTTTTAGCTTATTGATAGCTATTAAAAGCTTGACTGATTAAGGAACAGACTTGAAACTGTTTTTAAGCCCCGAAGGATTCTATTCTTAAACATGCAAAATGTTATGACAGAAAAAATATTTTTAATTTGGCTTTGAGAATCTGGGACGTTCTAAGAATGCTAATAAAAGGTGTCCAAATGTTTGAGCAAGAGTTTATTAGTAATCATTTCCCAGTATTTTAAAATTTTCTGAACATCATACAACATTTTAAAAGATAATTAACAAGCTTTTATACACACGAACATAAGAGAAAGGAACGTAATTGGATGAGGCAAGAAACTCAAGTAATATTTCCTTAAAATGCTTACGTCTTTTCACGTTAGGGTAAAAACATGCAATGAAATGAAAACTATAACCATTTCTTTTTGTTCTTTAGTTCCGATGAAAATGGATTGGATTGCGCCCACATACAAGTTCCCCTCCCCCCCCCCCCCCCCTACTAGTTAATCAGCGACCAGTTCATCTTCCGTGTCTCATCTTTTTCCCATTTCCGTCAGCAAAAGTTTCCTTATCAGATGCTCCTAATACATTTCTTTCCCAAAAAACACCATTTGTCACCTTCATTGGCAGGTTTCTTTTTGACTTCGTTCTTGAAGCGCGGGATTAAATGTCGACAACTTGCGGGAATAATAGAGAAAATCGTTTTTGTCCCTCCTTACTGTCAGAGTTAGCAAGTTTCGAGGACAAAATTTCCAGGTGGAAGTAATAATTGAGAACATGTTAAGTAATTTTACATGTATGCAATTCTTTTCTTTTTTATACTACTGTTAGAGTTCGAGAAATTTGAGGGAAAAATCTCCAGGTGAAAGTAATAATTGCGAGCAATTTTAGTAACTTTACATGTATACTACCGCTTTCCTTTTAATACTATCAAAGTTAAAAATTTCTTAAGAGAAAATTTCCAGGGGAAAGTAGTAATTGAGAGCAAGTTAAGTAATTTTACATGTATACTAATCTTTTTTTTTTATACTACTGTTACAGTTTGAGAGATTTGAGGAAAAAGTTGCCAGGTGAAAGTTATAATTTCGAGCAACTTTGGTAACTTTTCATGTATACTACTGCTTTCCTTTTCATACTACCAAAGTTAAAGATTTCTTAGGAGAAAATTTCCAGGTGAAAGTAGTAAATGACAAGTTAAGTAATTTTACATGTATACTAATCTTTTCTTTTTTTATACTACTGTTAGAGTTCGAGAAATTTGATGGAAAAATTGCCAGGTGAAAGTAATAATTGCGAGCAACTTTGGTAACTTTACATGTATATACTACCGCTTTCCTTTTAATACTACCAAAACTAAAGAGTTCTGGGGAAAAAATGTCCAGGTGAAAGTAGTAAATTAGTTTGGTAACTGTATACTACCGTTTTCCTTTTTATACTACTAGAGTCAGAGATGGAGTTTTGAGGAAAAAATTTCCAGATAAAAGTAATAATTACGGTTAGTTTGGAGATTTTACATTAAAGTAATATAAAGATAAAATAAGGCATTTGCCGATTTAAGAATGGAATCCCCAAAAAACTAGGTGAAGACTTTTTCTTCAACAGCCAAACTTTTGTAACAATGAATTAACTAAAAAAATCCTTTAAATAATTAAAGTACTTTCTTAACATCTCAGTTTTGCGGTCAATTAATCAAAGGATTGTGTTTGAATAAGTGATATTTTAGAGGTAATCACGCTTTTTAGTACAATATGAACGCAAGTCCTCGAATTCTATTGATTTTTGACGATTATAGTTAGAGTACTTAAAAGTATGAGAACTGTAAATGCTATCTATTTTAAACATTTAGATAATAATAAAAAGAAATAAATATCCAACCTCTATATCGATCTTCTCCCACGAAATCTCTCAGTTTCTTAAAAATTTCTTTTAAATATGCTTCATTTTTCGGAAGACTAACCACTCATTTAAGGCATTCAAGATTATTTTAATGAAAAAACAATTTTTTTAAACATCGATATCAAAAATTTCATGCTACGATAAACATCCTCCAACGAATTCATGGTACAAAATATAAATAACGAAAACCATGCATGTTCTAAGAAACACTAAATAGTAATTTCTATGTGAAATGCTCCGATCCGCATTATTGTAAAAACACCAAACATTGGTATTAAACTATAGATGATTCCAATTTTTTATAAGCATTAATAATTGACATAAAAATTTCTCTTAAAAAAGCTCAAATTTTACCTATCATAAGCAATGAAATTAAAAAAAATTAGGCAAATAAAAAAGAATAAAATCCTCCTCTCTCTAATCCGACGCTTTAAACGGATTTTCTTAAAAGACAGCAGTGAAAAAAAATTGCCCCCCGGTATCTCCCTTTACTTTGTTAAAAATGTCAATATATCGCAGTGTTAAGCCCATGGCTGTCCAACAAGTAGTATTCAACGTTACAATTTAAGAAGAATTCTTTGATACAAGAAAGGGGGAGAAGCTATAATAAAGCACATGCGAAGATCGAAGTGGTGTGTCTTTCAGGGATACAATCAAAGGTTTCCTAAAATCTATGAATATGGTCCACGAGTAAAAAGGGAGCAATAATAAGATAGTTCCGTATTTGCATTGTAATATCCCGTTTCATGATTTGCTTTATTGTCAAGCTTTCATCAAGATATGAAGGGATGTTCAGAAGGGGTCATATACTCAGAAAAATGATACTACACATAGGTTGGGGCTCTTATGTAATTTAAACTTCACCTTCATTGAATTTTTAAAAGCATAGTTTTGAACGAATTTTACAAAATTTTATATTTCCTTCCACAAAATTTTTTTTGACGTAGCCAGGAGGATTTCTGTCTTCCAAAATGGCAGGTGCGAGAGGAGATATAACATTATTTTAAATTTTGGTATAAATAGAGAAATATTATTAAAATCAGACTCACCAGTAAAAACAAACCAGTTGAAAACATTTAATGAGAAAATACGCCCTCAAAGAGCAGTTAATCTAATATAAATATCATCTTTATCTGCAACTTTACCTGTAAAAACCGTCACCAAGGAATCGTTTCTAAGAAATTTTACAAAAAAAAGTTAGCGATTTAAATTTAGCCTTTGAAAATGGATTCTATATGTAAACATACAAGAAAAAATACGCGTGATTATAATGAAAAATATTAGTTCAACTAAATTAGCAACGAGAAATGATTTCGGAGAAGTAGTGAAGTACGATAAAGTTTCGGGAAAACGGATTATGGATTCAAAAGGAAAAATTAACTTTTATTTCTTTAAACGTTCCAGATTCCTTGTGTTCTTTTAAAAGTAAGGTTCTCCAGAATAATCTCTCATTAACTGATTTCCCTGCTTATATGCCAAAACTAGTTGTGTTTGATTTTTAAAAGAAGGACACATTATAATTTTGATAGGTGAATCGTTGTATGTTTCAGTATTAGTTTAGTAATAAAAGTTATTTTCATTAACGATATTATATAAGCATGTCTAAATAGTTAATAATTAATTGAATATTTTCTAGAGAGGGGCAGTATTTTTCAGATTTCTTTGAGAAGAGAATATTTTGCTTTTTATAATCTGATGGTTTAACATAAATCAAGATGTTTAGTGATTTAAGTATAAATAATTTATAGTCTATATCAATGTAAATGCTATTTTGTTAGGTAGATTCAAAACGGATCACTTTGACTTTTTATCAAAATGTATGGATACCTCTCTTATATTTTTAAATATGGCGATAAATGGACATGGGAAAAGACACGATTTATCAGGTTCTTAATGTCTTTTCCCGAACATAATACTTTATATGTTGTACATTTTAAACTGTACACAAGGCTGATAAAAACTTTATAGAGCTCTGACGTATTTTTTTAAAAATCGCAATCGATACTTTTAATTCAACGACTATGATGTTAAAAATTCACTTTGATGTTAACCATAGTACGCGATAGAATTCTATGCTCTCCGGTCACTTGCGTGTACGTTCTAAGAGGATCCATTTAATATGTACTAAGATATCTTAAAATATGTTAATAATGGTATTATCCGATATACCAGATTCATACAGCCAGATATTTATAATTTCATTTTAGAATATACCTTTATACATTTCATAATGCTTGCATGAATAAAAATTTAAGAACCTGAAAAAAAATTACAAGCTTTTTTAACCTCATGATGTACGTACATAGATATTTTCATTTTTATTAAACTGCATTTCTTTTGGCTTATGTATTTTAACAACCATCTATTGAGACTAGCTATTGAGCCACATTGCTTTACAAGTATACACCTTGGAGAATCACGCAATCTCTGGAATATGTTATTCTGGTGTGGTAGGAAATTTTAATCTTGAATGCCTTCCCGCAAAGTTGGTCAAAGTATTTCCCTAAGTTAATAAAGTTAATACTTTATATATTTTTAATTTGACAATCCACGGAAATTGCTTCTAAAAGGATTATTGAAATCTCATGAAATCAAGCATCCATTTCAAGCATTTTTTCGCTTATGAAAATGCGGATTAACTCCTAATAATACAAATGAAAAATCTGCACGGTAATATTTAGAAATAAATTTTAGGCATTTTAAATTTGATACTCCACAGAAATAATTTCTAAACGGTTGATATCCCATGAAATCAAGCATCCATTTCAAGCATGTTTTCGAGTATGAATTTGTGGATTAACTCTCGATAATTCAGATGAAAAATCCAAACGTTAATAGTTAGAAATTAATTTTAATTATTGAGATACAAAAATAAAACTCAGAGTACGTATAATTTGCATTAATTGGCGAATAATACCCGATTTATTAAACTCCTAATGGCGAACAATAGGGAATTCAGTTAGTAGATAACCCCTTTATATAATTTCGGCATAAATTCCCAACATCGAATAAAGGAAAGTTATGAACCTGGCACTTTAGCTCTAGGAGCCTAGTCAATAATACTTGTCTAATGAACAAACTTGAAAGAGAGAAGGGAAAAAAAAAAGGCAGAAAGCAGAAAAAATATTCAAAATACTTTAAAACAGTGCGGCTGTCATATTCCCTGACGGCAGTGTTTATGGCATATCCGAAAAATTTAAAAGTCAAACATATTTAGAGAAATTTTTATTACAAGATGCGCGTCAATACTTGTCAGAAAGACGCACCGACTTGTAATGCGTTTGAAAAGGAAAGTTTCGAGCCAGCATACTAAAGAAGTTTATCACACGCGAAACGCACCAATAAAAAAAACTTGCAGCTTTAATCTCGGAGGCATGAGATATTTTATTTCTCTACATTAAAGAAGCAGAAAACGCTTCGTGGGAAAAAAAAATTCTTTTTCAATTTTTTAGAAACATAGCTGCAATAAACTTTTAGTAAAGTTTTGAAGTCTTAAAACTTGAATTGCGTGCGCAACTGAGCTTAATAAACTGGTCATCCTGTGAGTTACAAATGCATGTTAGTGCCTCATATTTTAATGCGAACAATCCTAACTTAGCCTTATTCTTCTTTTTTTGATGGAATCTCGAAAACGTAATGTAAGACTCAAAATAATTCAATCAGCATTTGACTAAAGTATAGTGTTAACTTGTTAAACACTTGCTTTTGTAAAATCCTAATTAAAATCTAATAATTCAAAATTTACTGTCTCTAGTTGGGGTTTAGATAACCACGAGAAAGTAATATAACGTTAATCCCAAATTAGAGAGACATGAATTTGCGATTTAAAATATCGTGGCAGAGAATTTTGTGTTAAATACTACTTTTAAACAAGAAGAAATTAATATAAGAAATCATTTAAACCTAGAATTAAAATATTTTTCTGATAAACTACTCTGATAAACGATTGTCCACTGTCTAGAACTCCGACAGCTGTAAATACCCAAAATGTAAAAATTTTAAAACTTGACGGCAGGGAAGTTGTGGTCACGGTCATGCGTTGTTTTTATTATTCCATTTTTTCTATATTATGCACTTTCATTTTTTAAATAAATGTAGAATAATAACAAACAATAAATGAGGAATAACTACTAAGAATAGTTAATAAGTGAGAATATTAAGCTATAAGTGACATCGCCACTTTACTCCCATTCAGTAATTGTATGTCACATAACTAAGAAAAGCATCTGAGGAACGAAGTATCGAAATACATTGCGAGTGGCACGCAAAGGATCAGTCAGACCAAACAGTTGTGGCTTAAACCGGTGAAAGCTACCAAAAAAAAATGTGAATATTGCATGCTTTTGATGTGACCTAATTCAATATTATGTTTTGACATAGCTTCCATTTTCTACCAGGGTTCCAAACAGAATCAGAATTGAAATGGTTAGTATGCCTGTGATGATAGTCATATGTTAGAGTCGTAAGTGATTAATGGCCTAAATAAGTTAAGGGTCCTAAGCATCCTAATCATCATCCAAAACACGTCCTAAAACACCTTCCACCATACTATATTTAAATAAAATTTACATAGAACCTGGTTATTAAATTATTTAGAGGCATAAATAGAAGTTGTCTGAGGCGAGAACTTTCAGTTCAACCAAGCAGGGACTCAACCTGGCGAGGTGAAGTATTAAATTATTTGCCCCCCATCCCAATCACCTTTATTACTGCTTTTATAAAGATCGGTAGAAAAAATTGTAATCCCAATATCAATCCTTACCTTCCTGAATAGAGATTTTGGTTGCCCCTTAAACTTTGATCGCGACCTGATTTGGAATCCTATGTACTTATGAATCCTTCTTTTACTCGTAAAAGTAGATTTGAAAAGCTAACTTGTGTTGGTCTTGTTATGTTTCATAGAAGTTTCTCATGTTGGTCACACTGTGAGCTAAATGTTCCAGCACAAATATAATACGAAGTTTGCGACATGCCAGCGATATTTTTACCTGCAAATTGCTGTAAGGAAGTGATGTCCACTACCAAGAAATAGCCTTTTTTATCTACATGTTTAACTATATTTGTTATGAAATATCTAAAGCATTTTAAGTGTAAACAAAGTAGGTGAACTTCGCTCATTCAGCACTTCAATTAAGCAAATAGTTAACAACTTTTTCTTCTGTATATTTTTAGCGTTCCATTACAAACTTTCTTTGAAATCCCAGTATAAAATATTGCCTGTCTTTATCTTAAATGAAAGATTTCATCCCTTTTTCAGACGATTACTTTTTACCCATTGTATCCGTCGAATAAAGAGTGCATTCGCATCAGAACGATTTCAATAAATATTCGATATTGAATCCAAGACACTCAACCACTGCAAATATTCCGGCCGGAAGTACTAGAAACTTACCCCAAATGCCGATACCGTTTAAATTCCCGAACGATTAAAAGCGAAGTAATTCAGCCATTAAAAAAATAGCCATTTCCAAAATCCCCCATGTCAAACTTGGCGTTCTTTACAGCTGATACCGAACTCCAGCGGCTCAAAAGACATTCAGAAATCAGCACAACTTAAATTCCATCAAAATAAAAATAGCTCATCCTTTCTAACAATGGGAGAGCGGCCCAGAACGCCTGATTTCTTGTACGAATAAAAAGAGGATCGGAGAACAAAATTCCTGGCTTTTTTTTTCCCTCTGCTACTGAGAGGTGTAGCCGGAAAGCCGGGGGTGTAAGTGGAAGAGAGGAGGCATTTCGAAAGCTGGTGTCGTCTGCTGAACCACTGAATGGAAGGTGATGACACGCTATAAAGAGCCACTGTTCAGAAACTTGAAAGCGCATTGCCAGATTCTCGGGGGGTCGAGCACGTATTGCAGAATTCGGCTCTGCATGGATTCAATAAAATAAACCAATGGATCATACAGTGGCTGTAACATAAAAAAAAATTCTGCCTGTCAAAGAGAAAAAGAATCCGGGGTAATATGATAATAGTAATATCGATTTCCTGTAGCAAAAATTGTTATGAAGTGCGAAGAAAAAAACGATAGTTTTGAGCATCAAAACTAAAAGGTGTATTGAAAAATCTTTTACTGTATCTAGTCTGAACAAATATGCAATATTTTTTTTTCTTTTCTAATATGGTTCGCAATTGCCCTTGAACCCTATAAACCGCGAGACTCGTTGGCTATTTCATGACGGCAGCACCAAGTGGGTAAACGAATGGTGCCCTTAATGAAATTGAAAACATCTAGCATTGGCAGGAGTGCGAACTCAGGCCCACTGAGCAGCGGTTTCCGTCGCTGACCACTGCATAATATGCAATAAATACATTATTTCATATATTAGTTTGAGATAATTTGCTTCAAACACCTCCTTATTAAATCTTCTCTACGAATCTACTTTCACACTAAGAAATGAAATAACAGTACAAGAATAAAATAGAGACACCAAGAATATCCCAAATGCACTTTGTTTTTCCAACGCGACAGGCAATTTGTCCCGAGGACATCGGACCCATACACAACGGGAATTCGTTGTCTACTTTATTATGGGTGTTGAGTTTGTTTTTCTATCCCCCCTGCTCACTTGCGAGCGACCATATTTTGTAGACCGTGCTGTGGTTTTTTGTCGCGCGGTCTTTGAAATGAAAAACAAAGGATCACTTCGAAATAAAAACGATGTCGGATGACTAAGGAGTTTTCTTGAGTACTCGTTTTTAGTTTTTAATAATGAGAGCATCAAAAAAGTGCACCCATACTGCTTTCATGAAGGAGACGGCGCAGGAACATCCATGCCTTATCCGGGGTACAAAACCGAGTCCACTTTGTGGACGTTCACCACTATACGATGTGGGCACATACACACACACACACAAAATGTAGATGAAGTGGTGTGGAATAGATAAAAACTGCAAGGCTGGGGAATCTGTGATGCAACATGAACACGTTTGTAGAGTGAGGTGATGAAATTTTATCTGGGAATCGCCCTTTTTGTTCAATTTTTTACTTTTTTTCAGGGGGGGGGGGTTTATAAGATAGTTGACTTTGACACCAACCCACTTCGTCGTGTCCCCGAAAGCAGTAATCGAAACTGGATACTTTACAAGTGCAGAAAAGTAGGGGATTGTAATGAGCAGCAATTACTTCAGCTGTCAGATTACTTGCGTATTTTAATTGACAGAAATAGAAATTTAGTCATTTCAATGTTAAAAGGCTTATTGCTATATTACTAGTTTGTAATTGCTTTACGCTCTCTAGCAGAGTGTATCTTATTCTTGATACTTGTATCTTACACTAGCGAAGTGAATGTTATACTTTTCGCTGAATCTTGATACATCAAATTCGGAGAGCGATCAGGTGTTTTAAGTCTATACAGAAATATGCTATTAATTTTAAAAAAAGTAAAAAGCAGGAAAAGTACCTTTCAACACCTTGAGTAACTGATCTGTAACTGTATTTTACTCATGAAGAAAATAGAATTGTGAAAATTACCATGGAAGAAATGGTAAAAATTACCAAAAAGTCAGCAGAAACTGAATATGATCACAGATTCCCCCCCCCCCCGTCCCTTTAACTGGAAGAGCTCAAAGAAGCTGAGTTGAATGAAAGGTTATTGATTTTCCCCAGCTGCATAAGCAAAATTAGTACAGTTAGAGAACAATTAACCGTCTGACCACAAATTTGAAGAATTACTGTAAATCACAGATACTAAATTGCTTTGGAAGATGCGTAATTAACTTCATTGTTCGACAAAATGTATACTGCAGTTATTTCAAAAACCACCATAACATCGTGGATCTTGTTTAGACTGATATGTTAAGTTAAGCTATAGCGTACTTTTGTTAAAACGTTTTTTAAAAGGGGGTGTGAGTGTTTTATGATTAAATACTTATAGTCAACTCAAAAGAACTAGCCCATGACTGGCCCTCGGCTAAACAAGTTGTGGTGGAGAAATCCAATGAGAAAAGAAGAGGTCAGAAAGACGTAAACGAAGGTTATGTAAAAAAAAGCATAAAAAGAAAAGGTTTGATTTTATGAAAAATAAGAAGTTTTTAAATATTACTTCCGATTTGCAACTATTTTCGCTGTTTGGTATTCAGAATGGATTTTATTACGCTATGGTTAAATTACATTCCCACAAACACACGCATATTCCCCATTTGAGGTTTCTAACGGTGGGAGGAGGGTACGAGTCCTTGAAATGTCATCCCTAGGGGTGCTCGGTCTAAACTGAGGTGGCACCATTGCGGTGTATATGAGCTAATGCCGAACGGAAATAACATACCTACCCCTTTGTAAAACAAGCGCACACATGTGTACATCTTTGTTGTGCTTCCTTTATATGCTAATTTGAAAAATAAAATTTTTCTGCTCTAACAAATTATTGAATACAAAATTTCTCATGTTGAGTATTTCCTTTGAAGTATTATGATTGATTCTTATCTAATTTAAAAAGGAAATTCTAAGAGCACACCAATATTTCTATCGATGTTGTTCTTTTACAGTAAATCCGCAATAAGATGTTTATTTAAAAGGCAACAGCCACACTGCATGAGAGTAAAATCTTTCAGTTATTCGCGTTTAAGAGATTCATTCTCAGAGAATCTCTTGGTTTTTATCCATTACGAACGGGTCTCTCTAGAACGAATTTGAATATTACAGATTCTAGTTTGCTCTTTAATTTTTTTTAAGCCTATAGACTTCTATAAACCTATCTATAAATATGTCATTATAATACCATCTGGTTTAAAGTGTCTCTTGGATTAGTTGTTACGTTACATGTCCTTCAGACAGTATCGATGGAATAAATTCGTTCTGTTTAACTCTGAGATTAAACAGCCCGAAAACAAGATAGATTACTTCACAGGGAAGAACGATCCAGCAATGAAACAGGAACTAAAATTAAACTATTTAATTTCCGAAAAAACCCTCTGCAGTGACATCTCAAACCCTTCGATCATTCAAATGCATAACACCTCTCAACCCCTCTCTAAATATTCTTCACTCCCCACTCTGCGAAAAATTCCGGCGCCTCGGGGTCTTATTTGGGGACCAGCCGACATTTTGTGTATAGAGTGCTTCAGTCCGGCGAATGGGTGTTTGCCCCAGGCCAAATACGACGGTTTTCTTCCGCTCCGCCACCACTGAAATGATCTTTTATTTTGCAAGCCACGAGAGCTGGATGAGATCCGGAATGAGTGGCCCTCTCCATGGAAGGACTCCTTTACCTCGGCGTTCTTGCAGGGTGATGGGGGTCTTATGTAATCACTGAGAGTCGATGGTAAAGAAAAAGGTTGTAACCGTGAAATACATTTTCTTTCAGTTCTCTGTGTAGAATTTAGGAATCTTTTTCCCCCACCAGGCGATGTCTTGATTCAAAACAAGCTGTATCTATTATAAAGGTGGTAACGTGTTTTATACTTTAAAAAATATTTATAAGGTGGACATATCTCTTGCCATGTCTTTGGTTATTTTTTTCGCAGCTGTGAAGAAACCTTTACCTTATTTTGGTAAAAAGCTGCTCCAACGGTTATTTTGTACCTGCGAGGTATAAGGAAAAGTAAAGTATATGAGAGCGAACGAGAGTTTTAATATTGAGGGAAATTTTTACGTTTTAGGCCCAGCTTGGACGCAAATGATCGGCTTCTTAATTTATATAATACAAAGGAGAGTGATACTGTACGAGAGATACTTATAATCTCTTTAACAGACTTTAAGAACAGAGTTTTCTCTTTGTTTCCAAGCAGTTTGATGTTTCGACAGTTTCCCTTCGATAAACTTATCAGCTGTGTATTCTAGAAAATAAAAAACTCATTTACGATTACCATTATTATTCATATCAATTCTAATGAAATTCTCTCATTCACGATGACAAAAACTATAGCTTAAAAAACACCTCTAGAAACGAAAACAGATAAGTAAGTGTAATTTTACTCACACTTGAAAAAATAAAGCTAAATGAAATCCCAAAAGGGTTATTATGTAAAGTTATAAAAGTTGCTATTAACAATTGACAAAATTTAGATTTGAAAATTCCACATATTCTTTTTAGATAAATTTGCCTTCGTTATTAAAATAATTAAAATGATTATCAAATTCATTTGATCTGCAAAGACAGAGTAAAGTGGATTTCCGACACGAAATATTTTGTCTCTCCAAGGAGAAATTCTAGGGAAATGGTGTGAGAGTCTTAATTATAAGAGTCTGGAAGATTGTATTGAAGAATTAAACAAAGATTTAGAATTGTTACAAGTACAGAAAGAAAATGTGCAAAACACAAAGAAATACTTATTGGTGGTATACGGATCTTACTATTATCAGAAGTAAGGTCAGGGCTTTACGTAGAAAATTCCAAAAAGAGAGAGAACCTAATAGAAGGCTGATATACGAAATTAAATATAAAGAGGAACGAGATAAATACAATAAAGAAATTCTAAAAGATAAGAGACTAAAATTCAAGGTATTCGTAAAGAAAGTAACGGTCAAGGATCTTTATGGAGGTATTTATTCCATTATAAAGGATAAAAATCAGAAAAGAATTTTATCGGAAGGTTTAATCGATAATAATGGTAATAAGAAATATAAGGAAAAAGAAATTGAGCAAATCTTAGCTAGTCAACATTTTAAATTAGAAGATTTAGATCTACAATGTGAATACATTGATGATGGAAGTTTACAACCAATTGGAGAAATTGAAATAGATAAAACTATCAATGATATGAACCCAAAGAAAGCACCTGGTTATGATGGTATGACCATAAACATAGTTAAAGAAATTATTTATGCCAATAATCAGTACCTTTTGAAATTGTATAATAAATGTTGGTATGATTGTAATTTTCCTGATACTTAGAAAAAAAAAACATTGTCGTTTATTTCCCAAAAGAGGGCAAAGACCTTAGTGACCCTGCTTCTTTTAGGCCAATATGTCTATTGTCAACATTAGGAAAAATTTTAGATAAGATTCTCATTAACAGGATAATTGAATACACAGAATCTAAGGGAACTTTATCTGACTTGAAATGTGGTTTTAGGAGGAACTGACGGGTAACGGAGGCCTTGCTGAATATTATTAAGATTATTAAAGAAAATAAGAAAAACAAGATACACACATGTTTAATCACACTGGATATAATCAATGCTTTCAACACTATTAGATTAGAATGTATAAGGGAAGCCTTCGACAGTATTGGTTTAGATAACCATCTAAAAGTTATGATCCTGAGTTATTTAAAAAACAGAACAGTTATTTTGAAGCACAGTAGAGATTGCGCCTATAATGTTGGAGAGCCACAAGGCTTTTCGATTGGCCGAATTCTTTGGCTGTTAATCATCAATAAACTATTAAAAGAAAATTTCGAAACTGGTATTTAGATCCAAACTTTCGCTGATGACATTATACTAACACTCAGTAGTAAGGTCGTATATAAATTTACCGATTTGGCAAAGAAAGCGCTCGAGATATGTGAAAAGTGGGTTCATGAAAATAAATTGAAGTATAGCATAGTTCATTTTATATTATTATACCAAGCAGCGGCAAAGTCTCTAGAAAACCTACAATAAGGCTTACGAACAGTAATATAAAATATAATAAAGAGATGAAGTACTTGGGCGTCTATTTAGACAAGAAACTTAACTTTGGCAAACAAATTTCTAATATTAGAGAGAAAACCTTAAAAATCACCTATGGTATCAATAGAGTCTTTAAGAAGACCTGGGACCTTAAGGCTATAAATGTAAAGGAAATTTATGACAAAGTAATAGAGAGAATTTTGTTGCATGGGACCCAGGCATGGTACATGGACACTAACTATATGAATAATAAACTTAAACAACTACAGAGACCCTTTTTAATCATGATCAGTAAATGTTATCGGACAGTCTCTACAGACGCATTGAGTGTCTTGGCTGGTTGTATCCCACTGGATATAAAAGCTAAAACGGAGTCGCTATTGTATACCATCTATAATGAAGGCGAAAAATTCCAGATTGAAGATTTTATTTTTAATGGTATGAATAGCAAGATTAAAAATAAAAGTTTAAGGAAAATTAGGGAGTTAACTAAATATAGTTGGTCATATAATTTAAAGTCTATAACAAATACGAAATTTTATACTGATGGTTCGAAGATAAATCATAAAGTTGGGGCCGCTTGCATTAAATACATAAATAATGAAAAGATAGAAATAAATTATAAAAGATTGAATGATCATGCTTCCCCCTATGCGGCTGAAGTTATAGCTATAAAAATGGCTCTCACTAAAGCAATTAATAATGGAATAAATGAATTAGATATATTTAGTTACTCAAGGAGCGCGTTGCAATCCTTGAACACATATAAGGATTATAAGGCTATAAGGGTAGTCATATTGAAGATATTAAGAGTTTAATAAATAATAATAATCTAAGGGTCCCTTTTCATTGGGTAAAGGCCCATGTTGGCTTTACCGAAAATGAGGAAGTAGACTGGTAGCCAAACTTGCTACTACTAGAGACCAGATCGATGAAGAAATTAAATATACCAGGACCCAGATTAAATAAAAAATCAGAGATTGGGGCTTGAGTGTATGGTAAGACAGGTGGAATAGAAGTGACCGTGGCAGACCTGTTTATAGTATATTTCTTGAAGTATCAACACAAAGGTTATCTTCAAATTTTTTTTATTAACCAGGCCATCACTCAGCACGGTTGTTTCGGATCTAATCAAAAAATATTTTTTGGAAAACCTGACTCTTTAGAATGCGGTGCTGTACAGACTACAGAACACTGAAAGTATGCGACAGATGCAGAAGATCAACGCTCCAAACTTCCTAGAGCAGTGTTGAATGGGCCGTCTAACCAATTTTATTTGAACGTTTATTGTCGTAGATTCATTACGATTGTAATGAACGACCTATTAGATGAACATTACCCTTCTCAGGGTACCTCACATTCCTAGATTTGTTGGGAATAACGAAACTTGGCCTATATTTATTATTTATAACTATGTAAAATATTTACCATTAAGCAGGTTTGGTTTACCATTAGTAATTTGGTTTTTGTTCTCGGGCCTGGGCCTGGCCCTTTCGGATTTTCTTTAGAATTTCTCCATGGGTTAATGTCATAGTGTCAAGTTTAATGTGTTTGTTTCGATGTTCATAGAAATAATAGTAATTTGAAAGAGTTTTGCTATGTAAAATTGTTAGCAAAGTTTTTATAATTGTGTACAAATGCCTAATGCAGTTATAGGTTGTATATGAGCTTATACAATTAGGCTTTGTTTAAATTGCTTGTAGGTTGTTTACATTTTTGGACATGTTTTATGTGCTTAATAGTTATGCTTATATTGTTTGTAAAGGTGCTATTTTTAGATTTAAAGTTAAGTTCATAATTCTGGCTTGATGTTTATATTTGGAAGCAAATTTTGTATTTTATGTATCAGTTGTGATTCTATAAATTGTAGTAACTGTATATATATATATGATTAATTTTAGTTATGGATGTATTTGAGTTTTTCTCGTGTATTGAGCTATAAGGCTTTTGAACTTTGCTGTTTTGAATTATGTAAGAAATGTAATTTAATTGTTGAAGTTTGTAAGCCATCGCACGTCTAGTCGTCAGTCATTACTTACTGTATACCTTCGGGCATGGCCGGAATTGCTTTTGGATTGTCTCTACGAGGTAGAAAAACTTATGTGCATGAAATTACTATTAACAATCTTGTCAAGTATTACTCTCGTTATAAAGAAAGTAGTGAAAAAGAAAAAGAAACGGGCAACGTATCCCGCCTGTCTTAAAAGTGTTAGCATTCTAGAGATTTGAACTTTGTATTGACTATTAAAATCCCATGCATTCAATTTCACATTTTTCTACACAAAACTCTACACCAAATCCACTATAAAAATTTTTAAAAGAAAATACTAATCAGTAAAGTTATAGAGAAAAACTGAACAATGCAATGTTGTTGGATTATGATAACCAACGTATAAGAAATATATATGTGACTGTCTTTAGAATCATAAATCTTGACAGAAGAAATATAATATGTCTTCAAACAATATCTTCAAACAATCAAACAATATTATTAAAATGAGTTTACTGGCTGTTAAGCTGTAATTAAAAGTCTGAAAAACACGTGAAGGACAGGCAAATACAGTGACACAGTGATATTGATTTATAAGGAGTATGTCACCTTTAAAACGGTTTTTCCTGCGTCAGCTGTAATTTGCACCTGAAAATAAGATTGCAGAGCACAAATGACATCATTTGGGAGTAGAAACATTCTTTAACACGGTTGGTTGGTTGGTTGGGGTTTAATGGCGCAAGGTCCAGAAAGGACAAGCTGCGCCAAACTCATGGTAAAACCCGAAGGAGACATAAACGTAATTAGTAATTCTACACCAAAAAACATTAAACCAATAATAAAAAATATGCACATATAAAAAGCATAAATTTTAGCATAATTTAACCATAATAGCGTAAATAATGATTTTACCAAACGGCAACATAAATCCTTGCCTTGTGGTAATAGAGGTCAGACTCTCAATTTTCTATTTCGATTATTAACTAAAATTTAATTTTCGATGTAAGACACCCGTTTAAGGTTGTTATGTATTAAGAAAAAAAATCGTATTTCCCTTTTCCTCTTCTTGCAAACGCTTGTTGTGGGAGGAGTCCAGTTGACAGTTCGAGAATTCCACCCCCCTTAGGATTGACATTTTGAGGGATTGGAATAGCTCTCTCTCTATAGGGGGGTTAAGCGCTGCCCCCAGATTGTTTATTTACAATATATTTTTGTCAACTATTTACAGGTACATAAATGCTGATAATCAAATAAAATTGGTATTGTCAGATAGCCTGAACTCTTCTGCAAAGCGCTACAGGATTCATTTCATAAATTTCGTACACGGAAGGAATTTATGAGCGTTTAAAACACACTATACCAGATTTTTCCCCGAATAATTTAAATTTTAAAATATTAATTGCATTTTTTTTAAAGGAAAAATGTACACAAATGTAAAATTTCTTTCTCTATGACGGAGTACAATTTTTTAAAAAAAAATCTTTGAATCCAAGTCGGCAATCCGTGGACAAATTTTCTCCATAGGTTAACATTGAGGTGAGCGAATCCAATAGGGTTAGTACATAGCAGCCTTAAGCATAGTAAAAAGATGATATGTTGTAAAACTGATGAACACTTTTTTAAACACTTGTATTTTATTAGCATGCAACATATTGTAAAAGTTTTAAAATCTACGAATTGTTCCTATTTAATTGTTGGGTGAGCATGGCGAGTCTCTTCTAATGCCCAGCGACCAGCATTTTGTGGATTGATATTCTCGAAAACTACGAGACTTAGAAGCTGAAATTTGGAATGCAGGCTTTCAATTTATTGTAGATTTGTGGAAGCTTAACAGTTTCTAACTTTTCTCGTCAAAACGATATACTGAAGGTCTCTTTTCCTGAGACAGTGACACGAGAGTAGATCTTTATAAATATAACGATTTCCAACGTTTGAAAAAAAAATTCCTATTTTTCAAAACACAGGTTATATTAATGAGCATCTCTGGACCCCCCCCCCCCCCAAAAAAAAAAAAAAAAAAAAAAAAAAAAACTGATAATAATTAACTAGAAATTGAGCGAGTCCATTCATAACTCGGTTTTTTGCTAGTACACATGTAATTCAATGTGTCCAATTTGTAGACTTGAGCACAGTCAGGCGTATAACTGAAGATTAAAAAAAAAGTTTTAAAATATAAAGTGACATATTTTGCAAATTTGCTGATTTTAAAAAAGAAAATAAGGGATTGTGGCGGCCCTGTGGTACAGCGCGCTAGTTTTCGGTGCTGAGGGTGCTCAGATCGAATCCCGGCGTTGCGCCACGAAAAATGCCTCCGTTCGTGTCGTCCCTTCATAGGGGGTAATGCTGTCCGCCTATATGGTGCCCCCACAATAAATTGGACAGTAAAACTGCGGCGTTGTAAGGGCGAATGTTTGATTACGAGTGTCTCCACATTGGTTAAAAAATAAAAAATAAAATAATAAATAAATAAATAAATGTCTTAAAATGCTAAGACAGATGAATACGACACTTTGAGATAGAGAGAGACAGGGCGAGAGACAGAGAGAGAGAGTTTTGTAAAATCTAGAAAGTCCTTTTAATCAAGAGGCGACATTAAAACGACTGTTTCAATAAGCCACCCTGTAATCACGAAGATCAGCAGCTAATAATAGAATTTAAGGGATGACATGGGTAATAACATTAGAGAGCCGTATTCAATGAATGGAAATGTTTTATCCGATTATAAAGACTACAGAAATTTCAGTCACTAATACCGTCCCACAAACAACACTTCGTGTTTTAGTACAGACTGTACAATACAAGAACGATATGAGAAAGATAATGAGGTTTGCAAAAAAATACTTCAATACATTTCAAACTAAAAGTAAGGAGGCTTATCATTCAGTTTTACAAACTAGTGTCGAATATTTATGCTCTCATCCAAAGAAGAATCACATTTTTTCAATCCTTTTTTTTGTTGTTGTTCATCTCAGACATAGGGAAAGAAGTAAAAAAAAATCTTAAAAGGGCATAAATATATTTCATATGCCATTTTATTGTAAACTGATATTTCCGTGTAATTTATTTAAAATTTAGCTCCAAGCTTGAAAGATCTGAATTCATGACGCAATGGTGAGGAGATAAATTTACGCGTTCAATAAAACAATCTTTTGGTTCTTCCCTAATTTATAGGTTATGAAGTACGCGAGACGAACTAACCATTACTCCCGAATGAAGGTTTATTTTTAAATAACTTCGCTAAATATTTCAATCTAACGGTGGCATCTAGGATTCAATAATCGGAATTATTATTCGTCATTGTTTTGATAATTAGCCTCTCTTAGTTAACGAAAGATCACTTTTGATGACAATACTTTCAATTCATTTGCCATCTTTCAAAATATTCCAGAATTTTCCTCCCTCTCCTCGCTGATTTGCATATCGGATTAGCAGCATTATACTAATAATAAAAATTATGCCTTGAGCAACATATTCCTGTTTCAGCTAACAGATGGCAGCAATGAACTTTGAATTGAACACCTTTTGCCTAAACTTTATAGTGAATAATATGAATCATGGATAAAATAGTTTATAAACCCTGTAGATAAAGAATTGTGATTAAAATGGTTTATAAACCGAACCGATTTTTTAAAATTCTGTCTTTATTTATTTCAGAAACAGAAAAAAAATAACGCCATTCTGCATCTTTTTTTGGAGGGATGGGGCTTAATTAAAATACAAAGAAAAAAGAACCTTTCGACTTTAAGTATTACAGATATAAAAGAAAGGCTTTATCGGTATAGGCAGAGTCAAGGTGCCCGTATCGTCATGGTTACAGGCAAAACGCTAATAACGTGGAAAACCCTTCGTCTGACAAACGTAAGTTTAGCTCTTGCATCAGTAAAATTTTTGTTCTTTTTCGGGGCTCAAGTCGTTAGACGGTAAGAAAACCATCTTAGATAACTTGAAGTTTTATCACTGCGCAAGGCTGTGGCGCAACCAGGAACCCCCTCGAAGGGAGGGGGGGGTCGCGTTTTTGTAAAGGGGATTTTAGCCTGTGGATGAATATTTTGGTTAAAATTATAACGCCGATATCACCTTTCCTTGCGATCGATTTTTCAGCTTCTAAGAAGGGAGCTGACCCCCCCCCCCCCAATTGAGGTTACGCCACTCGTCTTGGGAATTAATAAATCCTTGTAAAGCTGTTGGAATTATGTCTAATTCTCTGCAATTGAGCGCATTATTTAAGCGGCGTTCCCATTCTAGACACACAGCAAGGTGTCGAATTGTTCGCCCAACAATCCGAGAAGCGAGCGGAATAAGACACGAAGCGAAGCATCGCGATTGAAAGGCACTCGGTTTCAATCGGCAGAAGATTTCGCCTTCAATAACCTTCGACTCTCCCCCTCCCGTGAGCCAAGAACAAAAGGCAAAAGCGTGGCGCGGCCTTTTCGCCTCGCCCGGCGCTACATTGAAATCCATTCCGGCTAATACATCAAACCGCAAGTCAAACAAATGCACGCACGCTCGCTTGCCATCAGCTGCGAATGCTAAATGGAGGGCCAAAGTAATGAAAAGGGCCCCAGAAAAGGGGAGGGCCATTCATTAGGATCCGCCGACAGGGCCCCCATTATAAATGACCCGGCGAGAAATAACTAATTAGGCACCTGTCAGAACTCCCCCACTAAAACAATGTTTTGAATGATGCGGACCGAGCCTGGCGAAGCCCGCAGAACTTGTTTCGTACCAATTTGCAAGAGAGCTTACTCTTGTTAACCGCTTTAATTGGAAACGTTTGCGGCGCCCCAAAAAGAAGGTGATGTCGACGAATATATCATGCGCTAGAACCAGAGATTTTCTTAGCATGCAGCTGATTTGCTCGCGCAAATCGAACGCTTTTTTTTTCTTTCTTCTTATTAACGCTATTAGGAGGGTGGTATTTAAAAGGGGAGAAAAATAGTCCACGCATTAGCTTTTACGGCAGAGGAGTATTAAAGAACGGCCCGGAATGAATTAAAAAGCTAAACAGGAGAAAAATTGCATTTGTTTTTATCCCGGTGAGATAAACGCGTTTTTCAGAGTAGGAGGCATCGGCTGTAAGAGCCGGTTCGTTACCATGAAGTGTTGCACCTTGCCTGGAGTAGGAGAAATGCGCCTTGTTGTGACAAATGTTACACTGGATTATCACAGATTTATGCCGCGCTAAAGGGTTAAAAGTGTGTCTCCGCTAACGCCTGTGGAAGTTTCTACAAAAAAAGTTTTCCCCTAAACTGTTTTACAAAAAAAATTTAAAAAAAAATTATTCCTTTCTTTACTTTTCTTTTTTGTTTTTAAGTTATAAATAATACTTTAAATTTAAATTATTGAGAAAAGGTTCGTTACAGTGAAAATAAATAGGACTACTGACTAAATTAAAAAAAAATTAAAAGATGGAAAGGTGTAGAATTATTTCCCGTGTACTATATTTGATTCCTCTACCTTTCATTTAAAAAAATATTTTTTCTTAATATCATTCTTAAAAATTAAGAATGGGAAAATGGGTAAAATATTTATACATTTTGTGAATCGAAATATAATGCGATACATTAACTCAAATGATAATTATATATATATTTCATAAATCATAACAAAAATTTGATGACATAAATGTGGACACAAACTCTTTACTTCACCCGTTTACTCCATAAAGGTAAAAACAACAAGACTTATTTTGGCACTAAAGTACTTTTGTTACAGGTTGATAGATTTGCGTTTGGGCCTTTATCAAGTACGCCAAAAATTACCGATAATACCAGTAAGACAGCAATGCCTTAGCGACCAGGGCCCGATTAAGAAAATTCTGGACTATAGGCACAACTTGGGATGGGGGCCTCCTAACACTGATGTAGGCGTAAAATTTCCAAAATTGACACACAGAAAAAATAATCATGATCATTGTTAAAGTACCATTTTACCAAGAATTGGCTAGTTGAAGCGTAGAAGCCTAGAACATTATCAAATAACAAAAAGCAATACAACATATTAACTTCATTAAAATACCGATACAATGCAAGCAGAAAAACTTATTAATCCTTTATATACACTATAACATACATATGATGAATTATACATATAACTATACATATGATAAATCAATCAATCAAATTTGAAAGGATATATAAAAAAATTGCTTTTAAAAAAGGTAAAATTAAAAAAAAATTGAATTGGAAATTTTTTCTTTCTTTTCTTTTAAAATAAAAATTTTGGGGGCCCCCCCAACATTCGGGGGACCCTAGGCATGGGCCTATCGGGCCTAATGGAAAATCAGGGCCTGTTGGCGACGTTTAACAGAGTGGAAAAAATAACGATTACCATCAGCAACGCCTTCGTGCATATTTAAAATCTCGAACCGACTATTTTTTATGTTTTGACGTAGGATTACGTTCCTCAATAACGATCCTGCGGAGAGAAATAAATTGTCCGGCGTCGCGAGTTATAATTATGGCAGCGTGCCAAACCCTGTAGCAGTAAACAGTTAAACAGAAAAGTACCAAAATGCGTTAAAAAAAAAAAAGAAAAG
The DNA here is from genome assembly GCA_907164885.2 of Dolomedes plantarius. Lineage (NCBI taxonomy): Eukaryota > Metazoa > Arthropoda > Arachnida > Araneae > Dolomedidae > Dolomedes > Dolomedes plantarius. The sequence continues at coordinate 197,449,229 of OU015497.1, forward strand.
AGGTAAGTAACGATAGTAGTTTCGTTAGAAGAGACTACCTGAAATATTTTTTTCATTATTATTTTAATTTCAAATGGCGGAGAACCTATAGGAACATGATACATTTCACGAAAGGAAATCATGCAAAATAATATTACTTAAACAAGATGGAAAATTTTCTAAACGAGCCGAAATAGACGATCAATTAATTCTCTATTCAACACAGTCCATTTGTTCCACTTTCACACTTCTTTGAAAAAAAGTTTGTTAAAAATTTATCTCGGATTGGAAAAACTTGATCTAATAAAACGAAATGGGAGTAAAAAACTTATCTACTTTGTACAATAAAAGGAAATATGGAACTGTAAATGGACTTACCGTAATCAAAAATGTTTTTATGAATGACGATAGAAAAGATGGTGAAATAACAAATACGATAGGCATAAACATTCATCTAATAAATAACATATTTGTGCATACCTTAAAATGTATCGAAAATCGGAAATAAATAGTTAACAAACAAACTACGCGAAGGAAACAGAAACTAGCAGCGACAATCTTAAAATGCTTCCATGTAGAAAAAAACTTGAAATAATTACAAGATAAAAAGAACTTTTTATATACCACGTTTTTAAATTTTCTGTTGAATCATATAAACTTGGCAATTCTATGTATTAATAAATACTTAAAAAAAAAATTTTTGATGAATTATCCCATCAACTTGAAAGAAAATGATCAAATGCGCAATAAAGAGGTATCAAAGAGGAATAGCGTAACCAATCGCTTACCTCGAGAATTGGAAGTTAACTTGCGTTTAACTTTTCATTCCCGTGCCGGCCGATAGATGGCTGCATCATTCTGCAAAACAAGATTAACTGAAAATGAATTCAGTCCTGTTTAAAGATGGCTAAAAGTATTTTAAAAATGCATTGTCATCGTGTTCTGAGCTATTCTAAAAGTTTCAAATGTCTAGCTAGTCGGGAAGTTAGTTAAAAATCGATTGAAAAATTTGTACTGGACAAACACACACACAAACAAACAAAACTAACAAGAAAGCGAGTTAATAAAAACATGGTAAAAATAAACGCGTTTCAAAGTCAGGGTTAAGCAGGAGAATTAGCTAAAAAGAAATCTGTTATATACTGTAATTCCATTCTATTCAATTTTTCATGATACGTTAAAAAAATAAATATGTGTGAGTGATAGTTTGCATGCTGCGGGCCTTATCGCGTCCGACCTGACGTCGAATGAAGGTAAAGGGTCGACTTCCAATGATGCATTATGCCACGATAAAAATTATTTCTTTTTAACTATTTATCTTTCCAACAGAAAATTATCTTTTAATTTATCTGATGTTCACGGAACTGACACAAAGTAACTCCGAATAGCATAAAACGAATGAAGATTAAAAAAAAAAAATTATTCATTGTAAGGTGCATTACATTCTGATCATCCTGTGTGATGACTCATCAGTGCAGCGACCACCCATGACGAAAACGGAATAAAACTCATTTTGAGAAAACTCTTTTCATTTGGGCAACACAGTCGGGTTAAACGACCGTCGACAATTAACCACTTAATTTCAGTTTTTTTTTCAAACTATGGTTTTAAAAATGTCGTTTTTTTATTTGTTTTTTTCATCTTTATAAGCAATTGTAATATGAATGAGCGTTACCGCTTTCTTTAGAAAAATTGACAAATTATTGTTCATGACGTTTTGAACACTATGAGGCTAAAATATTCCTATATATTCTCTTTTTTGCACAACCACAGAAAAAAAAAAAAAAAAAAAATCTGCCACTCACGGTGTTTGAGAATTATATTTAGTTGAGAAAATACTACTAAATGCATGAGAAAAAATGGTCTTCCTTCACAAGATAACTAGCGAATGTAACGAGAGGAGAAAAATCGGAAATGAAATTGCGTTAAAAGTAATGTTATGCATTTATCCCTTAGCTATCGATATCTATAGAGGCGACAAGCAAATGAGATAAGATCCATACGAAAATTCTACTTGCAAAAGATGACAAGCAAAAGTAACAAGAGCCTCATATCACGCATATAAGACGCGCCAAAATGGTATCTAATCTATATAACAGTTTCGTAACTGACTCATTGACATACAACGCAGAGACCAAACCGCTGGACCTATAAGGGATGAAATGTTGCACGGCGATTCTTCTTATGGTGTAGGGGTGCACTAAGAAAGATTTTTGAAAAATTCTTCTTAAATTTTTTTTAATTAAATTTTTAAGCTGTTTTTGTAACTTTTTTAAAGTTTGCATTTAAAATAATAATTTGAGGGTTATAAAATTTATATCACGGGAAAGATCATAAAAATTCCTTTAAAATGAAATCTTTTTCGAATATTTACCTCGATTTTCTGAATTTTGGTGAATTTTTAAAGATTGTTTTTTAGAATTTAATTTATTAAATGTTGATCACGTGATTTCTTTTTCTGGTACTTTAAATAAATTTATCGTCACGTGCATAACAACTAAATAGACAGAATTTTTTTTTTCTTTCTAATGCAGCAGACGATTGGATATTATCCAAAAAAATTAAATATCCCTTACGATTTTTATATATATATATATACATATATATATATATATATATATATATATATATGTATATATATATACACACACACATATATATATATATATATATATATATATATATATATATATATATATATATATATATATATATACACACACACATATATATATATATATATATATAAATAATTTTTACATCAATTGTATACATTGATCGTCGTATTTATTATAAATGTATATATTTACTTTTTTGGCATTGATTGCCTACATTGACCGCTGTATTTAATTTGAATGTACTCCGTAGCGAAGTGCGGGTTTTCAGCTAGTTTTAAATAAAAGTTCAGGTGACGCGTGTTTTGCTGCTCAGAAGGTGGAACAAAGTTTTCTAATGAAAATTCGAGCAACAGAAAATAGCCCTAGAAATTTAGAGCATGCCCGAACTGTGTTCGGGCAAAACAATTAGCAGGTCGATCAGTTTTGCTATCTACTATCATAAAAAAAATAGAAGACTATGTAAAAGAAATCTGTACTGGATTGCATTTTTCTGTATTAAATAAAACTATATGGGGTAGACAAAAATAATTTTATACCATTTAAAGCAATGCAGATGTAAGAATCCCAGAACTAGATCTATTGCCTCTACTCTTCTGTGCGGGTGTGCTAATTAGCCTATACTGTTGATGCTGTGATTTTAAATTTATAAAATATACCATAGCAGCACAGTGTACTGCTTTTACTTTACTATAATCATTTTTTATTTCTTCGGCCTTTTTATCTACAGGGATATTACTTATTATGTATCATCTTTTCAATTACACCGAGCTTTTGTTTTATGCACTCACCTAGCGGCAACTCGTGACGATATATATATTCAGTCACCACTTATGTGATGTGGGTTTTTTTTCTCATTGGTCAAAATGAATGACGCGATGTTTCGAAGTTATTCAGTAATCGTACACTGTGTATGTTTCTATCCTTAACTGTCACGTACTTAACTGCATTACTTCGGGATTCATCCTGGAATTTGCCACCAGTCATTAGATTACGCTTGTTTTAAATCTGGCCGACTACTATACTAAGATCATTCAAGTTTAAAAAAAAAAAATCAGGTAGTCTCTTCTAACGAAACTACCGCGGTTATTAACGTAGGATTACTTGTCGTTGCTTACTTTTTTTTTTTTGGGGGGGGGGACGCATTTTGTTTTGGTATTTTTCTGTTTAACTGTTTACTGCTACTGAGTTTGGCGCGCTGCCATAATTATAACTCGCGACACAGGACAAATTTTTTCTCTCCGGAGGACCGTTATTGAGGAACGTAATCCTACGTTAAAATTTATTGCTGTACTGCACATGACTCTTTTTATAAAGCTTAATACTTCTAGTCTAGTCTTAATTTTGCCCACGGATTGCATCTCATGTCCTGGGTGTATTGCACTGCTCGTCCTTTCTCGGAGTGTGGTAGTATACATTCATAATAATATAATTTTTTTTAAAAATTGCATGATTTTACTGTTTACATGGTATTGCTGTATGTGTTTTCCATTTTTTAAGGTTAAGAATGCTGGATCGTAGCCTTATTGGACTCGCTCGGCTCAATGTTAACTTATGGAGAAAATCTTTAAATCCGAGTCAGCAACCAGAGTTTATCGACTTGGACCCATTTTTACGTCGAATCATTCAAATTTAAAAGTATTATTTGCGTTCCTTTCAAAGTAAGAAAAAGATACCCAAATCAAATTTATTTCTCTGTTTCGGTGTACAGTTTAAAGAAAAATCTCTTTAAACTCAAGTTGACAATCATTGAAATATTTTTCTCCATAGGTTATGTGCATGATTGAATAAGAGAATTGAATAAGATGTGTGTGTGTCTGTATATATATATATATATATATATATATATATATATATATATATATATATATATATATACAGTCAAACCTCGATATTTCGAACTTGAAGGGAGAGACAAAAAAATTCGAATTATCGAAAAATCGCATGTGATCAGTAGTAGAATAGAGAAAAAAAGCTTTTTTACATACCTTTTTAAAAAGTAATCCATTTTTTATTTTAATAAACACTATTTACAAAACTATTTGAAAAAAGATCCAATTGTTTGCTTCAGAGGATTTGGTTTGGTTTGGTTTGGTTTGGAGCGCTACGGTCATTTTTTGCTACACGAGGGCTAATTAGACCGGGACCTACTGCTTAAAGCCGATGAAATTTTATCAATTACACTTTCTAAGTAGACAATGGCTTTACATGTGTCCTCAAATGTCCGCTGCAAATAGTGCTTCTTTGTTTGTTACATTTAGTGGCAAATGGCAAATTTCTTCCTCCTCTTCTCCTGATAATACACAAGAAGCTTTCGTCTGACCGATGATGTCATTGTCCTCCCACTGACCACACACTATTACTGCATCAGCTACTACGACAGACTCATTGAATTCCATGTTATCGAGGTCCATGAGTCTGGTTAATCGGCTTCAATCATTTTCGGCGCAGTTTTCAGCAGGATGGTAGATGTTTATTATCTGAGTGCTTTCGTGGTCTTTTATGAATCAAGCCTTTTTAAGTTAGTCATTATCGTAGAGGAAGACACAATGTTCCAAGCTTTGTCTTCCATTCGCATAGCTTGTAGAATATTTACACCAGATGGTGAAACACCTTATTTAATTTCGGACAGCATTTTTTTAACCACTTGATGACGATAATTGACTTTGAAACTTCGGATGATGCCCTGGTCAAGTGGTTGAAGTTTTGATGTAGTATTCTAGGGGAGGGATTCGATTCTTATGTTTTCCACTCTAGGTATGTTACTGTTCCCCGTACAATTATTGAATAAAAGCAAGTTTTCAAAAAGGTTAGATGTCATCCAAGCTTTTCGGTTAGCTTCGCAATCCAAAGGAAAAGATTTTCTCTCTTTTTTTTTCGATTTCCCTATCATTAACGGTTTTAACTTCTCTGTTCCATTGATATTCACGCAAAACAATAAAGTTAAGCGCTCATTTCTCCTCTTCCCTCCATGACATGCTTCACCCTTTACATACATGGTTTTGTCTGGAGTGCATTTTAAAAAAGTCCTGCTTCATCCGCCTTGAACACATCTCTTTCGTCGTAATCTTTCAGTATCAAGCTTACTTTCTTTCTAAATTCTACACAAACTTCCTCATCTACGCTAGCAATTTCACCACAAATTTTCAAAATTGTAATGTTATTTCGTTTTTCAAACTTTCAAACCACCTATTACTGCCTTTGAAATTTAAATAACCTAATTCTTTTGCAAAAGATTCAGCTTTATCTTTGATTAAAAGTCCATCTAGGGGGATGTTTTGAGTTCTACAATGCGTAATCCACATTACTAGGCACTTCTCCATATGGGGAAATTCAATGGTTTTGAGCTTCTTTAGCTTGCCTAAGCCGTCATTGAATTTTTCTAGGATAATTGTTTTATTCTTTAAAATTGTTGACAACGTGCTGCCTGGAATCCCAAATTCATTTGCAATTTCCTTTTTCAAACTTCTTTCAACGTCATCGATAATTTACTTCTTCACTTCAATAATAAGCGTATTCAATTTTCGTTTGTTAGCCATTTTGAACAGATGACTCGCAGAAGATATCACCTTCTCCAAATGTTGTTTTCGAACGATTTCCATGTTTTCTGCAGTAACCAAGATAATGAGAAAGGAAACATTTTTTGCCTTTAAAGGAGCGGCACTAGCTTGAATGCGAGACAGCCCAGGCATGCATTTACACGTGCAGTTTTTTCTTTCACACCTTGTTGGAATGATAAGAAATTCTACAAATCTTCTTGGAACCCACCCATTTTTTTTCATGCCTTTATTTCCTGTTTCGTTAAAATCACCCCAACCCCTCTAGAAAGTAACCTTGAAGAATAAAGGGACAAATAAATGAAAGAAAGGATGAATGGTCACTGCATATGCATGGCAACTGACTGAAAAGATATAAGGAAACAATAAACAAGAGTTTCAACTCCCATCTTGGGGGGTCAAAGAGAAGTTGTGATTGCATTGTTTTATCTTCCGTGTATATACCCCTCCATTTTAAAGTTCATGTAGGGTTTTACCACTGTAATTTTTGAATAGATGTTCTATTTTTGGAAATTTCTATTTTTTAATATTATTTTTTTATGTTTAGAAAACTTTTTCTTCTCTATTTATGGAAAAAAATTCAAGTTATCGAGGGATGAGCCAAAATAATTCGTCAAATCAAGGTTTTTTTAACATTGAGTGTATAGGATATTTGAAGGGAAATTTTTTTTCTTCGAGATAATGAAAAATTCGCGAAATCGAGGTTCGAGTTAGCGAGGTTTGACTGTATATATATATATATATATATATATATATATATATATATATATATATATATATATATATATATATATATATATATATATATATATATATATATATATATATATATATATATATATATATACATACAGTAACCACCGCTTATAGTGATCACTGGTTATAAGAATCAACCGTTTATAAGAATCAATATCGCGAAAACAAAAACAAATGTATTATTTCCATGTTAAAATTTTCGCTTTAAAGAATCAATCCACCGGTTTTAAGAATCAGTTTACACTCTTCGCTTTCCTTTCATTTTTCCAAAAAAGCTACTTGAACCCTCAAAAGGCATGAAGTTCTTTCCTTTTTTTTAAAGAAAGATTGATAAGATGGGATGGAATATAGTCGTAAAATTCACCCCTTTCTTTATTAGACATAACATGATAGTTTCCCCTTAAACGCTTTATCACAACACTGTCCTATTAGCTTGACCCGGCGGCATCTTTACCCATCCGAGTCTGATTTCACTTTTCTCCACTGACAAACAAAAATAGGGACTCTTTTTTCACACCTCCCACAACCTGGTTGCGGCTTCCTGGACACTAAAGCACACAAATCTTCGGCGAAGTGTCCACTATCATTCAGGCAAACATGACAGTAGATTCAGCACGTTATCAAACCGAGAAACGTAAGCTAGAAGGTGAAACTTTGTCTGAGACTATGAGTATTGAAAGAGGTATAAACAGCCTCCTGAAAAATTCATTACATCAAACTACCGTAGAAAATTTTTTCTTGCTCCCTTCCTGTAGTTGAAATGTTAAAACTGTTAAGCAGGTATGTTGTAACTTGTAACAAATATTGCATTTTTTCTTCTCTTACTATAATCATGTGTATCTACTTATAGGTCTAAAAATTAAGTTGTATTTTTAAAACTATAAAATATAATTTTAATAAAAGATAATTAATGTAAATTAAAGAGTATTTTATGGTAAATTATCTAATATATGTATATATAGGTGTGTGTGTTCCTGTTCAAAAACCTAAATTTCGGCTATAAGAATCAACCGCTTATAAGAATCAAAAACAGTAATAACAAACGTGATTCTTATACGCGGAAATCACTGTATATATATATATATATATATATATATATATATATATATATATATATATATATATATATATATATATATATATATATGTACATACATATATATATCTATATAAAAAAAACAGTTCCATAACTGACTCACTGACATACAACACACAGACCAAACCGCTGGACCTAAAGGGCTGAAATTTTGCATAGCGATTCTTCTTATGGTGTAGGGGTGCGCTAAGAAAGATTTTTGAAAAATTCGCCTTAGATTTTTAAAATTAAATTTTTAAGCTGTTTTTGTAACTTTTTTAAAAATTTTGCATTTAAAATAATAATTTGAGGGTTATAAAATTTATATCACGAGAAAGATCATAAAAATTCCTTTAAAATGAAATCTTTTTCGAACCTTTACCTCGATTTTCTGATTTTTGGTGAATTTTTAAAGATTAATTTTTAGAATTTAATTTATTAAATGCCGATCACGTGATTTCTTTTTCTGGTACTTTAAATAAATTTATTGTCACGTGCATAACAACTAAATAGACAAAAAAAATTATTTTCTTTCTAATGCAGCAGACGATTGGATATTATCCAAAAAAATATCCCTTACGATTTTTTTCTAAATATATATATATATTTTACATCAATTGTATATGTTACCGGCAAAGTATGAAACGCCGGCATTGTATATAATGCCGGACGTTTTTAGGCAAAGTATGAAATATGAGAATTATTACATACTTTCTCTAGGCATTGTATATAATACGTAGGTATTCTATAGAATGACAAATTCTATTTAGGCAAAGTATGAAAAAAGGTTCTGATATGGGTATTATATAAATGACGTGCATTCCTCAAAAATTCAAATGTTATTCTGAAAAAAATGAGAGTGCCATTTAAAAAAAAATTATTCAAAATACGTAAAGAAAAATGAAAGTTGTACAAAACAAAATTTATGCCTTTCTTATTAAGGGAAACAAAATTTTCATATAAAAAATAAGAAATTAAAATTAACCTACTTGTTGAAACATGGTAGGTTAGAATGACATTTTGAATTACATTTCATCCCATTTTTCACGCAAAGACATTTCATATTTTGGCACTTTGTTTTGCACATACATTTGACGAATCCTTGGCCGCTTCCACTAGACTGAGCAATTGCAACTGACCAGAGAGAAATTTCGTGGTCAGGAATATCTTCAATTCTAAGCAAGTTCCTAGGGCATAAAGTGAATTGTGATTTCGCATATAGTTGTTTTAAAATTCCCTCAGAAGGTCCAAGTCGGTAGAAACCATCCTCTGTCACACTCATTACAACTGCCAATCACCTCGCCCCTTGTCGACGTCAGGAATAGGAATTAGCACAGTAGTTCCCAAAGAGGCAGTGGAAATTTTTTTTTTCCGAATTCAGTTTCATTTTTTTTGGCTTGTATTTCCAGATTGATTTTAGAAATGATTTTACCTTCAATAGCATTTTCAGTTTTGAAACAAAGGGTGCACAAAATATCCATTTCATCATCTTTACTAGCATGGCCACAGAAGGTATAAAATTTTTGACAACACGTTTTGCATGCAAGTGCATCACTCGTTTCTTTTAAACACACACAACAGGTATCAGAAACGGAAATCTCTTCGGTAAGCATGTCTTCATCATGTTGGTTTAATCCACTATCGACTATAGTATTATCCATGTTTTTTTTTTAAAAGAGGATCTTTTTCTTGCATAATCTCATTAGTTTCACCTTTTCCATCGTTTGGACAATTTCTATTACTTTTCCTAGCTGTTCCTCTGTATTTGTCTTTTAAAACATCTTCGAGTAGAAAAGACGTTGTAAGCCTTACTTTAGGTTTGCAGCCAAAGAGAGCTTCGGATGGTGTTCTTTTGATCCCAGAATAAGCTCTATTTTTCATAAATTGAACGAAACGCAGTCCTTCACTCCAGCGGTCAGATTTGTTGTCCTGCATCCAAGTACAGAGCATATTTTCGATATCTTTATTAGCTCTTTCGACACTACCCTGGCTTTGTGGCGAGGCCTCCCATGGACGATCTTCAGTGCTGGCCAAAACTCCTTCAAGCTGGTCACCACATTATTGGCAAATTACCTACCATTGTCAGACTGTAATATAGATGGCGCTCCAAGCAACGAGAATATGTCCACTAGGTTGTAGGCTACTTCTTCAGCTCTCTTTGACGTTAGAGACTTGAGAATCACAAATTTTGTGAGATGATCTTGGTACACCATTATAAATTTGTATTCTCTATCTGGCTGAGACTGAAAGTCAATAAGATCTACCTGATAACGGGAATTAAATTCGGAAAAAATCATAGGTTTCACAACAATGCCCTTCTTAATACCTTTCTGTTTTTTTTCTGGCAATCTTCACAAAGGTGGATGTAATTTAATATCATGACGTGTAACATTTTTGTATTTGGTTGAAAGTTCTTTCAACATTCTATCGCGTCCTCCGTGTCCAATAGCCAAATGAGCTTCATGAAGTACGAGAAATAACTCAGAGTCCATGACGTAATACTGTATAGTACTGACGCCTTCTTTAAGAGGATAAATGAGTTTACTTTTGTTTTCCACAATCATCACATCATAGCGATTCAGCAACCAATAGTCCCTGGGTTCCTTCTTAGTATCCTTCTTCATTTTGGCTTTTTGTACATCATTTATTAACTTCTGGTAAGTAGTTTTGGTTAAGAAAGAACTGTTTTTTGCAGCATGAACTCGAATTTTAGACAGTTCATCGTCGAATCGTTGTTTCATGTCTATAGACCATGACTTCTTCTCCAACATTACAGCATGCTTCTCCATTCTCATGCAGCACACTAAAAATCTAATTTTTTTCTGAACAAATTTAAGTAAAATTGCGTATTTTGACACTCCCGAAGAAACCGCAAAGTGCAACTGACAAATTCTGAGCCTAAGGCACGCGTTAAAAGTCGAGTGCCTTGCCACGTGATATTCGAAACGAATCGGAGATGTATTTCATACTTTGCCGGTTTCTCATTTGGCATTCTATAGAATGCCTAGGAAATGTGTGAAATATGAATCGTTTCATACATTGCTGGCTAGTTTTAGGCATTATATACAATGCCTAGGCATTCTATAGAATGCCGGATTTCATATTTTGCCGGTAACATATACATTGATCGTCGCATTTATTATATATATATATATATATATATATATATATATATATATATTTTTTTTTTTGGCCTTAATTGCATACATTGACCGTTGTATTTAATTTGAATGTACTCCGTAGCGAAGCGCGGGTTTTCAGCTAGTATATTTATATATGAAGAATTGCTGAAACAAATTTGACATGAATAAGTGTGACACTTCTGTACAAATCCACACCTATCGTTTAGACTCGGGGAGAGAAACAGAAGGAAAAATATTGAGAAAAATCTTAGTAGAGTTGAGCGAATCCAATAGGTCTACAACCGAGCAGCCGTAAGTATACAATACAATAAATCAACAGTACACAATACAATAAGTCAACAATATCAACAGATAAGATGAGACGGGACTAGTTATATTCGCGGATTTTCCACTGTCGAGGGGATCCTGTTCTTCTAACCCTCGCGAAATGGGGAAGGACTCCTAACTTTTATGTACTGAGCATACACATTACAATTTACATTCATTATAATGTCTCAATATTTGCTCAATTAAACGCTGGAACTTCACACTGAAAAAGGGCTTTGTCAAGAAAAGTGGAGCCTAATGCTCGAAATATAATAAATATGAGTTTAAAACGCACACATCATAGTTCAAGATATGAAGAGACCATTAATTACATTTATTCTATTTATCTTCACCATTTCTCAGACAGATGGGCGTTCTAAAAGTTGAATGAGATTAAAAAAAAGAAAGAAAAAGAATCGCTGAAACAAATTTGACATGAATAAGTGCGACTCTTTTGTAAGGATCCACACCTTTCGTTTACAGAGAGAAATCTTAGTTCCTTTCAATATTACTATCATGTAACCGTGGCAATACATAAGCGATTAAATAAAGCTGATCCTGCTAATTGTGAGTCTGAGCAAAAGATTTTGACGTTTATTGTTGTCGTCAAGCTGAATCAGTGATTCATTATGCGGCCAACTCATTGAGCTGGACCTCCAAAGAAAGAAAGAAGAAAAAAAATAGGGCGGTGCTTCACAAATCAACCCTGGCATTTTACTTTTACGACTCCATACATAAATATTCTGAAAATTAACTTCTGCCCACCACAGTTGATGGAATTAAGTTATAAACAAGTTCTCAATTTGACCATCTTTCATATTGTCTACAGGAGTTAAGTATCGAATTGTACAACGTGATTTGAAAAAGGAATATTGTAAACGTTTTATGTCCTCTCCCCTAAAAAAAAGAAGTTAAAATAATGGGAGGGGTCGCGAATTGTTTGAAGTGAGTTTATATCACATAAAATTATATAATTAAAAAATATTCTTTAAATTTTCTATAATCACTTATTTTTAATAATATATTTTTCCATGTTAAAAATAGTATGTGTTGTGATATTGTTAAATCTGTGCTCAGATGGCAAAATGTTATAAGAAATTTACGTGACAGAAATTCTAAGATTCAAGATGTCATGAATAATCAGTAATTTGTTTTACATGAGCAAACGTACGCTTGCTCATGTAGCACGTGGTACCAATGTTTCAGAAAAATAGTTGGCTATTACTTACAGTAGTTACTGTAAACAGAAAATAACGGCGAACGATAATCCTGAGTGTGAAAAACTCAATTTATTTTAGGAAAAGTTTTTTTTTATATAAGATTTTGCCATCTGAGCACAGAAATAAGGTGTCACACACTCTTAAAATAAAAACTCCTTCAGCAAAAGACTATACTTACATTTCTTCTATTTGTTTCAACCTGTCTGTATGAGACGAGGTATTCAAACATCGGATTTTTAAAATACACCCATACCTCGCTTTACGGCCTAGATACGTTCCGGAAAAGTTGACCATAAAACGAAAAGACGTATAACGAATCAATTATTTTGATACAAACCCATACAAATTTAATTGGATCGTTCCAATTTTTTATAAAATAATATAGCTTTTAGTTCCTAAATCATTTTATTCTTTTTATTTCCTATGAAAATGCTTACATAAAAAAATAGTACAAAACAATGTAATAATAAACAGAAATAAAAAAAATAAACATATAAATTAAAAAACAAAAGAAATCACATCACTTCCAATAGAGTCCTGTCTCGTCTACATTAAGAACTTGTTCAGGTCGGTATCCAGCTCTTTCAATAATTATTTTCAATATGTTGGGATATTCTTTAGCTGCGTCATCATCGGAATTAGATCTTTCACCTATCATTTTTAAGTTGTGCAAATTGTGGCGATTTTTGAATTTTTCGAACCAACCACAGCTTCCTTGGAATGTTGCATCTTTCACAGATTCATCAGTATCATCCCTCTAAATTTTTGAAAATACTTTTAGCCTTTTCATGGATAGTCATTTGGGCTCATTGGCATCCTTCGTTGATTATTGTCTTCAGTCCACGTAGCTACTATTTTTTCCATTTATTCATAATGCTGCTTCTTTGGCGAATTAATTTTGACACACTTAAAGGTGAAGCAGATAGCGAATGTGTATTAATTTCTTCTTTTCTATCGCGAATAGTTTGAACGGTAGACTTCACAAGTCCCATTTCATTACATATTTTAACAACTTTCTCACCATCAGCTTCAATACAACGTAAAACTTCTAGTTTGGTCTCTAGCGTACAGATTTTCGGCTTCTCTTTTTATTTTTATCAATATCAATCTTCAAATTCAATGACCGTTTCAATACCATTTTTTTCCTAAAAAAGGAACTATTATATTTGAAAAAATTAATGAATTTATTGTATATGTAACGAAAATACAGTCTTTCTAATACATAAATACCAAATATGTTTACAATCCACAAACAGAAATAAAACCCAACCATAAAACAAACAAGAATGAACATGTCAAACTACACTAAAGCGACAGAGTAAAATGATGACAAAGGCAAAATGTAGCAGTGCCGCCTAAAAGGAGAAGCTGAAACTAAACAGAGGTCGCTAATGGCCGTATAACGAAACATTGTGGGCCGTAAAATGAAAAAGTGCTATAATTAAAAAAGGCCGTTATAGCGAAATGCCGTATAAAGAAAGGTCGGATAGCGAGGTATAGATGTAGTGTGTCAAAATGTGCTCATATATTTTTCTTTTTTATTAACTAGGGGCTTCGGCCCTAAGCTCGCTCCTTTGTTAGGACTAATAGCGAGATACATAGGGGTGATTCTCGGACAATGTAACAGCTTCCATCCATTTACTGTTGTCACCTTTAATGCGAAGAGATTTTCATCACTGTTGAATTATCAGCTTTAAAATTCAATTAAAAATCGAAATTTTATGATAGAGACTTGAAATGGGGTTTATATGAATAAGAAAGCTTTCAGCTTCCAGATGATGAAAATATTTTCTTTGTACGATTAAAACTAGAGGAGCATCGATATGACATCCACATATGGGACGATATTTCTTGAAAAACTGTTTCATTTTTTGATGAAAATATTAGTCTGCTTTAAAATATTTTTAAACAAATGAGGTCTAGTTTGAAAGAGAAATGTCTGTAGTCTTAGACTGTAAAAAGATAAAAATTCTACGATCATTTTTTGGCGAGTTATCGTAATCTGAAGATGAAAAAGTCAATATTTTCCCACCAAACATAAGATTTAAAAAAAACTTAAAAGTTCAACGAAGATGAGACATGTCTTACTTTGGTCCCCCCATTTTTCTGCATCCATTGGTATCGCTCTCGACTCCATACCCCCAGCGGTTTCGGAGGAGATAGCGTGGCAAGCTTTTGACAGCGGCAGCAGGAGTTACCTTTTTTTAGAATAGAGAGACACTTTCCGAATTTCTTAAATTTTGCTGCTACCAAAATTTATCATTGGGTGTGAAGATATTTTTTATTTAAAGAAAGTAGGTCGCGGTGGAAAAAAGTTTGAGCACCAATGCTCTAAACAAAATTCAAAATAATTAAATTAATTGAGGTATGACATTCCTAGCTTTTTAGAATCCTTTTCAAGAGTTAAAACTTAAAGGTTTCTCAAACTCTATACGGAGAAAAACATACATTAATAAACACTTATTAATGTATGTTTAGCCGTGATTTTCCCAAGTTGACCGATACGTTGTCAACCAACCAACTCAACTCCGTATGCCTTTTGAAAGGTACCCCATTTGAAGAGATGCGAATATTATTAATTCAGAGAACTAGCATAAATGAGATGTTTATTATCAGCGAAGGTCGTAACTTTTAAAATCAGACTAAATGAGGTTAAACATTTATTCTGTACCTACTTCGGTTTAGGACAATTTCAGAAAGAATCTGTTAAGTGCTTGAAACATTGACTTTTCGCTTTAATAGAATACTTTCAACGCAGAAACCGAAAGACAAATGTGTTTGAACTTTGAAATCTGTGTGGATTATTTATTTATGAAAATCGTGTCTTAAACGAAATGGGTTTGGCACGTTCGAAGAAAAACCAATCAAAATGCAGAACAGCCAGCAGGGCCACTTGGTGGGCATGAGCATTAAAAGAGTTTACAGAGTATATTCACTTAAGAAATAATAATTACAACTCGAGCACGGATAATAAGTACTTTTTTAAGTCAATAATAAAGCATGGTTAATTTATACCAGTAGGCATACATATAAGTGATTAAAACGTTGATTAATATTCAACAGTAGTTAAAAAAAAAAAAAAATAATCACCTTTAGAATTTTTTTCCTATTATATTACTTACTAGCTGAAAACCCGCACTTCGCTACGGAGTACATTCAAATTAGATACAACGGTCAATGTATGCAATTAATGCCAAAAAAATAAATATATATATTTATAATAAATACGACGATCAATGTATACAATTGATGTAATATATATATATATATATATAAATCGTAAGGGATATTTTTTTGGATAATATCCAATTGTCTGCGCAATAGACAAAAAAAAAGTTTTTGTCTATTTAGTTGTTATGCACGTGACGATAAATTTATTTAAACTACCAAAAAAAAAAGAAATCACGTGAACAGAATTTAATAAATTAAATTCTAAAAATGAATCTTTAAAAATTCACCAAAAAATCGAGCCCCTACACCATAAGAAGAATCGCCATGCAAAATTTCAACCCTTTAGGTCTAGCGGTTTGGTCTGTGCGTTGTATGTCAGTGAGTCAGTTACGGAACTGTTTTATAGTAAATATAGATAACAGATAGTGGCGTTCATGAGAGTGACAGAGCTAAACTTTAACAATTTTAAGTGTAAGATTTATTTATTTATTTTTTAAATAGTTCATATACAAATTAAAAAGAAATAGAAAAATAATTTAATATATCTAAGGGGATAATTTTAATGAACAGTATACGATAATATAGTGCTTTGTTGTTCGTTTGTTTGTTGTCGTATCTGCGATCCGCAGAAGAAGAGGTGCCATTGCCTCAAGAGATGTTGGACTTCTATACGTCACACCCTAGTCCGGTGTACAGATGAATACAAGGAAATAGAAACATAAATCACACAAACACAGAAGAATTTTTTATTAACAAACGATGACACCGGCGATAGACGATGGGTTGCAGCTCCCCTTTCTAGGGGCTTCTATTGCAGGCGGAAGACTGACAAAATCCCCAGAATACAACCAAGTCTTATACGGGAATCGAACCCGCGCTCCTGGCGCGGCAGGTTGATGCCTTAACCACTGGGCGACATATAGTGCTTTAAAGAGACTAAATGCATCCTTTGATACAGAAACCTTCAACACATGAATTTAAATCTACAAAACCACCCTTTACTTTCTTTACTACGGAAACTGAAATTCGGCTTTTGAGCAAATTCTGAAAGAGCCATAGCATAGTATGGGCTGGTTTTGTAATCGCTAAGCGCGCCTATCTCGAGGTAAAAAAGTATGAGATTCGATTTCAATCTGCCGTTTCTGAAGCCAGCATATCTGAACTGGCTTGTGCTGCACACGAATATAAGGTTGTTTCAACGCGTTGGGTCGTAATGCAAGTATGTCCCCAATAGCGATCAGAGTCGGTATCTGAAAACGACAACTGGCGATGGATAGAAAATTTCAATAATAAAACCACAGATTAAGTGCCGTAAGAAGAGCACCAAAATTAGTGAGATAAATCAGGATATCAGTGTAATACGTCAAGGAAGACCGTAAGATATTAACAATAAATAACAGCAAATTAAACTCAATTTGAATTTCAAGAGCAAATTTAACTTTCATTATCTGGAGCAGAGAAAAAGAACGCCTGTACAGCGAGTCAAGGTGGGCAAACATTTCACGAGTAAGAAAACGGATGAGTTATTATCGGACGAAGCTCCGGCTTCTTTCGAGCAAATGTTTTGAACGGTACCACGCCATGAAAAAAATATACAATGTAAAATGTGATGAAGGTTTAAACAATTTATGTGAAATGATAAGTAATGTAATGATGCAAGTCTAGAGTTTCGTTCTCTCAGCTAAGAGGTAAAAGTAATTACATTTAGAATTGCCAAGATACTGGCAGAGTGAGTGGAAATGTGTTCATTGGAAAAGGAGAAATGGTAGTAACTGGGGTTTGACAAGTCAGCGTGGTTCGAAAATATATGGTTTTATGCCCGGGAATCAGAGTCTCCTCTCGATCTTTACAAAGCGAGGAGCATATATTGGTGAGGTCAGTAGCTGGCCAGTAGAGTAAGCTGTAGGTGCACCGGATCAGATTCCGGTATGTCTTCAGTTAATTCCCTAACCAGGTTTGGTTTGGTTTAGAGCGCTACGGTCATTTTTTGTTACACGAGGACTAATTAGTACGCTACTTACTGCTTAAAGCCGATTCCGAACGGCTGTAAACATCCATGCCAACAGTGGGACTCGAACCCACGGACTCTGGTTCGGAATGCCAGTCCCCTAGCAATTCGGCCATCATGCGGCCCCTAACCAGATATATATATATATATATATATATATATATATATATATATATATATATATATATATATATATATATATATATATATATATTAATTATACTGGTAAAAATGCTTAAGTATAGCATTCGTCGTTATCGACTCTTTGTCGAGCCACCTGCACTTATATACAAAGGGAGCGTCTATTAAAAAACTGATTTAAAAAAAATAATAATCTGGATCATCACACGTAAAATTAAAAGAAAAAGAAGAATAAATAGATTGTCTGTATTTGCGGACTTAAATCCACAGAGAGTAACGATAATGATTTACAGAGGAAGCACTAACACAGTAAAATAATTAACCACTGGCATCTTCGTAATATCACAAAACTGTATGCAGGATAAGATTTCCATGGTGCTTTACTTCATAAACATTACCGCCACATACTCTCAGTTGAAGTTCATGATGAACAGAAACAAACCGCTTTTAAAACAGATTTAATACTTTATTCATTCAACTTTTAACATTCATGGTATATAACTGATCAACAATGTAATAAGAATCACACAAGCAAAGGAATGTAAATTGTGGGACCCGATGTCATGGACAGCGGATCTTCCGTCACTTCTACAAACACCAACTGTATATTAATGCACTTCATAAGAATAGATAACACACAGAAAATTGCATCACACAATAACAAAGTATCTTATGGTAAGCACTCGCTAATAAATGTTACAAACTATATCATCCGCGATGTATACAGATATGAGATAACATCGTGTACACAGAAGATATGGTACGTTACGAGTATGAAGTAGCGCCATCTATGAGCGCCCAGGAAAGACAGAGAAGCACAGGAATTTTTTTTTGACTGGGTGGAGAGTTAAAAACCGACTACGAGCATACTTTTACACAACTTCACAGATTTGTCAGAATTTATGTCGGACTCGTACGAGCTGATACACTGTGAATCACTTTTATAGACTTACATTTGAAACAATCGAACAAAATAATTTGCTAAATCATGAGTAGATTATATTACAATTTTAGCCATCGCTGATCCGTTTCTGAATAACTTTGTTGTTTCGACTTTGTTTGTAACATTGTTCACGTAACAGAAAACCACAGTATACGATAAATTATGCTTTGAAGTAAAACTGTAAATGAAAGCTTCCCAATAAGCACATTTAAGTACATAAATAGTTACTAGTTTCGTCAGTTCTCCTTTAATACATGCTATTCACTCAAAGGATGAATCGCAGTCCTAGAGATTAAAAATCACGCGACCCCAATGAAAATTTAATAGTAACAGCAATTTTTTTTTAAGTAGGAAAATGTTAGCAAAAGAATAGAAAAACGAAATAAGCAAATTTTGAGAAACTTTTCCAAAAATCAATGAACTGTAGATTGTGGATATATATTTACATTCCATAATAACAATAAAAAAAATCTTCCTTACCATCTAAAATTATTTTTTTGCCAAATATCATGTGACTAAAACTTCATACTTTAGTATTAATATGCATTTGTATTTCATTTAGGTAAAAACTAAAAAAAACTAAAAATTAAAAAAAATATATAAAAAAATTAAAAAAGAGCACGATTTTAATTTTATAAGCTTCCTACTAAAACATTGAAAATTTAAAACTTCATTTATCTATACAAAATAAACTAGAAAAAAAAACGAATGAGAAGGATGAACCTGGACCTCGGGTAGTATTTGTTCAATATTTGAGAATAGTACTCTCATGTCATCGCTGTTTGGTCATCATAGATACTCCTTTTGAAAACTCATATAGGTAAAAGCGAATGGAAGCAATGTAGCCTTGTAAGACTATTTCACACATTATTTAACAATCATATATCTTAAACTTATCAACTATAAATAAAAATATTAAAAATATGTGATTATAGAAAGTTTAAGGCACGTTTTTTTTTTTAATTTAAAAAAAAAAATAATTCAGTATGTCATAAATTTACTTCACACTATCCAAGACCCCTCCCACTTTTTTTCTCGACCCCCCTGTGGGTCACGACCCGCAGTTTGCGCACCACTGAACCTCATTAACTAGTCCGAGACTAGTCACCATTCGTGTGCTTTATTGTGGATACTAAGAAGCTTTCCTCGAGAAGTTTTCTGCAAGTTCATTGCGAGTACTCCCGTCTTAATAGCATTCTGGAAACACCAGATTGAAACTAATTAAAAAAGCTTAAAAGCATTACAGCGATAACCCTTTACTCGAAAATAAGCTCGATCTATCCATCTCGCACAAATGACACGATAATATAACGTAGTGTAATTAATCTGCAACGCAGAAGCGAAAGCAGGTCCAACAATTTTGGTGGGGTAAGCATTCATCTAAGTCATTCTTTAAATTTTTCGTATCGGAGGAGTAACGATGTGTTTTTAGCTTTATCAGTACTTAATATCTATTTTAAAGTAACGTGTGCCCTCGTTCACGTTAAACCGTCCAATTATCGTGGGACGATATTGGCATCCCGTATGATAAAACTATAATCTGAGAATCGTTCGGCCTGTATCATCCAAAAGCCTAAAGAAAACACACTTATTTACACTCTTCCATACAAAGAATCATCCAGTACTGAAGTCGTTTATGGAAGACCAACATAAAAGCCAACCATATTCAACAACACCCAACAATTTTTCCCTTCACGTTGAGAGTTCTGTTTTATTTATTTCCTAAATACACGTTTTATCTGGGTAAACGGTCGCAAAACCCATGTTGCATGGCGTTACCACTGGACTAGAAGGAAAAATTTCATCGTGATCTTTAAAAATGTAACCAAATGTGCATGCATTTAAATTGAAAAAAAAGGAGAAAAATAAAGAAAATGACTGTACCAGAATGTAATTGTAATGCACTTAGATTTTTGTTCGATATTTTTCTTGAGTTTCCACGATTAAAGAACACTTTTCACACGTAAAGAAGAAAGTCATGCATTGTTGGGTGAAAAAAAAAACAGATAAAAAATTAACATCATTATGCTCTATCAGCGCTTCAAAGAGAATATGAACATAATTAAAAAAAATGATAGCAGCGTATACAGCAGGGGTGTCAAACTCAAAGGCAGCCTTGGGCCAAACAAACAAGGTTTAACTATAGGTGGACCGCAAAAAAAAAAAATCAATATTAAAAGAAACGTAGGTTTATTTACCTAATTACAGTATATTCAACATAAATATATGCATTTTGTTTAATAGCAAAAAAAGAGTATCATTAAAAAAACATTTATTGTGTGCCAATATATTGGCCGGGCCGCAAGTTTGACACCCGTGGTATACAGCATTAAATGTTGCGGGAGACAGAGAAGGTGCGCATTTGAAATCACAGCTGTCGAATTCTGCGTCGACTCTACATAAGAGTTCACAATTTGAGCGTTAACAGAAAAAACATCAACACACATAAAAATATATATATTCTGGTGTATGCTCACAATCTTTAAAAAAGATTAACAATCACAGTAAGAATATGAAGCAACATAAAGCTTATAACAATGATAAAAACTTAAGTTTTTTTCTTACGTTTAGTGCGTAAATGTACAACATTTCTAAAATCATCTCACAGATACTTAAGAAATAATCTAAATGATAACTGTATATGTTACTTATGATAGCAGTTTCATAAGCGATGGCTACGAGATCACGTAATAATACTTGAATGCTTATTACGAGAGGAATCACGTAAAACAGTCGTAATTTTTAAAAAAAATAGTGAAGATAGCAGCAAGTTGAATAAAAAGAACCAACATGCTATAATCATTGATCACACAAGTATATTCATTTCTGATATACATATATACAGAAACTGAGATCGATTATATGATGTCCAACAACAAACACGTTTTTACCAACGGCATTTCTTTTCCAAATGATAGTGAAACCGTTACAAAACAACGCCGATCACACAGAACCTTATAGGGGTTGTACTGGGCAGAAGAAGCATTTACAGTTTTAGAATAAATAGTGGTAATTCTACATCACATTTTTAGATAATTTTGCTGTAGATAACTATACAGAGGTTACGAGAATGAGCGACAAGAACGCTTATAATTCGCGTATTTCCGTCATCTTTCGTAACTAAACAATGAAGAGAAATATTGCATAAACCTTTAGCTTTTCCCTCAGGCAGTGTTTGTGTCAAATAAGTAAATTCACAAAATGACAACGACAAAAACAAAATTATACATGGAAATTTAGAATGAGAATTTGCAACACAATATACTTCTGAAACGAAATATCAGTGATTATAATGAAAGAATGATAAATAAAAATTATTTGCAAAACTTTCTCGCTGCGCTCTATTTCCGAATATCCTTTCTTGTCCATCGTATAGTAATATAAATGAGTTTTTTTGTTTATCTTTTGGTATACAATAGACTTTCTACTGATATCTACATACACGGGATTGATTAATAATAATAATAATAATAATATAAGGAGTTTCTAGATCTTGGATACCATGATTTATACAACTCGCTGCGATCCACAAAATTTCAAAACATTATTACAAACAATTTTCATGGTTCCCGAGTTAATGATATGAAAATATTTCTTCGCCTTTAGCCTAAAGAAAACTCTCTGTCATATATTGACTACGCCGCTAACTAGGTCACATGTGTTTTTGGGACCAGGAACAAAAGGTCTATCTTACAATATTTTCCTAATACAATGTCATTACACATAAATATCAATGACACCCATAATACAAAAAACGAAAAAAAAAATCAATTTCATTATTACAAATTAACTTGTTTCCGCGGTAGCATAGTAACCCCGATCGAGCAAAAGTGACATGACACCCCTAATACAAAACCCCCCAAAAAATCTATTTCATTATTACTTCCGCGGTAGCATAGTAACCCCGATCGAGCAAAAGTGACATTTTTATGCATGGAGATGAAGACTCCTTTGAGTATATAATGACTCAATTTTCCCAATACCCAGCCGTTATGAGGACTTTAAAATTTGCAAACCCCCCGAAACAAGATGATAGCAAGGCTAGTGAGCAGCACTTCACGGAATCCATATATCCTCGGTGAACTCCGAGAGAGAGAGAAAATCCGCGCTTCTTTCGAAGTTCTTTATGGACGGCATATCGTGCGTACAGATGATGTAATGCTGTGAGGGACATCACAGCTCCAGCAGTTCTTCGGCAAGAAGGGCTCTCCTGTACTTTGAATCAATAAATTCATAGATGGAACCGAAACTCATCCACGATGTCATGTCATGGCGCTGCGTGCCTGTAATAGAAAAATATTTCAGTTAGCGAACAATCGAAACATTATAAGCAAGCGAGGGTACAACAAGGAGTTGGTGGTATTAGAATCGTTTTTCGTAAATCGAACTTCGACATGAATTTCTCTTTCGGCTTTTTTCATGCGTAAAACTTTTCAAGATAATTGTTATTGATGAAGAAAAAAAACAGACAAATACTATATAAAGAACGGTAAACTATACAGGGTGTCCGGGTTAAAGGTATCCAAAAATTATGACTTATTTTTACGGAACTACCCATTAGAATTTTTAAAAAAATCATTTAAATAGAAAGAACATCTCACCAAGTTTTAATATCAATCATAGATTTCGAACATAGTATCATAGATTTCGTTGTGTGCACCTTTTGTAGCACGACTAACGTCTAAAAAAAATCATTTAGAAGGAACAAAACAAACACCTTTTGAAGCTTTTAGAGCAATATCCTTACTTTCTTCACGTTTTCATAATATTTAAAATTAACAGAAAACGGAAATAACTCAATATGTTTATATAAAATATCTATTTAGATATGTTAGTACACGGCAAGAAAATCAAATAGTGACATCAAATTGTTATTTAGTTAATCGTTATGTATAAAATATTTTTTTAATTTTTATTCTCCATAGTTGCTTATTATTCTTATTGAAAATTTTTATTTACACCAAGCCCTATTTCAATTCCTCTTTCTTTGGTTTTTACGGTATGGGGAGCCCTTTTATGATTATCATAGTTTACCGGTTTTCATTCCCGGTGATCACGAAAAATCGAATGGGAGCGGCATTAATTGAAAGTCTCGTTTATTTTGATTCGATAATTTCGATTTAAAAAAAAATTAAATTGGGATTTAAAAGAAAAAAATTCTCGGCGGTTATAAGGCTAATAATTGTCGTAGGTTGCCTGTTGTAAAGGCTTACCCCCCCAAAAAATCTAGAATGGAAATAATTTCGCAAGAAAATTTTAAAAAATCCTTGGTGAAAATCAACGAATGAATTTACGAAATTTAAAGCCTTATAATCGCCGAGAATTCTTTTAAAAATCCTAATTTAACTTTTTAAAAATCGAAATTATGGAATCAAAATAAAATTAAACGAGACTTTCAATTATCTGCACCGTTCCGCTTAAAATTAAAATAAGATTTTTAGAAAAATTCTCGACGATTATAAGGCTTTGAATTTCGTAAATTCATTTGTTGATTTTCACACAAGATTTTTAAAAATTTTCTTGCAAAATTATATCCATTCTAGATTTTTTTTTTTTTTTTTTGGTGAGCCTGTACAACAGGCAACCTACGACGATTGAGAAGTTTAAAAATCTTCAGAAGACTAAAAAAGATTCCCTTTGATACAATACGTAGCGCAACACTGTGTGTCATAATTGGATATTAACAAAATGCAAAAATTCACACCCTTCATTCACCTTTTCTTTCTTTTTTAAAGCATTTATTTAGACGAGTAGCACTTTTATCATCCCGTCAACACAACTATAGAAACGACCGAAAGCAAAATCGCACCATCTATCTTCCTGGCACGGCAGGTACGACGATTTATTTGATTAATACATCCTTCACCGTGAGCACGGACGGCTTAATTTTCCCGCTTAAAAAAGGGGGAAAAAACTACCCGAATTTCTCGAAAAATTTTAAAACTTGGTTCAGACTTAAAAGACAAAAGATTAAAAGAGGCACAAGATAAATGGGCGACTGCGAGGAACCACTCTGAACGTTTCCACTCCCGAAAGCCAAAAAATTTCGCCGGGACAAGCCATGTATGCATTGTAAACACAAAACCCGGCAAGGTAAACAACTATATTAAGAACAGCTTGATCGGCCGCTTTGAACACTGGGGAGAAAATAAAGAGAACGTCCGGAAACTTAATCTAAAACTTATTAACTTTACATTCCACATGATGTAACAACAATAATGGGGAGAAAAAAAATAAGCGAAGAAACAAAACGCCAATTTCTTAAAATAAGATTAAGAAAGAAACAAACAAAAATACCCCCTTCCCCCTTATTCTCGAAACACAAGCTGGCATAAAAAATCGCATTAAAAAGAAATCAAGAAGAAAATTTTTGAATTTTTTTCTCTCTCCCTCTCTCTCCCGTGCGTAGCATTTGCATGGAAACATCCACTGGAGCAAGTATTTTCTCCGAAAAGATTAACAATGTTTTTAAAACGAACGATGGTTTTGAAAGGTAATTTTGCAGTCACTCCGCCCGGAACTAAGAAAGAAATAAAATTGAAAAAAAAAATTATAATCGAGGAAGAGGGAAGAAATATCGATAAAAAATTTTCAAAAATACCGAATGAAGAGAACCGGCCCTCTATCATGAATAATAATATCGTTCCTTATCGGCAGGAATCATCAATATTGTGCGCCACCTGTAATAGAGATTTTCTTGCTATGCCGTGCACATCTGTGCAGAGGAGAGAGAGCCCCTCTCTTAACAGTATGTGTTTGTCGTGTACAAGAAAAAAGTTCTCCAGCCTCCGCTCATTCTGACTTAAATTTAATATTTCTTTCTGACTTTTTCGGATGAACTTTAACTATAGAGACGAAACAACGGCTTAAAAAAATTGGAAAAAGAGCACGACATTTGTCTTATAACAGCATTATATTAAATTGCTTAAAGGATAACATGAGAATAATAGTGAATACTAATTGCGAAAGCAAAAAAAAAATTTATTTTGAATTGGACATAATTTAGAGTACATTATTTCCCCCTGAATAGCAAAAGTAACGTTTTGAGTTAGAATCCATTTAATACAGTTATTTACCTTAGATCACGGGTTCCCAACCTTTTTATAGTACCGTACCTGTACGTTGTAAACAATTTGATGACGTACCGGTAGACAAAAAATTTTGAAATGGGGAATAAAATGCAATGGAGAATATTTGTAATAAAGATAAGTAACTTGGGATATATTTTTATTTCTAAACATAGACATCTAATATATAAAAATGAATGTTTGTCTGTAATTGTATGAAATCCACAGTTTAGGAACGACGATCGTGAAATTTTACATACAGGCGTCGTTAAAAACAGCCGAGGGATTTAAATAAATCTGAGTTTAATACACTTACCTTAACAGCTTCTTAATATTTATTAATAATACAATTACTATTGATTAATAATATGCAATTAATTTAAAGATGTTTGAAACACAAAACACAATTTTTAGTAGAACTCAGACACAGTTATAATTCGCAAACACAGTTATAATTTGCAGGCGAGTGCCAAATTTTTATGGGGCGGTTACAGATAACACATTCAGGTGTAGACGGCATCTTTTGAGATTAGGTAAATCCCAATAAAGTATTTCAACACAAACAATGGATAAGAAATTCCAAACTAAAATATTAAAACGCATGAATTATTAGTTATTATAGTCATTTCTTTTCTTTTTTCGTAATACAGATTTTTAATAGATTTTTGTTTTCAATTGTGAAATCATTCGCGTACCGGTAGCTGCTTGTCCGCGTACCCAAGGTTGGGAACCACTGCCTTAGATCATTCTTCTTTTGGTTTCGAGTCCCCTATTGCGGTCATTGAGTACCGCTAAATGTGATGAGAAACCGTAAAATACGCACGAGTTAAATGACTTTTTAGAAAACTACCACACGAAAAAGGATAATGGAATAAACCATTGAGGAATTCCAGAGCTATGTACATTAACAGTTACAAGAATGAAATAAGGTCAGAAATTCGCCTTCTCCAGCTTTTTTCCCCTCGCAACTGCTAGACCAAGAATCTTAAAATTCTTCAACACAATACGTCATTCATTTCAAACTAATAATGCTTTTCATTGCAAGAAATACGTAACATATGATTCCTTTACAAGATAAGAAAGAACTGTAGACGAAAAATTAGTTTCATCATGGAAGTTTGCCGAAGTTATCTGATTAGGTGATTTTATTCCCAGAATCCGATTTAATCTGTGACTGATTTGGTGTCGGTGCCCGTGCTCAAAAACATAGTTTGAACACGCACATAATACATACATGCTATTTATATAAACATAGATCTCTCTCTGTGTGTATGTGTGTATAGATATGCAGAAAAATCTCAAAAAAAAATTTCCAGAAATTAACAGTTTACAACAGGGGTGTCAAACTCAAAGGCTAACTTGGGCCAAACAAACAAGGTTTAACTATAGGTGGGCCGCAAAAAAAAAATCAATATTAATACAAACGTATGTTTATTTACCTAATTACAGTATATTCAACATAAATATACTCATTTTGTTTAATAATAGCAAAAAAAGCGTATAATTAAGAAAACATTTAGCGAATTCTTCCTATCTTATTATAATTCTGCGTCGGTATTTTAATATATATTGTGTGCCAATATATTGGCCGGGCCGCAAAAATGTTCGTCGCGGGCCGCGAGCTTGACACCCCTGGTTTACAACCTCTGTCGACAATGCCGAAACTGTCATTAAACGAAGTTATCTTCAAAATATAAGCAACTCCAAAAAAATCTTTCAGAAGCAAACTCCAAAAGACAGAAGAATCGCGTTGCTGGTGTGGTTTCCGGAGCAATAAGTAGAAAAATAAAACCATTTAATGAGGTGAAAGCTGCTATGAAGTTAACAGAAATTTAACATTTCTAAATGTGATGAGAAACCGTAAAATACGCGCGAGTTAAATGACTTTTCACAAAGCTACCACGCGGAAAAGGATAATGGAAGAAACCTTTGAGGAATTTCAGAGATATGTATATTAACAATTACAAGAATGAAATAAGGCCAGAAATTCGACTTTTCCAGCTTCTTTTGTAGCTTCACAAAACAGTTTGAGAGGTTTCAAAAGGGTTGCACTCTTCTCAGAAAGACATACGTTGGAGAACAATATTTAAAAAATCAATCAATTTACGTTAATTTACAAATATGAAGAATTTAACACATGAATTAGGGCCTGTTCACATAGGAGTCCGGTAGCGGAGCGTTAAAGGAAAGATGACGTTGAGACGAAAATAAACCAATCATAGGCGTTACAAATTTCGTTGCTAATCGTTTGGAGGTTTGTCATTGGTTAAATATATTTCAATACTTAACGCTCC
Source organism: Dolomedes plantarius (assembly GCA_907164885.2). Lineage (NCBI taxonomy): Eukaryota > Metazoa > Arthropoda > Arachnida > Araneae > Dolomedidae > Dolomedes > Dolomedes plantarius. Next base: position 197,477,504 of record OU015497.1, read on the forward strand.
GCTACCGGACCCCTATGTGAACAGGCCCTTACTCCTTGAACTTCATGCATAAGATGGTAAACGATATTTAAAAAATAATCAATGCATCATTTCACTTATATGAGGAACTTAACACAAACACATCCATTTCTTCTAGAAATTCTAGCGACACTCATACACAAAACACAGGGAAAGACGCTGACAACTTGAAACTAAAAGTGAGAAGATAGGAAGAAGAACGATTTAGGATATGATTCGGGTTATTAAAAAATTAGAATTTCAAGGGGGAAAAAAATCTTCATTTCGGAATTTTTCATTCAGTATTATGATTTCAGTCGCCAAATTCGTTACAAAATATTCGACCGAAGTATATATTTGTACGAAAATACACAAAAATGCGACAGAACGAGGTTTACTACGTTTTTATTGACCTCTGGTAAATTACCTTATATTTAGACATTTTATTCGAAATTTATATGAATGCGAAGAAATACTCGAACCAACATTTTAACATGTAAAGGTTTAAGTCTGCAATTTCCAATAACATTCTCTGCCTGTTGGGAAAAGGTTGAATATTATTTAATGCTATTTTTTTTTAAAATCTAGAGCTAATAATTTGTGTTCTCTTGATTCACGAAAATATCAGAGTGTGTTCGAATTGACGCACTCATCCTTACGAATTGATAAAAAGAAAAATCGTCGTGTTGTTTAAATATAACAAAGGGAGGTTATTATAAGGTTATTAAAAAGTTTTTCCAATGCCTTTTTCGACGATAAACGAGTATCTTTGGTTATTTATGTATGTACATATATAAACAACCACTATTTCTTTTATATATGGACAAATAAAAGCAGTACAACCTTACACCCCCCTCTCAGGGCGAAAAAACTTGCTGAAAAAATACATGTAAAACATATAGAAGAGGTTTATTATATCTGTGCACCTTTTAAGTGGAGTAAACATAACACTTGTTAACTACCACAAACACTGTCGAATACTTTTCTTATATCAAAAAAGCTGAACGGATATGATGACGAGATCACACGACTCCGATTTAGAGGAAAGTTTCGCCAAACAGAATGTTCCAGACAGCATCATGGCAAGAAAGAATCGGGTCTTTCGCCAGCGATCGATAATTATCAGAGATTCCCGATCTCTTGATAAATCTTTTCAATACAGGCCAAGGTGGTTATTAAATTTTCACCGCAGAAGAATAAAAGCCTCTCATTCCCTGTCGCCCGGCAATTCATGGTCGTTCTCAACCGAGAAATTTAGACGGATTTCTCAACTAAATGGCAAAGCACGAGGAAAGTCTGTGATTAAAGACCGAGGGATTATTGGATATTTTCTGTGAAATAAGCGGGAAAAGAGAGAGGGGGACTCTACTTAAAGTCGAGTTCTAAAATACCTATAGGAGAGAATTATTTAACTGAGAGCTAGACTGAATATTATTACGCAAATTTAAATAAAATTTCGTTTATGCTAGTTTATTCTCGGTAGTTAATATAAGAACACGATCTTAAAGAGCTAAAGCCCATTTTGAAACTCATAATTTAACTTTACTCTTGACTCTCTCTTTTTTAGTCAAACGCATACAATGTTGTACAAAGTACAGCATTCATTTTTTGTACACTTACAACAGTTTCAATGACTGGATCCGTTCCTTTCAAATACCTAACCTCATTAGCTAATACCAGGATTAGCTTTGCATTTTACGCACTCATTGTTCTGACAGGGTTTGATAATGAACAACTATGTTATTCCCTTAGAGTTTAACAACCCTGTATGAGCGATAGTTCTTTCGTGAAGATCTTAAAACGAAATGCAGGCAATCGCACACAAATATTATGGTCCTTCACAAATTAAAAACCCATACTAAGGCTGCTACGTAAGATACATATAATTACGTACATACTAAGGCCATACGTAGCAACCCTATAGGATTCGCCCAGCTCATTGTTAACTCACGAAGAAAATGTTTCCAATGATTGTCGACTTGGATTCAAAGATTTTGTTTTAAATTGCACTCCGTAACAGAAAAAGACATTTTTGACTAGGATATCTTTTTGGTCTTAGAAAGTTCGTCCACCGAAGAAAATGATATACTACGTTTAAAACACAGCAGGTCACATTTTATCCCCGTATAATTCAAATTACAAAAAAATATTTGAGTTTCTTTTAAAGGATGAAAAAGAGTAAAAAAAGTCGTTCTCTATTACGGAGGACAATTGGAAAAAATCTTTCAATGAAAGTCGAGAATCATTGAAAACATTTTCTCCATAGGTTAACATTGAGTTTGGCGAGTCCAATAAAGCCACTACCCAGCAACCATAAGCTAAGGTTACTTTTCTATAGCGTCTTTTTAATAAAAATTAACATCGCAATCTTTTAGATAAATGCTTTGGAAAGGGAAATAGATATTTCAGCAAAGGCTGCGCATACTCACGAATTTTTTAATAATTCATTATGTTTGATAATTCCTAATAGGGCATTGGTTATCGATGAGCGAACATCAGAGAGAGTGACAGAGTCTTTATCGGATGGCTGGAAATGTTGATTGGAAATTGACTGAAAGTCCTTTGTTCAAAATATATAAATGATACAAATATACTTACATGTGTGCATCCATTAACATCGCCTCCCAGCATTTTTCAAACACATATTGAAAAATGCATATTTTAAAATTCTGGTTTTAGCATGCGAAGGGAAACGTTTAAATAAAGATAACATAGTCTTTAAAATTAGAAATCTTCCATTGTTAAGTTTTTACATTAAATTATTGATGTCTACCGTTATAAAACTAAAATTGCTGTTTGAAAAAATTAAAAGAGTTCCTGAAAAACATGCACACTGTACTTAAAGCGTATTTTCAAATGCCGATAACAGAACTCAAAACTATATAATAGCTATTCTGACATTATCTATATAAATAAAAGAAAAACTTTGTCTGTCGGCCGGCCGGGGAACAATTCCGGGTAGACCGTTTCCGGTATGGCATATCTGAATTCTTATATAGGTGGCACTCCTGCATGTGTAGCTGAATGGTGTAGCCAAACTCTCTTATTTCCTTAGGTAAATTTAATCTTAACCGCTGATTTTGCCTCATGCATTCATTTTACAATTTTAGACCCTTTTCTACTACCTATTGGCACATTAATTGTCATACACAATGAAAGATCAAACTAAATAAAATATAAAAGTACCCTGAAACCAATTTTATAGACTGAAGCAGCGAAAAGATGTGCCATCTGAAATCATCCATGTAAAAAACAGTGGTGCAGAGTTTTTTTTATATAACGTGCAAACGTTAACTATCAGGAAATTTTTACGTCAGCAATTCCGGATAAGCGAACCACGTAACCCAAGAACAGTAATGAATTAATTTTATAGATTAAAGACTCGTAAATGCGGTTTTGAACATAGACTTCGAAATTTCTTTTCCTGCTGGTCAGAAGGTCCCGATGAAATTTATTTTTCAATTTCAATCGGCAAAGCTCCCATTCATCACACATCCTCCACACCCACCCCTTCAAATAATTTTCCCGGAAGAAAATACAGGCGCACGACCTGAGGTTTCACGCCCCATAAACCCTTATAAAACTCGGCAATGATCCCTCCTTCTTTCCTCTTAAACCAATAACATTTCCTAACCCCCCGTTTTCAGCCAAATGGAATATAAAAAAAAGGCTACAAAATGGGGATTTTTTTTTCCACGTCAGGAAAGTCAGTCCCCTCGACTGAACTACCGATTGCAAAACTGTGATTTATACAGACGACAAAATCGGCGAGTGGGGCGACATCTAACAGAATGGGAGTGAGAAATGAAAACAGCCGGTGTGAAAACGTAATAAAGAAATTTCGGAAAATAATAAAGCCATGGATACTTAATCGACCGAGAAAACGCAAAGTATCTATGTTTTCTTAAATGCGAAGTTTAGAGACAGTAACAATGATGATTCAGTATCAGCAATCAAAATGAAGATCAAGTAGTATGCGTCGTTTTTGGACGGCTGAAAGTGGATCTACTTTCGGCAGACATATGGCAACAACAAAACTTTAAACAAGCAGCCGTTGTGCATCTAAATTCAACAAAGAAAACGTAATAAAACGCGATCAGAAATACAAGAGGGCCCGATATTAACGGAATTTCTTTTAGTTTGCTTTTAACCCATTTAAAGGATACCGCATTGTTACGAATGGGGCGCTCTAGTGCATCATATTTGCTTTTTGAATGAAAGAAAACTTAGAATTTTTTATTTTATATAAATTCAGCATGGATAAACAAGGTTCGTGCAAATTTTCCTTAATGGAAAATTAAACACATTTTTAGTAATTTTATATTTTTAAAGGATAAAAGATCCCTGTAATATGGGAAACAGTCCTAGAATTTCTTTCGTTAACAACACATTCTCTCTACCACAAGTACCTCAGACATTTCCACGGCAAGCACAAAGGTGACACCTTTTTTACTTTGAATAAATTGTTATAATAAATTTAAAATATTTTGAATTGGATTCATGTTAATAGTTAAAACACATGATTTCCTCTCATGAACAGCAGAATTATTTCGCGATACTAAACGTTATAAAGGGTAACATTATTCTATGATTTTACATTTCGGTTTTCTAAAGGCACAGATGTACAGTTTAACTCCCACACGCCTCTATCTTTATTTAATTAAAGTGATTTTTATGTCACTCGTACTTGTATTACTCCTAAAAAGATTTCTATGTCCGGCCGAAAGCGACGTCATCTTATTAACACCAATGATATCTGCTGTCGATCACTAATCTGTCATTTTCGCTTGAAGATGAAATTGACAAAGTGTATTATTTAATTAAAATAGTCAAATTAACAGATATTACTGTATAAAAGACTATTACTGAATTAAACAACTTTAAGGCACGCAGACTCGTTTAAAACTTATTGACATATTTGCTTCACGTTTACACATTTTGCGTGTGTGTGTGTGTGTGAATTCAAGATCCTTTCGGTCTATTGATAACTGCTAGGGCCAAAACTGATTAAAGTTTTACGCTGAGTACAGAGTACGCACCCATGTTTTGTACAACTAAAATGACAAAGAAGAAAACACACTAATGGATATTTAAGCATGCTTCCTGATAAATTCATTATTCAAATTTTACCAACAAACGTAACAAATAAATCCAATGATTATGGTTTATCAAAACAAAAATCTAGACCAAAGATAAACTATATAAGTACCCTTCAATAATTTTCTTCAAACCTACAAAGATAAAAATATGAAATTATAAATATGTTAAAAGAAAACGCAGTATACAAAAAGTTCGAGGGACTTCTGTTAAACCGCAAAAGTTCATAAAAAATAAAAATAAAAAAGATCAGAAAAAGACCCTTCAGGCCCATTTTATTTTCCGAAAATCTTTCCGCTCCTCAGCTCCCCAAATCCCTCTCTTTTAGAGATTTTTGCATGAATAAAAGTCAGGCTTGCCCGCCTCCCTTCTAATTCCCATTGACATAAATTTAATTTTACACAAATTGAAACTCACGTTGGAAACGGTACTACATAAAGCAGACCTTTGTATCTCTGTCAAGAGACGCGGGGAATATGAAAATGCCGCACAGAAAAAAAAAAAAATAAGTAAGTAAAGACTATTTCAGCCAGAAAGGAAACAGAAGTGCAAACGACCTCTAGTCTCTAGGAGTGATAAAAGTATGTTAGTAAGGACGTTGTTGTCACAATTTTCAGTTTGCATTTTTTTTTCCTATGAATGATTCCCGTGGTTTATTTTTTTTAAAGCCGTTTGGAGGGGTGGCCGGCTAGAAAAGTTTCACTGTACACACACACACACACACACATATATATATATATATATATATATATATATATATATATATATGTGTGTGTGTGTGTGTGTGTGTCAGTCAGTCAACTCCAAATGTTCGAGGCCTCTCTGACTTCTTGAAGTACATAACAGGCTTGAGGTAATCCTGTAAGGTGATCCTAAATGACAAAAGTAAAATTCCAAAGAGTTCTACAATTGAGGTGTAATCCATACATCAACAGGGTAATTTAAAAACTTGCGTAACTACGTAAGGAAAAGGAATTATATCTTGGAACATATTCTAGAAGTAGTCTAACATATTCTAGAAGTAGTCTAACATATTCTAGAAGTATTTTTGTATCGATAGAAGTTCAGTTTCCAGTAAGCCGTGGATAAAAAATGGGCGCTTATTTGTAATGTTCAAATTTTTCTGTTTTACTGTTTTTCAAAGGCTTTTTATCACCGAAAAGTATCACCAATAAATAATGAGAGTAAATACTAGTTATGTTTTCATAACATATACTTGTTCTGTAAGAACAAAGCAGCGAATTAAAAAAAGTGTAAGTATCATGAATTTAAAGCATTTCAAACATGGAACTTAAACTCTTAAGGGCAGGACCGTACGATCTCTATTTATACAATCGCTATTTCATTTGTTTTCTTTATTTTGCATACGATAAACTAGTGACACTAATTCCTTTTGAATCCCTACACAGGTTTTAGCTTCAAAATAGGTTTTTAGGAACCGAACACAAACGTATGACAAACAGTTATACGGCAAATTTTATTCTTTTATCCAATAGCAAATAGAGTGGACTCGCGTTAACACGATCTTGGAGGACTTTCGCTGAAGGGATGTTGTATTTAACACGGCTCTTCCAACTTTTTCGGGGATCAGTGGAAGAATACAATATGATTTTCCCAACTTTTAACTTTGAGCAATTACATATGTAAAATAAATCTTCTTAAGGGGACGGTGGACCTTCAAACCTAACTTTTTTTGTTTTGAATGGATTTGCTTGAAATTTGAATATGTGATTAGTACCATATTTATGTAAAAATGGTTAAAATTTAAAGAGGAAATATTAATAATTTATGAATTATGAATTATTAATCATATAAAAAAATTGGCCTCATTAAAAATATTCCATGCGAATTTCTTTTGCCTATAATATGGTAATTTTTATTTACAGGATACCTTATAGAACTAACAATGAAACTTATTGCTTATTTTAAGCATTCGTTAAAAATATAAAGAGAAAAAATAATAATAGTGAAAACACCCTTTTATTACGCAAAATACCTATAAATCGTCTTTTCAAGTACAAAATTTAGAAATTCTGAGCTACGAAGCATAATTTTTTTCAGTAAGATTTATTTGATATACAGTTAAGTATATAAAACTTAAATTTCAAAGCAATACGATCATTAGAAATGCGCCCGGAACAGTTTGAATATTCGAGTGACATGAAAATTTTTATTTTGAGAAAAACACATTTAAAGTTATTGCTATTAGTAACCACATAATATCTAAATTAAATACAAATGCCTATAACTAGGAAAGTAATCACAGAAATTAAATATTCTTTTTGCAACACATTCCTACTCGTCCGTAGTTTCACAATTCAATAAAATAAAAAAATCGAATTTTTGGACAAATTTCACAATTCTGAAAGTCCACTGTCCCCTTAAGAAGCATGCTAAGCGGTTCATCTGAATATGCAGCTTGCACTATACAGTTTCACTAAACTTTTCTAGCCAGCCACGACTCTAAACGGCCCTATTTAGTTCAGATTTAGGCTACGATAGAGAAAGCATTAAGAAATATTAAACCGGGTGACAATCTCCGTTTTCAGAAAATGTTTCTCGGCGACATTTTCGAAGTCCTTTTTGTCTCAATCGACAACCCTAAGCCTTGGATAAAAGAGACATCCTAATCTATGCGGCAAAAGCAACATGCAGTTCTTCGCCCTCTACTGAAATGGCACTCATGTCCACACGGCTATCCAGTAGACGGCGTTCTTTAAGGCCTTGTTCACAGTGCTTCTGGAGCGGTTAAAAATGTTAACCAATCACAGAGCTCAACGCAAGTTCTACGCTCCGGTTGGTAAGCAATGTGAACAAGGCCTAATACCTCCTATGAGATGACTCCCGTCGTCATGCTCAGTGGACATGGGAAGAGGGCGCAGCAGATGCCTCCACCCTTAGGGAGTTAAGGAAACGGACACTTCCTGAACAAAAACACCGCTGTTGCAGTCTAACTTGACTCTAGTGGGAAAAAAGAGCCAACATCTGTCACTATGGGACATCGGACAATGGTTAGTTTTTGCCCTTTAAAGTCTCCTGATCGATAAGCATCCTAGTCCATAAGTTCGCTGCAGCGAGATTCCACTTTTAACGCGATCGGTATATCGACAGTAAAATAGCATCGCATCACATCACATCACATCACATCACATCTCTCTCTCTTTATATATATATATATACACATACGTACATACATATATATATATACACACACACACACACACACATATATATATATATATACACTGCTGGCCACTGTAAATGCAACACCCTGAAGGAAACATGCAAATAACATGAAATTTACAACATGCATTAGCGGAGGTGAGATATGCAAATGATTAGAATTTCAGCGCAGACGCACATCACGCGCGCCTGTGGCGCCACTTCAAAGCGCTATTTAAGGCTTGGAGATTTCGACGATTTCAAGTTCGGCAATTGTGTTTTTCTTGTGGTTTTTTCAAAAAAACGATCAATTATGCCTCGTCGAAAACAGCGATCATCTTTTGATCAAGTATCCGAGTTCGACAGAGGAAGGATAGTGGCCTACCGAGATTGTGGATTATCTTTCAGGGAAATCGGTAGTCCTGTTGGACGAAACCAAACAACTGTAATGCGGATATGTGATCGTTGGATGCAGGAGGGTACGACGGACCGGCGTGTTCGATCGCATCCACCTCAGCGCACCACTTCACGTGATGACAGGCAAATTGTGCGCATGGCAGTGACGGATCGCTCAGTCACATCACGAACCATAGCACAGCACATGTAGTCTGTAACGCATCATCCAGTGTCTGCGCGTACCATTCGACGCCGTTTACAGCAGAGTGGTCTGTCCGCAAGACGTCCATTGCTTTGTCTACCTTTGACGCAGAACCACAGACGTCTCCGCCGCCAATGGTGCGATGACAGAAGGATGTGGACGGCAGAATGGAATGAAATTGTCTTTACTGACGAGTCACGCTTCTGTCTGCAACACCACGATGGTCGCATTCGAGTCTGGAGACACCGTGAAGAGAGGACGCTGAACAGCTGCGTTATGCACCGCCACACTGGTCCTGCACCGGGTATTATGGTATGGGGCGGTATTGGATATCACTCTCGCACACCTCTAGTACGCATTGCCGGTACTTTAAACAGCCAGCGCTACATCTCCGAGGTGTTGGAGCCAGTTGTCCTTCCTTACCTTCAGGGCTTTCCCACAGCCATATTTCAACAGGATAATGCGCGACCACACGTGGCACGCATTGTCCAACGGTTCTTCGTCAATCGCCAGATTGAATTGCTCCCCTGGCCGCCTCGCTCTCCGGATCTTTCGCCGATAGAAAACATGTGGTCCATGGTTGCTCTACGATTGACCCAGATTCCATCCCCAGCTGCCACAGCAGATCAACTTTGGCAACGTATGGAAGCTGCTTGGTCTGCTGTACCCCAAGAACTCATCCAAAGTCTCTTTGAATCAATGCCGAGGCGTGTGGCAGCGGTGATCTCCAACAATGGCGGCTACTCTGGCTACTGATTTTGGCAGGAACCACACTTCACAGAAATCTATAAATTTAATCATTTGATACATGGTCAACATGTTATCTACAAAATAAATTTTGTTGTGATATCTCTTGTCTTTCTTGGTGTTGCAATTTGGGTGGCCAGCAGTGTATATATATATATATATATATATATATATATATATATATATATATATATATATATATATATATATATATATATACATATGTTATTTAATTTTCTTTCTGGAGTTGGAGAGCCCAAAAAATTTACTGCGTAACTATTTGTTACTTAGTAGAAACACTAAAGTAGAAAAAACGGTAGGTGTGCATATGCATACACATGTGTGAGAGTGCGCGTTTTTGCGTTTATATTTTACCTTATGCATGTAAAGATCAGACAATTTTTTATCTTTTAATACAAATAGTTCCGCAATAATTAAAATCCATAAGACACTGTGCGAATCTGAGGATGTCAGGGAGGGGAGGAATATCAATTTGATAGAAAACATTTTTATCCAATAGGGGCGGTTCCAGATCGAAGGCATGACCTCCAATGCCCTTGCATTAGTCTCTAAACGTGTAATGCGATTAGCAGAGTGAAAGCTTTTGCTCCTCCCTAATGACGTCATTCCTAGACGAAAACTAAGTAATGAATGAACGTGATGGATAGAGGATCTAGGCCGCACGATGATAAATAAATCTGAGTAGAAAATATAGTAACGGTCGGCTACCGATTGATTAGTTCATGATACTGCAGATACCAGACATAATTGCTACAGAAATATATACAATATATTGAGGGAGCACTGGAATATTTCTGCTTTACGTTGCAGTTTTACAAACTTAGAAAAGCCAGAAAGAAAAGAAATTTGATAAACATAGGATAATAAAGATGTGAGAGTGAAATAAATGTGTAAAGATATCTAGCATACTCTACAACAGTCACGGACCCTAGTTCTGCCACGGCTCCTCTTTACTGATGCCATAATCAATGCCAACCATACGAGCCCATACTCGAATGAATCGGGTTCTCTACGAATTCGTGGCGCAAATTTAAATAGTAGATAGATTAAAAAAAAGTATTCACCATGCCGTGGCAGGGAAGATCAATGTGTGCGTCATTTATTTAGCTATTCCAAAAAACGATTTACATTCGGCAATTTTCAGATTTCAGTAAGGACGGTATTTAGTAAAGAACTCTAGGATTTAAAAATAATTAAAAGGTAAAAAAATATTAATAAATTTGTGTCAAAAAAAATATATTCTAACACAAGATTCGATCTTCGCTGTTTATATTTTACATGGCAGACTGCAGATGTTCAGAATGCTTATTTTGGGTGTTGAATCTGGGCTATTACCGTTAGACGTCTAAGAGATTAATTTAAATCTCGGGGGAAAGCATTAGAAATCAATACAGAGAATTTCAATTAGCAGAACTCAGTTATCTTTATGTAAATGCGTGTCTTAAGTATAACTTTGATTTTTAACGCTCATCATTCAATACGAAACGCACAAAAATACCTCGAGATCTATTCAATGAGTTTAAGAACATTAAAATATCAGACTGAAATTCTTTCGATTCCCATCCCAAATCTTCAAACCCACTGAGACAAAATATTCATACGATGGTCGATGAGGATTTAATTGTCGTCAAATTATATCTTCACCGAAGCTTTCTCAGCATTACCTTCTGCTAGCCAATGTGCATATTATTAGCATTGATCGTCGAATGATTTGTTTCTGATGGTCAGTCACGTGTTACGTGCCAGCTAGGTTACGTCTTCCAGAGAGGGTACGGCAAAACAAATGTACATTTTTCTGCAAAACGAAGAATAATCTGAGCTACAAAATGTTAAAATAATGCCTTATGAACTTAGTAGAACTGAACAAAGTAATACACATTTATATATATATTTAACATACCTAATTATCATAGATGTAGCGTCGGGGGGGTGGGTACGTGCCCCCCCCCAACTTAACTTGAAATAAATTAAAACGTTAATAGAAGTTAAGTTAAAATCGGAAAATTGTAGAAAACTTTTAAGAAAGTGGGTTTTTCCTGCTTTTTCAAACTGTGAAACTGAAGATTACATTTATGTCTGTAGCCTTAACATAGTTTTTAACAATATGATCCATAAAAAAAATTCGATGCTATATTTTTTCCATTAGTTTATTTATATTATATTTATTCTTCTCATTCTATAACTTTTGAATACTACTCAAAAATCAATTCTATTGTTATTCAATTAATAAAAAATCAATCTATACTAATATATAAAGAGAGAGAGAGCGGATTTTGTATGTGGAGGGTAATCTCTGGAACCACTGCACCTATTTGAAAAATTCTTTCACTATTTGAAAGGTACATAATTCCAGATGGACATAGGCTATATATTATGTATATCTGATCAGTAGAAAGAAAGTTAGGGGCCTAAATGTTGAGCTGATGCTTCACCTTTACAACTTTTCTTTGTCAACCATAGTCAAGTAACCATACCAACACATCAAGCGATATTTTCATTTAATATCAGTAAAACATTTAATATTTTAAAGATTCAAGTGGAGGAGGTATTGATAAATACAAAAAGGATTTTTGAAATTGGTAACGTTTAAGGGTTTATTGAAGAAAATTACATTTGGAACTACGCTTTTTATTGGACATTTAAGGCAAAAAAAGATTTATAATTTATTGGCTATCAACAGGAAATTTATTGGTATAACATTAGAGAACTTTATTTAACTTATAAACTTCACGCTTTTGAATTTATGTACAATTTTATGCACCATTTGCGTAAATCGAACTTGAATTATTGAACTTTATTCAAATATCAGTGTGTTTCATTGAAACTGAGAAATTTATTGGTTATTTCGAATAGGCCTATGTTCGTTCCTTTATAAATGAAAAAGTATTGTTTCAATTGAGCTGAAATTTTGTATAGATATAGTTGATAGTTCAGATTAAAACACAGGCAAAATTATTTTTTGAAAATCGGGTCCCGGAGTTATTTTAATTAACGTTTTAATGATTTTGCCCCTAAAAGTTGCTTATTTCGACAGCTTCCCAGGCTGTCATCGCTGACAGCGAGACTATGGGGCCGAATCGTACCAAAATCGGCACGTGGGTGGCCCCGGACATGATTCAGTGCCTGACGTAGCCGGATTTTTCAATTTTTAATTAAAAAAAAGTTATTAAAATTTTTGTGAAATTTTTGGTGCTTTTTTCGTGTTTTTTTTTTGTGTGGACTCTGTAGCGGATAGGCTATGGGGCCGAATCGTATCAAAATCGGTACCCCCCCCCCCCCCCCCGGACACAATTCAGTGTCTGACGTTACAGTTTCCAATAAAAATTGTTTTTGCCCTCACCATCAACAAATCCCTAAGTCAAACATAGAAATATATTGGACTTGACTTACGGGAAGATTGCTTTACTCATGGACAATTATATGTTGGTCTCTCTAGGTCAGGAAATGCGGAGAATCAATTTATTTTAAAACCTCGAAAAACGAAAAATGTGGTATACCATGAAGTTTTAAAATAAATTATACCTAACTAATATCTACTTAAGATAGATAATTGTTCAACCCGAATAAAGTCGAGACGGGCCGCTAATATTTCATATTTTAAGGACCGCCCGGCTGAGGAGGACCCTAACTGAATTCAATTCGTGCCCCCCCCCCCCCCCCCCCCCAAAGTTAAAAGCACGCTACGCCCATTTTCACTATAAATAAATATCTTATTTCTTGGTTTTCATACTTTCACGAATGCAGATGCTCTGGATATAAGGTATTGTTCACACTGCTTCCGGCGGTTAATAAAAAATTGGTTAATAAAATATTAACCAATCATAGTGCTCAACACAATGGCTACGTGATACATCAAACCAGTCACCAGCCATGTCGTCAATTTCGGTGCCAAAGGAGTAACGCTACACTCCGGAAGCAAATAAGATGCTTTGAAGCTCATACAACGCTTGAAGTTAAAACTAGTGTTGCATATAGAGGAGAGATAAAAAGCAGAAATGTATAATAAGAACAATATAGTCGCATACCTTTCCAGTACGTTCATAAAAATTTGAAAATCGAACGTACTCTTTGGATGAAAATCTTAATTTAAAAAATTGTATTTAAATATAAAATGCACGCAAACCAATGGTGAATTTGTAAATAACACATTTCTCTTTCTCTGAACAACAAATATCTGAGCATATGATAGAGAGGCGCTATGTAAATATCTCCTAGTACTGGTCTCTTAACTAGTATTATTTTTGACTGATTATTTCCTTTAAATAAGCAGAAATATCAAAAACGAATTAGGTGATTATTTTCTTAATGCCAAAATTACTACACTGATCTTAACAGAAAAGGAATTGAAAGGAAGTGCATTTCGTGGTGTTGAATAATGATTGACTCATTGGAAGAAAAAAAAAGTGGAAGTTCTTACAGATAATTTTAGTTGCTTTAGAAAATTCTTACATATTATAGTTGACCTGAAAATTAGTCAAGATAAGGACACGAAATCACCAGGGTCAAGATGTTTAATATCTCAACCAAGAGAAAAATAAAATCTCATTATTAAACATATAGTATTAAATCCCAATACTACATCTAGATAAAATTATAATCTTAAAATTTAATTTTGCATTAGTGATAACACTTTTCCACAGAATACGAGTACGATACCTTAAATAAGTGCTACAATGCATTATCACTTTAAATAACATAGTATGGAACCAGATGTATACGTGCGTGAGTAGATAGTAATTTTAACTACTATTTGGAGACCTAATGAACATTTTACCGAGATAGTCATCATAACCGATAGCTTCCTTTTTTTTCTAGCTATATTTCCAGAATTTGCAACAACGTAATTATAAATGAGGTTCAGCAATATACCCAGAAAACTGTCAATAAGCGCGTGCGATTTACTTTTTAAAGTTCGTTGAAAAGAAACAGGTTAAAATAAAAAATATATACTACAGATAACGTCGATGCGTTGAGGCAAGTTTCGAAAAGATTTAAATAAATTATATATTAAATTTTAAGCAGTATTATTATGCAATAAACCGTCGTTAAAATTCTTACAGCATTCCAGGCGGGAAAAACTGAATGACAAAGGAAAAGAGAAAATTTTAAAACATATAGAAACGAAATGTACGCCCGTAATTTTTTATTTTTCGCTTTATATTAAAAAAAAAAGAGGAATAAATGTATATTAGAGTACTACACATGAATTTAAAAATAAATTCATAATAAAATTTCACCGGTTTAGATTGCGTAGAGGGCATTTAAGTTTCTCAAAAATAAAAAGTGAAATAAATGATCATGCAGTACATTTTTCTAAACATGGTAGACGGTCTAAAATGACACATAGGAAGAGGATACGGGCGAGTTAAAATCATTTCAAGTGTTGCGTGACTAATAGTTTATTCGACTGCACAAACCTGACGTGTGGTTAGGTGATAGAATTCAAACAAATCCAGTTCATCATTATGCAAAATTGATTTACCAATGCGAACATGTTATAAGCGTGTCAGAATATGTCAGAATGCAATACATTGCGAATGGTAGGGAGGTTTTAGACGGAGACTGGTTGATTAACTGGTTTCAGGGCATTAGGGTAATTTTTTGTTACACGACGTGGAAACCGGACACTCATTCCAATCACAGGATTTGAACTGGCATTTGATGGTCTTTAAATAGCACACTATGTCCACTTGGAAAGTTACACCTGATTCACCAATAGAGATATGAATCTTTGCTTCAAACTGTAAGCTGGCCCACAGAACGTGTGGATCGAACTACATTAAAAAATAAATAAATAAATAAATAAAATAACTTTTAAGAATGTTCAAGCTAAAGCTTAAACTCAATAGATACCATAGGTAATTGCTCATTTTGGCGAGATAAAGTAAAAATTACGTGTAACATTTTATTGTCACCTGCTGGCCATAATTAAAGGATGTGTCCACCGAAAAATGTATAATTGATAAAACAATGAACAACCCTCACACCCCCATCCCTTCAGAACTCTCACTAACACTTGCTCTTCCTATATATATTTTTTTTTGCAATGAAAAATTTTTGTTAAAGCTCAAGCGAAGAATTCAACAGTGGTATGTATGTTATCGAATATTTGAAATAAGGGCCCATGGTAGCCCAGTGATAGTGCGTGGGGATTCGGATTGTAGGTTCCCGGTTTGAAATCCGACGAACGCCATTAAATTTCTTCGCGTCTCGGCCGGATAGGGGCACGATAATTCTGTAGACCGGAAAGTCCGTATATGAGATTGGAGGGTGTGGAAGAAGGTACGAGCCCACCAGATGTCGCCTCTGGGGGTGCTCGGTCTTAATTGTGGCGGCAGCCTATTCATCTGCAGGGATTCAATCCGAAACGGCCTTAGTGGCTATGCCGGGTGCATTGGAAATTGAAATTTTTTTTAAAATAAGCGACATTGAAGGTTCGTATACGATATATGTTCTAAAAAAGTTATGAGGTCTTTTTTAACACGAAATGAAACAACCTGCTTTTAAAAAAATATTTCTTGCACAAATTCCTGAGCATTGGTTATTAAATCGAGATCGCACAGCAAAGCTTTCCTAATCAACTTTAGGAACAAACAGACAGCAATTTTTCCTCACGGTTTTAGCCTAAGCACAGTGATTTGTCGGGCCTTTTCATCATATTTGGATTTTCCTCAGCACAGATGCACTTCTGACGAAAATCCTAAAAGTTCTGCACATTGAAAAATGCATTAAACTCAATAAAAAAGAGCAATATCTAAAATTTCTGGAAGAGAAAAAAAAATCTATGACAATATTTCTTCAACACAAAATAAATACCGCCTCTTCTGTCTGCCCGGTCTACTTCAAACGGAAACAGGGACTTCAGTCAATAAAAAGAAGAAAAAAAAAAACAGGGAAGAGGATGGAATGGAAATGTGTGTTCTCTAAGCTCAGTCATCATCTGCAACGAGGATATTTGAGAAGAGAATGCGGGGGGATACGTAATATGGGGTGCCTTCCGGTCCACCAACCTCGGGAGTGGTCAAGGGTTTCGCGGATCATTGAGCATGGTCAAGTTTCACGTCGTATTACTCCGAGCTCCATATTGGCCAGCTGAGACGACTATTGGCGTTATAGCCTATCTCCAGTGTAGTAAGCAAGTCCAAATGACACTATACTGAAAGAAATCCTTAAGGTAACGAAGGTAATTAGTTAAGTAAATGGTAAATCAAGATGGGCCGAGCACCCGCCCATCTTGATTTACTCAGTTTCGAGTTTTGGGGTCATTTCAGTGCATAACGTCAATGCCAAAGCGTTACAGCGAGCCAATACTTCATACGCTAAAAATCAAAAATAACCTTAAAACTTCAATGACAGAAGTAGCAAGCAATCCATTTAAATTTAAAACAGCATTCTTCCCCTAGAAACCGCAAAACGACCGAGTCGTGAAAAATCGTAAATTCAACATAGTGGTGAAAGTCACGCGGCGTACAGACAGAACATCACGTTATTGAATTATATATCTCCAGCGAACCCAGCAGCCATGAACCTCGATTTCAGTACTGTTTTGAGATCCTCAGCATGGCTTAGAAGACCAGAACTCGCTGGAAGGAAAATAATTCCAAAAGTGAAAGGACTCTAGGACGCCTCTTCTAATAGTCGTTAGTGCTCATCTAATAGATAAAAAATTCTCTAAATAATTTAAGAGTAATTCCGATTTTGGAATGAATGGCGAAGCCTAGGTCCCAAGGCTGCTGGTTACGCTGGAGATGTATCTATACTTTGCATAAGTGACTCCTCTGTATTAGGGCGTGTTACTTTCGTTTTTTAATCACGTTGTTGCATTGTGGTTCCCGATAAGGTATTTTGGAGCGTTTCGGTAAGCTTTTCTTGCATGCCAGCTAAACAATAGGTAAGCTCTTGGTGGATGCGGCTGTTTTGAAACCTTTAACATTCGAACACAGAGCCTTTTTACTTCCGCTTTATATAATGTTTGAGTAAAATATGAGTAATAAATGCGCAAATAAACGTTTCATACACCGTAATTAATACGCGTGTCATACTATGATCAGTCAACGCATAGTTATTTTCAATCAAAAGACAGAATGTAAAACCTTTTATTTTTCTAATACAAAGTTCCATTTTTAAATGAAAACAAAATACTATGAAAAACATTATCAAGTGAAATTACACTGCATGCAGGCCCTGATTTTCCATTAGGCCCGGTAGGCTCGGGCCTAGGGGCCCCCGAATGCTGCACCCCCCCCCCAAATTTTTATTTTAAAAGAAAAAAAATTTCCAATTCAATTTTTTAACAAATTTTACCCTTTTTAATAGCAATTTTTTTATATATCCTTTCAAATTTGATTGATTGCTTCATCATATATATAGTTATATGTATAGTTCATAATATGTATGTTTTAGTGCATATAAGGGATTACTAAGTTTTTCTGGTTGCATTGTATTGGTGTTTTAATGATGAAGTTCATATGTTGTATTGCTTTTTGTTATTTGATAATGTTCTAGGCTTCTACGCTTCAAATAGCCAATTCTTGGTAAAATGGTACTTTCACAATGATTGATGATTATTTTGCGCGTCAATTTTGGAAATTTTACGTCCACACCAATGTTAGGGGGCCCCCCATCCCGAGTTGTGCCTATAGTCAAGAATTTTATAAATCGGGCCTTGACTGCATGAGTCTAGCGAAATGCGTATTATAAACAGTACGAGTAACAAATACGTAAATAAACATAAAATATATCGTATTTCATATTAGCATATCATACCGTGAGGAGTCAATACATACTAATTTTCAGTCAAAAGACCTTTTAATTCAGTAAAACCTTTCATTTTTCTCATCAAAAGTTCCATTTTTAAATGAAAGCAAAATATCAAGAAAAATACACCGCTGGCCATTAAAATTGCAACAACATGCAGGAGGGATGATACAAACGTCAAATTCGCATGAAAGGAAGATGATGCTGGGATATGCAAATGATTAGCATTTAAGCGCAATCGAACGACGCAGGAGGGAGAAACAGTATCTCAAACTCTGTGTAAAAGGAAAGTTACACAGTGGATTTCTCATTCGGAAATCGCATTTGAATGGTGGTTGTTTGGAGATGACCGTGTTATACCTCATATAAGGAGAAACAGCTACCGTCGGAATCAGCAACTGTCGGAATTCGATAGCGGCAAGAACGTGAGCTATCGAGAGTGCGGTTTATCGTTCCGCAGTATTACTACTCGCATTGGTCGAAATCCAACGACTCTCATGTGAATATGGAATCAATGGGTTCAGGAGGGTCATACTGAACGTCATAAAGGGTCTCAACGGCCTCCCAATAACGCCCGAGCGGACAGATATGTTGTCAGGTCGGCCTTGCATCATCGTATAGCCACATCACGGACCTTGAGTCAGGAAATGAGCTTGTTTGCAACACTACAATTATCCGCACAGACAGTGCGACGACGTCTGGAGCAGCACTGACTGTTTGCACGGCGACCATTATTGCAGCTTCCCTTGACACTGCAGCATAGAGACGCGAGGCCCAAAGGCGAAACTGGATACAGTAGTGGCACCACGCCATCTTTTCAGACGAGTCCCGGTTCTGCGTGCATCAGTATCATGATGGAAAGATGGATGTAACAGTGTCTGGAGGCACTAAGGAGAACGCACGTGGCCTGCTTGCATTCGATATCGTCATACGGGCCCTGTACCTGGTGTGATGGTATGGACAGCCATTGGGTACACGGCACGCACACCTCTTATTCGCGTCGTCGGTAATCTGAACAGCCAGCGTTACATTTCTCAGATCTTAAGGCCAGTGGCTGTGCCCTATCTTCGAGGCCTCAGAGACGTCATTTTTCAACAAGATAACGCAAGACTGCAAGTTGCCGTCGTGTCCTGATCTACCTCGACACAGAGGGTGTTCGACTGTTGCCCTGGCCAGCACGTTCTCCAGATCTCTCCCCCATTGAAAACATCTGGTCATGGGTTGCTGAGAGACCGGGTCGCCACCGCTCTCCAGCTACTGCGATTGATGAAGTGTGGCATAGACTTGAAGCAGCATGGAATGACTTACCCGTATCTGTCATCCAAGCCCAGTTCGACTCGATGCCTAACCGGGTTAGATCCGTTTTAGCTGCCAGGGGCGGCAGCTGTGCGTACTAATTTCGGACCCTGTATACCCCCAAATTGCCTATAAATTTAATCATGTTTTCTTCCACTATGCTGTATACGTACAATAAGTGAAGTTTTGTTACTTGCTTTCCTTCCTGGTGTTGGAATTTTAATGGCCAGCAGTGTATCATTAAAAGAAATGCGCATTATATGCCGCATGAGTAATAAATGCGAAAATAAACATATAATATACGTAATTAATATGCGTATGACATACCGTGATGAGTAAATGCATACAAGTTGGTAGGTATCTAGTCGCAAGTTAACCGATGCAAGAATGCTTCGCATTACTTCTCGGCTCACTTTAATTCCCCCAAAATAAGTTACACCCAAATATAAAGTACGAGTTCTATGCACAGATTTACCAGGGTTAATTCAATTTTATTTTATGTAGCTTAAAAAAGAAACTGCTTTCATTTGAAATTCAACATTAACCCCCCCACCCCCACCCCTCCTTTTCAGAATAATTAAATGTCGTTTGCAGAGATGTTTTTTAATGCAAACCTTGGATTTTCGCTAAAAGACATGTATGTATTATACACGAAAACGCAGGAACACACACGATTATATTACGCTGTTCAGAAATAAAGTGTTCCTTACTTTCTGTTAGTTCGTTTAATCGGTAACTGCTGTAGAGACAAACCCAATCAAAATGAAATAGCGACATACTGCAATAGACAGGCATCGTTCGCCCACTCCCACAACGGCCGTGAATCGGTTTCCCTCTCGTCAAAGGGTTCTTCAGTGATTGAATCAGAGATAGAGCGATTCTGTACGAAGAAAACTTTGCATTGTCTTTGGCGATGCGATTTATTCCCGATATTTGATAAGAGCTTCAAATTGCAGAAGGATTTATCCAGTTCAAGCACATTACGTGTTACAATTGTTCTCTTCGCAATTTAAAGAAAACTTATAGAAGTATTACTATTCCTTTACATCAGACATTATAACATAAACACATAAAATTACATTTTTAACTACCTTTTCCAATTTCTGTTTCATTATTATTTTGAGACGAAATTTAAAATTATAAAAAGAAAACATGATAAAAAACTTCAAATTCTGAAACACTAAACTTTACACAAATCAATCCGTAACTGAAACACAAATTGTTTTTCTAAATAGACGGAATAAAAAAAAAATACTAACAAATACACTGCTCTCCAAAAGTTAAGGTACAACATGTTTTTTACGTATAATTTTAAAAAGAATGAACCGAGAAACCAGAAATTTGGACGAAATGTGCACTAAACAGTTAAAAAAAAATTTTTTTTTAATTACACAATTTACATAATTTACACGAGTTACAACAAAAAAGCACTCTTGTCAGAAAACTCCATTATTGGAGAAAACAGTGCAACACAGTTTTATGAGGAAAAATGTCATGGAAACATAAAAATAATGGTTTCTATTAAGGAATATGTACACCCCTAGCTGTAATGCATTTTCGGTACCGACTTTCCATGCTGCCAATTAAGTTGTCGGACACCGAAATGGGAAGCGAAAACCAGATACGGAGTTAACCTTGTTCCAGACTATGTAACAACCTTGGAGGAGGACTTAAAGCAGCCACGTGTCTGCCAAGGTAGTCCCAAACATGCTCTATCGGATTCAGGTCCGAGATCGAGTTGGCCATTCCATTCGCCCCAAACCGTGACCCTCAAGATAATCCTCTACAAGCACAGCTCGATGCGGTCTTGCATTATCATCCATTAGAATAAATTCATTGCCAATAGCAGCGGCATATGGGCGGACAAACTGATCAAGGATCTCATCCCGATATCTTACACCAGTCAGAGTTCCGCTATGGAACACATGCAGGTCAGTGTGACCACCGAGAGAGATTTCTGCCCAAACCATGTTTCCACCACCTCTGTAACTGTTTTTCAGCAATGTTGGATTGGTTGTATCTGGTGCCTTGTTCCCTTCATATCAGCAGACGCCCTGAATCACTCTCTAGAGTGAACCTGGACTCATCTGTGAAGAGTACTGAAGCCCATTGCTGTCTGGTCCAGGAAACGTGTTCTCTTGCCCAACATAAACGGGCACTGTTCTGTCGTCTGATAAATGGGACACACGCAACTGGTCGTCTCGCATAGCCACCACAATTGTGAAGGCGTCTTTGCACAGTAGTAGCGGATATTCTTGTCCCTGAATCTATAAAATAATCCGAAACGAGCTGAGGCATAGTAATGCTTCTCCTCCTTCGGGCCAAAAGAGCTAGAAAGCGGTCTCCCGCAGGTGTTGTAACTCGTGGTCGGCCTGGAACATGTCTTCTAGACACAGCAATTTCTGAGACGTCTAGCAGAATCAGCTTGTGACAATCCAATTTCTATCCATCCGATCGCCTGCCACTTTAATGAATCGGGTAAACGACTTCTCCGAGACATTGGTAGACTCTCCTGGGTACTGTCAACGAAAATGCCAACAAAAATTGAAAATAAACAGTCATTCACAATACTTACACACAAAGTCAGGAAGGTTTGATTTTTCCACATTTTCTGTTTCTCTTATATAAAGGCCTATTCTTTAAAATAAAAGTAGTGACCAAGGTTTTTTTGCATAAGTTTTCTTAAAGTTCGATACTATCATTCATATACATGTGAAGTTCATTCGGACACCAGATGGCGGCACCTGACGGTGCAAAGTACTTAACTGTAACTGTGACTGTTTTAAAACAGCGCGTCTAAAAAAAGACGGAGATGACGTTTGGACTAGAAGCGACCAGGTCGTAACGACGTGTAAAGCCGTTATAACGCGGCAGTAATGATGTTATTCGATTTATTTAATGTAATATGATGACCGACAGATTTTGTTTCCTTCATGTAATTTGTATTTGTTATCGTCATCCAGTAAATGTTTGTGTTTTGTTAGTCTTTGGGCTTTGTCCGCTAACTTAACACACCCACCTCTCCTTTACATACACTATGGATTTCATTGTTAGTGCCTTTATTTTAATGGTGAGCTTCTAAAAACAGGTTGTACCTTAACTTTTAGAGGGCAGTGTAATTCAATACAGGTTTCGATAGAGAGTGAATATTTCGCCAAAACATTGTAATTTCAGCAATACGTACACAAATTTAGATAAAGAAGAAAGGTATGTACTGGTTGATAAAATTGAAAAAACATTATGTTTCCCTGTTTAAAATAAGAATGCGGCGACAAAATATGATTTTAATAAACAATCTCTCACTCACTCACTCACTCACGCGCGCGTGCCAGGAATGTCATCACAAGACAGCGGTAAGAGTCCATCCCATGTCGTCCTTAGTCCCTCTTTCAATTTCGCTGGAATTCCGTCTGACAGATCGGCTACAGATGGCTCTGAGTAGCGTCAAAACTCTCTCTCTCTCTCTCTCTCTCTCTCTCTCTATATATATATATATATATATATATATATATATATATATATATATAATTACATGATAAATGAATTTGACTACTTATGAAAAAAAAAAGAAAATAAAACTGAACTGTTACTATTTGTTCACAGTTAAAACTTAGTATAAGAAGACACGACTATAAAATCTTTGGTTATGATTTCAAAATTATTTTGAAACTCAAAATGTTTCAGATTATACAGTTCAGTGATTCCTTCCCCAAAGCCGTCCACCAAAGATGGCGTCCATGTAACTCCTTTAAAAAGATCCCAATGATTATTTAAAAAAAAAAACACTGAAATGACTTTCCCACAGCTTTTAGTTTCTCAAATGCCTCATTATTTCGTAAATGTAACTCTGCCGAAAGTATATAAATCTAATAGGAAAAAAAAAAAAAAAAACCACCGTGCGTCATGTATGAATTTAATCCTTTTTACGTTTCCATTCCGTACACCCTTGGAATAAAATATAATATAACGCAAAGGTAACAGAATAAAATAATACAGCGGTAAGAGTGAAAGAATAGAAATGTTTTTGAAACCACTCATCATCTGGTACAAGAAGGGGTGAGACGACAGAGCGATAAGGGAAATTCAATATCTAGGTGCTTTCCGGTTCAGCAAACCTCCGACCACACATCATTCTGGAGATTGTCAGCCAAGTTTCTCCCCTCTATCATGTTCGGCTATATTGGATGAATTCGTTCGGGAACTGTCGGTTAGTTCAGGAGTATGACAGAGGACAAAATAGAAAAAGTAACATAAATAGAATGAGTAACAAGTTTATATATATATATATATATATATATATATATATATATATATATATATATATATATATATATATATATATATATATAAATAATATTAACTCAGGAGAGCCAAACAACCGAACAAAAGTAAAAGGGTTTAAGTGAAAGAAAAAAGAATTTAAGTTCCAAGAGGTAGCAATGCGGTTCAGTTTTAAACTTTTCCTGATTCTTTTGAAATGCAGTAAAAAATTACATTTTTTGGGCTCCCGAGAGAAAAAAATTACGTCAATTAAATAGTAAAATAAATTCAATCTCTCTTATTAAAAGTGTCCGCGTAGTATTTTCTCATCAACAATAATTATTATAACTATAAATGACAGCTTTTTAAACCCACGAAATCGGTTTTTTATATTTTTATTGTTTAGTGTGTGTATGTTCCCATTGTATGAACCATTAGAAAAAATTGTTCTGAAATGGCTAATGAATGAGATTACGCTTTACCAAGCGTCTATTATCATGTATAAAAAGTACAATTTTCACGAAAATTAACACGAAAATGCTGTGAACTATAAAATGAAACTGACGGTCGTCAATCTGACGGTTAATTGACGAAATTAGATGAAGCAAATTCTCTGTCATACAAAACAAGAATTCTACCTTTCTGACTCTTAAAAAATAAATTTTAATGTCGGAAATAGAGCGCTTTCGAAAATCCACACGTAAGTAAACTAAGCATGTGTGGTACGTCACAGAGATAGCATGAAAATCAAATACTAAACCAAAATTCGGGTGACTGCACTGTATTTATAAGGCCTTATTCACGCTGCTATAAGAGCGTCAGCGGTAAAAAAATTAACCAATCACAGAGCTCAACGAAATGATGTCACCCGTTCAGTTAAAGTTGACTAAGTTCAACGCTGACTCTCCGCTCCGAAAGCAATGTGAACAAGGACTAATAATAACAGATGCCTCATTTTTTTTAACACGGCGTTTCATGCATTCCTTATCATGCCACATTTGTGCGCCGAAAAAAGAAAATAAAAGTGAAATAATTGCGTAAATGTAAAAAGTGGAATAAGAGCGGTTAAGGATACTTAATTTTATTGTTAAAGTTTAAAATCTGCGAGGAACCCCAAATTCTGGAAGAGAAACTTTTTATATGCGGAGTACACTGCGAGTGCGCGAGATTTACAGAAATCGTGAATAGCGGAGTTATCATTTCGGCGACAGCCATTTCTTGCCTGGCTTTGCATTGATAGAGAGAAACTATTTTCTGTTCGCCGACTGATATTCGACACCGATACTTTTTTTTTCTATTTAAACAATCGTTTAATCAACTCCATCATATTGACACCGTGTGAATAACACAAAGATATTTTGGTAGAGATACGTTTTATATGCTGTACGTTACGTATAAACACAAGCCTAGGATTTATGCTGGAATTCGGATTTAGACAAATATATGTAAAGAATTCAACGAGAAATCTTTGACACCTGGTGCTAAATAATACTGGTGCAATTTAAATACAATGTCAATTAAAATAATATTTATGAATGGTAAAAGTGTCAACATAGGTTCCCTTCAACGTTGCTTATAGTTATGATTGAAACAGTCATACTATATTATCACTATTACATACTTTACCACGAAAACTTCGTCCATAAGATCCGGACCTCATGACTATTCACATCATACGAGTCAAATACATTTTACAAGCACAGTACGAAACGCGTGAACACAGAATCACCATGGAATTGGTTAATTCACAATTAAAACAAAACAATAATTACAAGATAAAAAAGAACTTTTTATATACCATGTTTTTAAATTTTCTGTTGAATCATATAAACTTGACAATTCTATGCAGTAATAAATACTTTTTGACAATTTTTTTGATGAATTATCCCATCAACTTGAAAGAAAATGAAGTTAATTGGAAGTTAACTTGCATTTAACTTTTCGTTCCCGTTCCGGCTGATAGATGGCTGCACCAGTCTACAAAACAAAATTATCTGGAAATAACTGAAAATTAATTTAATTCTGCTTAAAGATGGCTAAAAGTATTTAAAAAATGCATTGCCATCGTGTTCTGAGCTATTCTAAAAGTTTCAAATGTCTAAGCTAATCGGGAAGTTAGTTAAAAATCGATTGCAAGATTTGTAAGGGACAAACACACAAACAAACAAGAAAGCAAGTTAATAAAAACATGGTAAAAATAGAGAGAGTAGAACGTTGCATCATCCTACATATTGACAGAGAAGCCAATGTTGTGACTTTTATAATCCGACAATCAACATGGAAAACGATATATAACGACGACATCTGACCCAGTTTTTTTTTTCTCTGTATACACGCAATTAAAACATTTCCTTTGATGATACGCAACACCCCTTTACGAAAATACAGAATTGATTCAAGAGCGGCAATAAAAAATTTTACCTGCCGAGTAGCATTCTACTTCGTGCAGATCGTTCAGGATGAGAGGCGTATCGAGAGGCCTGCTACTTGACACCCAGTTGCGAGAAACCTAAAAGAAAAATTGTATACATGCAATAACTGAACGAATACGAACATCATGCAATACATTATGCTGTATAACGTTCTAAGCTATACAACACCTCGACAATCTACACTTGTCAATAAACGGAGGGACAAGTGACGTAGACCAGTGCTCCAAAACCTTTCTATCGCCGCGGACGGGTCAACGTTTGATAATTTTACCACGGCCCGCTGAGGGAGGACGTTGATTGTATATATTTTTGATTGTTTTGATTTAATAATTGATGTTATTATAATTTTGATGTATAAATGACGTTACGTTTATTTATTGTTCAATAAAAAATTCGTTTTATTTATTTATTTATTTCGTTTTTTTCTTTCTTTCAGGAAAGCGTATTTATTTTATGACGGCAAATTTAATTCATAATCTTGAAATGTTTAATAAACAATAAACTAATTTGAAATAGTTACACGATTTCTTCTGTTACAAAGGTATAAATTAGCACAAACCCGAGAGAAATACACCACAGTAAATAAAATGGAAATAATTTAATGTCCCTTGGACGGCCCGGTACCATTTGATCCACGGACCGGTACTGGTCCGAGGCCCGGGGGTTGGGGACCACTGACGTAGACAATCGTGAACTTTGAAACTGAAGTACTATGTTGGTTGAGGACGCTACCGTCAGCTCTTGATTCACAAGGACTCGTTGTTGTTTCTAATGTCCCCTGGCCGGAAGTATTTCCAGACCAGGTCCATATAGGCCAGCGGGCTGAGAGGTGCGGCTCCGGTTTATAATCGCTTTACAAGGGCCGGAGTCCGATTGGGCTAGGTGTCACCTCAATTTTGACCGAGCAACCCCACGGGCGACATTTGGGGGGGGGGGGGGGGTCGTGCCGTCTCCTACCTGCTCTGACCTCATAGAGAGGCTTTCCAGTCTACGGATTGAACGTGCCCCTATCCGGCCTAGACACGGAGGTATTGAATGGCACTTGTCGGGATTCGATCCGAGCACCCTCTGCACCGAAAGCCGACGCGCTACTACTAGGCTACCTCGGGTCATCACAAGGACTCATTAGACCATGATCCACTATGTTCATAAAAAAACAACGGTAGCGCTAACACACAAAATAGTCGCATTGGAAAATAAACTTCGTCAAACATGTTGATCAAAATTAAGCAGTATCATCAGAATTGCAATAAAAGTGATTTATGTAAATAACCGAGTTACGGCTGATATATTAAAAAATATGTAAATCTGCTGATGCCTCTAAAACCGAGTATCGTCGAGTCCTACTCAATCCCACTTGAGCAATTCAACACGCCATTTCTCCCACAATGTGCTGACCACGATTGCTTACTGAGGATTTGAAAGTTTAGTATGGGTAAGAATGACCTATTTCCGGCGGTTCAATACCAAGATGGAATTCTCGAACCATACACAGCCCTGTGGTGAAGTCAGAAATTTTGAATCTTTGATAAGAACACATGCGTATATACGTTATGTTGCACAATAAGTTATTATATTTCCTGGAATGGCTTTTGTTTCATTACCTTAGGAGAACTTACTATTTTAATTGTTTCTTATTTTTTATTGAGCAGCAAAAGCGCCAATGCTCCATTTATGACGTAGGCCTATTTGAATGGTTTATTTTGAATGCCACGCCACTGACAACGTAAAACTTAAACCATGCCACCTGCTGTCGTGGAATGGGGTGGATACCATGCGAACCGAAATTTCCTTCGACTTTTCATCTTTTCGGCACTTTTTAAACACTATCCTTACTAGTTAATCTTTTTATTATTTATACCGTTATACATCAACACATATACTTTGGACATGTGTGGGTGAGTGTGTGTGAGAATATTATATGTATCTCAAATAGCTTCTATTATACTTCTAAGTATCCCTTTTTAAAAATCATCAGCCCTTTTCTCCGAAATGAATTGCGTAATGAAACCTTCGGCACTAGAAAATAGCCCCACATATAAATGTTATATTTTTCATGTCGATTAGATAAACAGTAATGGCAAATGAACGACCAAGGCTTAAGCGCCCTTTAGAATTCAAACACACTCTCCGCACATGCTTTCAACTCCGCATAAAGGAGTGTGAATGATGTCAACATGTTACGTTTTGTGTGATGTACAGGTAGTACGAGATCAAGCGAGTCCGTGTTTTATCAACCACCGATGGATTCATTTCTGGACCTCGACAGACTCATGGGAAATGGAATTTGGAAAATAAATAAATTCCTATTCGCTGGTATATCTCTTTCTTACACACACAACTTTTGATAAGGTCAATAGACAGTAAGCCGAATCGGCTACTGTTGAGCAGATGTACGCTTTAAGTTTCAACACCAATATTTTTACAGTTCAACTTATCACACACACTTAATTACGGTCGCTACAGATCCATACAGACTCAATTGAATGGATGATAAACTAAGTCCCTTTTTTGAAACTGAAAGACGAGTGCGATGAAATTTTGGCCCGAAACAAATGACATTTTAATCAAATAAATTTGTAAAAATTAATTCCGAATACTTTTAAAAGATCCACTACAAACAAACGAGCCCAAAGAAATAAAGACTTTATAAATAGATCAATGTGATAAAAAGAAAAGAAAAATACCCGTGCAGTTATGATATACCGAGTCGAGACAAAATTTTCACCTACTTAGAGATGGAACTGTGATGAACTCACCTCTGTGTTTAGAAAAACTGACAATCAATACATAAGGAACACAATGCTGGTTAACTCCCGTTGTCCGATTACCGAACTTTCCCATACATTATCTCTCCCTTCAAAAGCAGCCATCGGGATGAAACATGCCCACAAACCTAATTTTCCCCGAACTCAATTTCGCCCAAGACTAGTACCAGGAAGATAAGACAAACAGCAGCGAAAGAGAGAGTCGGAAAAGAACGCGGAGGGTACAACACACACATACACACAATGTCATAAGTGATTTATAACTACTTCAGGGTTCATGGTTCGCTGGGTCCGATACCGCTTGATTGGGCCCTTTTATTTCCGACCGCAGAAGGGTCACGAGGTCGGCCGGGGCCCTGATGAGTTTCGGGGACCCCGAATTTCGCGTCGACAGCAGATAGCGAGCGCCAGACTAATGGCTGAAAGCTAATGGCTAAGAAGCAAAAGTTGGTAGAACATTATGATATGGTTAAAAGGACCTGCAATTCCTTAGAAAATTCCAAGGAAATTCGGAGAGCACTCTATTATTTCTCGAGACGCATGGCGATTTATACGTTACCATCGCGAAGGCTAGGAGAAACTAGAAATATTAATATTTTCCAATTCTTTCAACATTCAAATCAAAACCGACTGTTCTTTTAAAATAATTTTCATCCTACACAGTGCGGTTAAACTGGTGCAACCGAAAACGAACGTACAATTTATATATATTTTTAAAGGCTCATCTTATATCGCTGTATTTCTTCAGACATAAATATTAAATAAAAAAATTAAATCATAAATATGAAATTTTTTTGAAGAATTCAAATTTTTATCAATTAAAAAATTCTTTTTCTAGTGAAATTTACAGCGATGAAAATCGGTTTTAGCTGCATATAGGAGGTAACCAATGAGATGCCTTTTTACGGCGTAACCAAAAATACAGAAAATCATACCAAGACACAAGCTTTTGGTGCTTTTAGATGTAATGAGATTTTTTAATGCTCCGGAAAATAAAATTTTGAGCGAAATGGGATAAAATAGGATGGACATACATCCAGAATTCTTTATAGTATCTTTTTCTTCTTTCTTTCCTTCCGTCTGTCTGTGTCTCTCTCTCTCTCTCACACACAACCACGCGAAAAAAAAAAAGGCAACTGTCCAAAATGTCCTCTTGCCACATAATTTTGTTAATGAAAAAAAAAACAGTTTAAACGATTAATTTCGGCATTATCTACCGCATAAATCAATTCTCTCGAACTGTGAGCATATGTTAATTCTGCTTTTGTCTTGAATTTTAACGATGATAATGTGAAATATTAAAATTGGATATCACAGTGATTGAATGCTTGGTTTATAAAAAAAACTACGAGTAAAATCATCTATATATATAAAAATGAATGTTTGTTTGTTTGTTTGTTCGCATTTTATGCGCTGCCGTACCGTTCATCCGAATGCGATGAAACTTGGTCAACTTATTGCTTGAACTTGCGCGAAGGTTATAGACTATTTTCATCCCGCTACAACGTTCCATTCCCGAATTATGTTTGAACAAGTTTGTGCGGTATCAACGGATATTGAAAATCGCCAAATTTCCCAGCACAGGATATGGGACTTCTCTCCGGATATTTTTGTTCAAAACCATTGTAACATTTCATGGTTGCCAATTAAATTATAAAATTTCCGTAAAAATAAATAGACAAGAATTAAAAACTTGATTTATTCATATATTGGCGCATGCAAGAATGAATTTGATATATTATTTTCATATACGTGGCAACGCCGGAATATTTCTTTTTAAAAATGAAAATATAAGGATGGAAAGTCATTCATTTTCAATGAATGTGTTATCTATCCATTTCATGAATTGAAACTATCCCAAGCTACCTGTTCAAACTCAAATATACTGAAGGAAATATACTTATCTCAAATATACTAGAAACACGTGCGTTTAGCCTTGACGCGATGATTTATATAACTGAAGTGACATTGAAACATAGCAGATGATTTAGTTTTGAGAAAGAATTACAATCATGAAATATGTGTATATTATAATTAAGAAAGTCTAAAAGTGACATTGAAACGTAGCAGACAATTTAGTTTTGAGAAAGAATTCCAAGCATGAAATACGTGTATATACTTTTTCTATAATAATTATCAGATTTGCTGTGTTTTAATATTGAATGTGATCTCAATCCATTCAAACATTATTGATTCTTTTTCTATAATAATAAATCCATTCAAACGTTATTGACTAGCTGTAAATTAATGCTTTAAAATGCCCCAAAAGAGGAGAGCAACTTTTAATCCTGCAGAAGTAAGGGGAAAATGTCAAAGATTGTTGAGAAATGAGCAATATGATGAAAAAAAAACAGAAGAGCGTGAAGCCAACAGAATTCGAAATGCAATTAGACGCACACAAGAATCTGAAGGAAAAACATTCCCAAGAGCTCGAAGGTAACAGAATTCGAATTGTAGTGATCCGAAGCAGTGAGACTGATGAAGAAACTTTTAATGCGTCGAACATACGATTGTCTTCGAGCTTCAACATCGAAAGGAGAGGAAAGCGATGAACAACGACAGCGCCGACAACAAACTAATGCTATTTGCTACCGCAAAAGAATTTTAGCAAAAACTTTAGAACATCAAAACATGAGGCTAATCATTGAAAAAAAATAATAACAGAAACTGAATCCCGAGCGAAGCCGGGTAATACATCTACTACAAAAATAAAAAATACAGGTGTAGCCAAAAATATGTTACTCTCTTTCAAAATATCTTCTCTCAGATAACACGCAACGGTCCTATCGTTTAGTCCTCGTGAGAAGCATTTTGTGGAAGCCGCTTCGGTAAACCCTATACAGTTGAAATAATGTTATTTTGATATACAAATCTGGAGGGTGTGATTTATATTTTTCGTACAGTATTATTATATAGATATTCTCTGAACAGAAATTGAACTAAATGTTCAAAAAATAACCAGATTCTTCGACCAACGTATTTATTTCTTAACTCTGAATCCTCCAATCCCGCTCAATGACAAAAACAGAATCGTCCATGTAAATGTGTAATAAACTTTGCCACTGATTCTTCTTTCATTCGGAAAGTGATCTGCAGTTTCATTTTTCTCACTTTCGCATTGGTGCCAACTCGAAAAAAAAAAAAATACTCTGCTTTTATGGAACACCCTTTGTATATAAATAATATGATGTAGTCGGTATTCTGAGAGCAGTACTCTTTTACTACTCAAGTGCTACCAGGGCCTTCTTTTAAAGCCGATTCCGAACGAATTATAATGTATACAGAAGATTCTGTAGTACGCAAATAAGCAAACTATGCTTTTCAAAAAGTTTCTTTTATGCGTCTCTATATTAATGACAGACTCAAAATCGTGTCTGTTTTCACAAATCTA
Organism: Dolomedes plantarius; assembly: GCA_907164885.2. Classification (NCBI taxonomy): domain Eukaryota; kingdom Metazoa; phylum Arthropoda; class Arachnida; order Araneae; family Dolomedidae; genus Dolomedes; species Dolomedes plantarius. The sequence continues at coordinate 197,510,030 of OU015497.1, forward strand.
TAGTAATATTACGAGAATTTTTGTTTTTATGGGGGAAAAAGGGCTAGAATTTTTCCTTTTACAGGAACAAAGAAGGAGAAAGAACTAAAATAGCATTTGGGTTTGTTTAGCAGTGATGAAGCTGTAAATGCTGTGCCAGACGGTATGGTGGATTGAGTCTAGGATGAAACGTGAATAGCACACCCTCCATTACTCCAAACTAAGATGACCTACCCTATCGAACTACCTCTCAGCTATCTAATATGCTCGCTATCTTCCCTATTCTAATAAGGTCTGTACACTTTATTTCACACATATACACATCATCCGTACATATTCTTTATTTTTTTTTTAACAGGCGATGAATTTATATCATTCCTGTATTGCCATTTTATTATTATAAATTTAGTGTTATTTCGAGTGACTTCGTTATCTGGGGAGGTCTAACAACGCTGAAAAAAAATTTCACAAACACACAGAGTTAACAAACACACAGAGTAAAATTGTCTGCAGCACAAACTAAAATTAATACAGAGAGAAATTTCATATGCATATAGCTTAAAGCCAAATGAAAAGAAAATTCATTAAATCACCTTGTTAACATCATAAGAGAGCAATATCAATCAAAGGCCTCTTATTACAAGTTTTCAGAAAAGTATAGAAGTAAATCAGAGTAAAACAATAAGGTAATTTCAGTGTCAATTTTCATCAACCCCTCTAATGGAGATAAACGAATCCCTTCCTAAGAAGAAAGAAACCACCTGCAAAGGAGTTCAAGTTGATCAATTGCTTGTAAATACCAAGAAAAGAACTGTCTGGTTGACAAAATGCCAAATACATGACATGTGTTGCTATATTTTGTCACTTTTACCACACACAGTAAATTATACTCTCTGACTAGGAAATTATAATAACTTCATGCAATAGTACTGAAATTAATATAATTAAAATTGAAATTGTACAATATTTTATACTAACTTATAAAATATTGTACAATTAATATATATAATTAATATATAAAGATTATTCATCTACTTATCTAATAATAAACTTCATAATGAATCTGGTTTCGTCTTCATTTACATTATCAAAGTCATAAACGAAGCATGGCATATATATATATATCAAGCTATTATGCAAGGTATTACTTTTTCTACAATATTTATTGTGTGCATCAGTTTTTAGTATTTTCAGGATTATTTGATTTAGATTTATTTGATTTACATTTTAAACAAATTTTATATGTAAAATCTAAGTTACATAAGAGAACTTTTCTACATCGCAAATAATTTAGAATGAAAAATAATATGTATGAGCAGACTTTTTTGCTGATTCAAGTTCACTTTAAATTCATTAATAAAGACTGATATTCTTTATACGTGAATTTCTTTACCTGTTTTGTTATAAAGTTTTTTGTAGACAAAAGAAAAGCAATAGAAATTTCATTTCAAAACTCACATTTGCACAGTCTTCTCTATTGTACAACAACTTGATACTACATAATTCATATTTTTTTCAGAATTTTTTAATGCTATATGAGTAAGAGTCTATAGTAGTATAGAATTTATTTTTAACACACCATTACACAACAAAAAAGTTATTACAGCTTATTCTAGAAATTTTCACTAAAAAAAAAATGCAAAATTTGTTTGTATTGTTTATCTGAAAAGGAGAAATACTAGCTCCTAACATATGAAATGAACATTGTGTGCAGAAAAAAGAATAAAATCATTACTAACAAAGATATTTTTGAAGCTCTTATTTCCATTTCGTTTTATTGCTGTTAAAATACACTAAGACAACATAAGATCATTGAAGTACATATATAAAGCATTTGTAAATCACTTGGCTTTTCTTCAAGTTCAACCCTATTTACTGTAATAAATTGACTTTCAAAACTTAATTAACAGCATTTTTAAAAATCATTTCCTGAACTTTTAACACTAGAAGATGCATATCTATAAGTAAAAATATTTGACTGAAAAGATGAGTGTGATGAAGCGCTTTCGATTTCAAAGAAAAATTAAAATTTTTAGAGAGATAAAGTGATTGAAGGCTGTTTTCATCGCATTTCGGTTAGAATGCTAGGAAGCCGCCTTTGATTAGAGGACGGAATAGTCGTCTGTACGCATCAGCCAATTTAAAAGCGGCGGTGCGCGATAAGGGGTAGGTGATTCCAGACGCAGATAAGGAGATGGCACCAGGGTTTGACATTAAAGTAAAATACCCTATTGTAAAGAATTTATTGGGCCTATAGACCGCAAAACACGTGGACTGGACTTTGGGTGGTCTGTTGTATGACGTAATTAAGGCGGGCATGAAGTATGGGATTATCCAATCCAAGAAATGAAAATTGATGCTAAGTGGTGGATTTTTGAAAGCTTTCCTGAATGGATTAGGAGTCACGAGCAGGCGTGGACTTTGTTATAAAAAAAATAAATAAATAGAAGACTTAGAGTTTTTTTCGAAGATTCTCTTCTGCGTGCGGGCCCGGTTGACTTTTCCCGGTGCTTTAGCATTGCAGGGGGATGAAGAGATTGGAATTTCAAAACGTCGGAGACCGGTTGAGCATTCCCGGGAGTTGTCCGACAGTACGAGAAAGGGGTTTCGTTTTCCGGAGACCGGTTGATCTTTCCTAGTGCCTTAGCATCGAAAGTGATGAAAAGATTGGCAGTTTTTAATATTGGAGATCCGGTCGAGTCTTCTCGGAACTAAGAGTTATTTTTGATCAAGAGAATACAGACGAGGTGACAAAGAGGATGCGATGTAATATTGGAGATCCGGACGAGTCTTCCCGGAGCTGAGAGTGATTTGGAGCAAGAGAATAGAGACGGGGTTATAGAGAGGATGCGCCTTAATGTTGGAGATCTGGTCGAGTCTTCCCGGAATTGAGCGTGACTTTGGATCAAGAGAAGTCGATGTCATCATTTTCCTGATGAGTGCCCCATCATTTTGAAAAAAGTAGAAGAACACCCACGACAGCCTAGAGACGCAGCACACCCACTACCTAGAAGGAAGGAGCGATACCCCAAGCATAAGCAGAGCTTTGACACCCGAGTCCCAGTGCGACATCATCAAACTGAGTGAGTGAAAATCATTTTGTTTTGTTCAGACCCCACCGAGCTAAATGAAAGATTAGTGCGGGAACAGTGTTTTTGTAAAGATAATTTTGATGAATAGGAGTTCTTGGCTATGAGTTAGTTTAGTAATTATATGCTCCCTGAATCCAAAAGGTGTAGATTTAATTAAATACATGTCATTCGATATGAATCGAGGAGAAAATGCCAAAAGATTAGTAAAATGTGTAAACTGTGTGCGAAGATTTGGCAATTCAGTTTTTTTGTAAATAGATAAGGTTGTAAATAAATCAATTTTATTTTGTTACATTGGAGTCAGTCATCTTTGTTTTGTGTAGTTGACCTAAAGGAAGGTTTTAGAAGCAAAGTTTATTTGGCCTGTTCGGTTGCAAACCTGTCTAGAATTTTGGGTTGTATTCAAGAAAATAAATTAAAAAAACACAACGCACCCAAATACCTATAAATTATAAATAATTTGTACTAACCCAAATAATATACGAATCTCGCCCAAAAAAATAAATAATTTTAAGACAGGCAACAAGACAATGAGAATTTAAAGTATACTTTTAAATGTAATACCTATAAGACACAAAGATACAAATTCAAACCTTCACAGCATCATAAAATGCTTAAAACTTTTACAATCATACATACAGAAAACTACCCCCCCCCCCCAAAAAAAAAAAATAAATAAATAAAAAGGCTTCATGTAAACATAAACAAAGATATTTTTTATGACTACTTAGTTACTTTGAATACATTTTGAAACAAGATGTATGGAAAGATGTGTCCTATATTAAAATTTATTAAAAATTTAATGAATAAGGAAATTAACAAATTATAAATTTAATTTACTGATACATATTATTTTCTATTAATGTAAATTAGTAAGTTTATATTAGCTGATAGTAAAAGAATAAGAGAGAGGAAAGTATAACAAATTAAAATCTTAAAGTTCTAATTAATTTGGATACAAAAATTAATAAGAGGTTAATAAAAAATAATTATCAAATCTCAAATAAACACCCTTTAGCACAATTCCTTCTTTAAAAAACATAAAGACAGAAAAGAATAAACATGAAAAACTAATAATGAAATCAAAATGTAAAATATTTTAGAGAACATTAATGAAAGAATTACCTTGCGTAACCATTCAATAAGTGGTTGGGGAATATCTTGGGCTACTAAACTGTGAGGAGAATCTGTGAAAGCTATTGCAATTACCCTTTGTTGAAAGGAAAGTGGAAATGATTTACACTGAAAAAAAAATTATAATCCTTATTAAATGCAAATACAAGCCCAAAAAGTTGTTGAATATACATTTTACAAAAAAATATTCGAAAGTAAACAGATTCAGCTGTCTGCAATATTATACATCAATTTTGATAAAAACAATCCACCACTAAAAAGACCCCTCACATTCAAACGAAACAAGACCGCCTAAATGACATTAAATATGTTGCTCAAGTGAAGACAAAAAATAAAAAAAAATAATTTATGAGTGATAGTATAAAAGCAATTCAAACTAAGATAGATCAACCAGTTTAAAATGAAATGACCCAGATATAAATATACACTGTAAGTAGGTTGACATAAAATATGTTAACTTGTAACCAATGCTTAAATGAAACATGAGAGAGAGAGAGATGGTCTTATAACAAAGATTTCCAGTAACTAAAAAATCTTTACAATTTTTCCTGACTGCTACTGTAGTTCTAAAAACATTTTATAGCTGTATGAACAAAATTGAGAAGTTTGTCACTTATAAAATTCTCTGAAATATTAAAGAGCCAATTAGGTAATTTTAAATTGCACTAATTTCAAAATCTGAAATTTGAATGTATTCAAGTTTTAAGTTAGTTCAGAATGTTATTCAAGTTTCCATGGCATATATATAGTTACTATTACACAATTTTACATGGATGTAGTATGCTGACAGTCTGCATAGACAGACAGTCCTCAAGAAAACTTTTTCGGGGTTAAACCACTTCAATATAAATACATAAAAAGGAACCCATATCATGAATATTTAACTTTAGTGTCATAGAAACCAACAATAGCTTTTAGCTCAACTGTTCCTGGTGAAAAACACTGGGCAAGATCTATAACACATCCTAGGGATAGATACAATGTGAGATTGTTATGCAAATTTCCTTAAATGTTTCTTTATTGTAAGAACAAATATTTAAAGAACCATAATTTAATTTTTGGATAAACATTTTCAACAAAACTTTCATAATTTTGATATTTTTTAAAGTGTTTGTTTTAATGTAGAGACGAAATTTGAAGGAAGAAGTATGATAGTAGTATACAGATGCACACCATCCATTTTTAATTTAAAACAATCCATAATCCTCAAAAAAAAAATTTCCGATTTAATTTAATCATAGTGGTGTATTATATGCCTGCTTGAATTTTCTTTACAGCCCAGAATTAAAATTCGGTTATACATACAGAACACTAAAATCACCAGGAAAATTCATTACTTTTTCAACACAAAAGCAAGTATGAAATGTGCTATATGAACTACACTTTCTTTAAAAAGAAAATGCAGCTGTGTGAGTGATTTCAATTATTAGGAATACAAACATCATAGCCAAAGTGAAAATTACTTTGATGCAATCAACCTTTGAATCTAAAAAATCTAAAAAGAAGTAAATATAATTTCATATAGCAATTTATATAATTATTCAAATTCTTTATGTATAAAAGTATTAAGTAAAAAAAGTCTATAACAGTTTCATATAAGTGTTTACTATTATTGAAGAGTAAATTGTAGAAGGATAAAAACATTAATTTTGGCTGCATTGCTTAAATACAGATTGAGAACATGGCAAAAGTAACAATAATGAAGTAATAATACAATGACAAATATTGACTTTAGGAGCAATATTATTTCAGTTTCATATTATCTTTTAAATTAATCTTGAATGAGACTCATCAGTAATATAGAAAGACATGAAGCTCATCAGAAAATGTATAATTATAAGTGTTGCCAGATATCTCATACACAACCCAGTCCTGTTTTTTAACTTCCAGTTTTGATGTCTTATAAAACATCAGAGTAGTCCAGTAATATTTTAAATAATGGTATTAACTGATTGCAAAAGAATTTTGTTCCTCTCCTTCAGTAAACATCCCCTTTGTTGCACAAGTAACATAAAAAAATTAACTTTCTTTTCCATATACGATTAAATATGCTGCAATAGTCAAAGTTAGCCTTTACACTATCTCTGGTTATTGAAATCCGTATTTCATTAGCATTTACATGATTTGACAGCAGAAATAGCATGTTATATAATAAAATGCAGTAAAATATTATTTATATTTATAACATATTTAAATTGCACAATTAAAATGCTAATATAAATTAAGTTCCCTTAAGTCTTATTACCATATTTCTCATATTGCTCAACCCCAAAAAAATATACAAATTAAAGAAAGTTTATAAAACAAACCACTTACTCATAAAAGATACAAATAATTAGAATTGCAAAACTTTCATATGTTATTAGAAAACTAGCATTTGGCTCCAGTACTAGCTATCTCAAGCAAAGATATTAGCATACTCCATGACACAGATTGAGACTGATTCAAAACATCATACTGTGAAATAGCCCATTACACTGCCATATACATTATCAGATATTAATTTCACAGATGGAAGCAATTTACAAAAGTCATAACAAAAACATTTTCTATGTATGGCATATGTGGAGATGTTGTTGATCAAAATATATATACAGTGGCTCCTAAAAGTGTTCATACACTTACAAATTTCAATGAAATAGGGGTCTATCCATTGATTAAAATGAATATTTCAGAATGGGTATTTAATAATAAGATCTATAATCTATTCTTAACAAAACTAAATGAAATATTTTGAAAACATAGTAAAACTTTATTTTTAAGAAACCAGTAATCAAAAAGTAACAAAATCTTTATATCACAAAAGTCATCCTACACTGAAATATTTTCGGATAAATTCATAGTTAAAATTATTGTCTAGCGCTTTATTTTTATTTTTGAATTGTGGTGGCATTTAAAATATCATTTGGCTTTAAGTTTTGCTTGCCTACTCCATAATATTCTATTTATTATTTAAAAATGGCTCGTAGTCGTAAAGAAACAACAAACAGCATTCGAAAATTCATTATTTTCAATCATAGTAGTGATAAATCAGTTCGGAATATTGCTAAATTACTTCATTTATCCCATTCTACTGTGCAGTATGTGAAAAAATGCTTTAAAGAAGAAAATTGGATCGAAAACAAGGTAAGAAAAGGCCGTCCAGCAAAGTTAACAAAACGTGATCAGAGATTTATAATTAGAAAATTTGTGAAAAATTCACGTTTGAGTACTGTAAAAGTTTCTGCAGAATTCAATGAAACATTTTCTACTTCAATTTCACCTGAAATTTTTTGACGAGTTCTCAGAACAGCTGGATTACATGGGCGTTCTGCCCATAGAAAATTTTTTGTGAGTGAGAAAAACAAAGTTTAGTCTTCCCTTCTCACTATCAATGATAAATAAGCCCCAAACCTATTGGAATAATGTCTTATTTGCCGATGAACATTTTTGGTGCTGATGGGCATATAATTGTATGGAGAAGAAAAAAAATGAGGAACTTAATCCCAAGAACTTAGTAGGAACAGTTAAGCATGCCGGTGGAGGTATCCTTGTGTGGGGGTGCATGTCAGCATCAGGACTAGGAAATTTGGTATTTATTGATGGCATAATGAATCATGCAGTTTTTATAAATATTTTAAGAGACAATTTAAAATTATCAGCTCAAAATTTGGGTATTGGAAACAACTTTGTTTTTTATTAAGATAGCGATCCTAAGTACACGGCTCTCAACGTTCGCATCTGGTGTCTCTATAATTGTCCACAAGTTTTGAAAACACCACCTCAATCGCCAGATTTAAACCCAATAGAACATATTTGGAGAGAACTAGAGGTTTGAGTACGAAAACACGACATTCACATGAAAAGCAAACTAAAAACAATTATGATGGAAGAATGGATGAACATTGATGCAAAAATTACAAAAGAACTAAAGCAATTTATTCCCAGACGTTTAAAAGCTGTTGTGGATGCTAAAGGATATACTACTAAATATTAATTTAACAAAAAAATTAGAATATTTACTAATATGTAGAGATTTTTTACAAGTGTACGATGACTTTTGTGAGATAAAGTTTTACTATGTTTTCAAAATATTTCATGTAGTTTTGTTAAGAATAGATTATAGATCTTATTATTAAATACCCATTCTGAAATATTCATTTTAATCAATGGATAGACCCCTATTTCATTGAAAATCGTAAGTGTACAAACACTTTTGGGAGCCACTGTATATATAATCTACCCTGTCTAGGCTGGATATGGGCACGTTAAATCCATAGACCGGAAAGTCCCTCTATGAAGGTCAGAGAGGGTAGGAGAGGGTATGATCCCCCAGATGTTGCCCCTGGGGGTGCTCGGTCAAAATTGAGGTAGCAACTAGCTAAGACGGTCAGTCACCCTTGTGGTGCTATTCAAACCAGAGCCGCACACTTCAGCCCAAAGCCTATATGGACATGGTCTGAAAGCCGGGGGCATAAGAAACAACATATAATCTACCATTAAAGAAGTCTAAGAAATTACAATACAAAACATTAAACAAAAATTAATACAAAATATAAAACATTTTAAAACTCTTTTAAAGCTTCATAGCACAATATTTTAAGGATTTTTATAAGTCATTTATATAAAAATGACTAGATATAATACACATGAACATTTAAAAGAATACCTGAATTTTCAGAAAATCAAATTCTATTTAAATCCATACAACACTCATAAAAAAATGCATAAATAATATAATTACCATATTTACAGCAACAATTCCTCCATAGCTATGAGCTACAATGGCAATATATTTTGCAGCTGCCTTAGGAAGTATCAAATTTCCCCATACATAGTTTGCATGACTTTCTGCTGTTTCACTCCCCTACAAAAGTTAATTGAAAGCAGTGAAACTGGAGAAAGAAAATAAATTCATTAGAATTGTACAACTTCCTTACATAAATTTCTTACCCTTATTTTTTGGATTGTTCCATCAATTTCTCTACTGTTATCATTCGTGTTGAGGACAAGAACACCATAACCCAAACCAATAGCTCTTTTTATAAAAGGGAGCTGAGTACCAGTATTCAAATTATCATTTATAATCAACCTAATATTGTCAGATAATAAAACATTATTTATTAAATAGAAGACATAAAGAGGATTTTTAATCATAAAATATCTTTTTAAAAAATTCAATCTTATTTCGACACTCATAAAATTTCATGAATCGCACGTAAAGAACATTTAAAAATAAAATTTGAAACAATAGATAGTTTTATTTATGTTGTTTTTCATATTAATATTTTTATAACCCCCACAATTTATTATTAAAAATCTTAAAGTATAATCTAATAATTTTCTTAATGTTTAAAACAAAATTACAGATTATGAATGCTTTCAAAATTTTAACCATAAAATTCAAATTTTCAAAACTTTTAAAGCCATTTAATTAAACTAACATTGGAAAAAAAAACTATAAAACAATGTTTCAAAAATAATAAATCTTCTAAGAGTGCTAATTTTAAAACTGCTTTGGGGGTAAGTGACAGCATTTATAACACGGTTTTTTAGGCAAAACTGACTTAAAAATTTATGACAAAATTACAGCAATTTTTACTTTATTCATTCTGCACACAAAAATACATGTCATAGACTCATTTGTAGTGAACAGTTAAATATAAAGAGTAAATCTAAAGAAGCCTTCCTAGCAGCAAATTTAAAAAATTACTAACAAAAATAAATCAGGCTAACTGTTTATGCAAATAATCATGAAGCAGTTTGAAATTCAAGTTAAAATAATGTATAATATTGATTTCAAAACTGATTATTAGTATGAAACAATCTATAGAAAAGGGAAAATATAAATTTTTACAACAAAGGATAAATCTAAATCATATATATAGCATCATCTAATAAATAATTACCCTTTAAAAAGTAAACAAAGTATGCTTTCGGAAAACTAAAATGCTTAAGGTTAATTGCTACAATCATAATATATACATATAAATTTGCATTAGAATTTCCAAATCCTTTAAAATTATAAAATAATTCATACCTACGAGCCCACTGTCCAGCACGGACTACTCCACTCCCATGAATTAAAATAACTAGTTTTTCATTAGTGAAGGCATCAGCACTATGAAATATAGTTGTGGTAAGTTCAGAGTCATCAGCATCTATCTATAAAAAGTATTTGTACATATATGAATTTTATAGTACCAAAAATACTAACTTTACCAATAATTAAAACTTGTTTTTCAAGCCAAAAATTACCAAAAGGAATTGCATACAATGTAATGCTTGTTGTATTGCTGAAACCAAAAATAACAGCATTAAGACTAAAGAATTACAGCTCACAGATAATTAATTTTGGAAAGAAAAAAAATTAAAATGTATGCTCACATATATATTTCATTAATATTTCACGAATTTTTACAGCAAAGGTTATGTGGTAAAAATTAAGAGCCTGTGAGAACTTTATTACCAATCTAAACAACTCAATAAGAATTTTGCGTCCATATTTACCTTTATCCTAGAGAATAAAGTGATAATCATAAATAATTTCAATTATAGCATTAATTTAGTGACAAAGTACACAGACAATGTATATATATAAGAATTTGCTTACATGGTATTTTTAGAGCTTCATAGTTAGTTTGAGGTATTAAATTTTGAATGTATTTATACACTTCTAAATCCTAATCATTTTGAGAGCAGATTCTGCAGTATATTTATATTTAGCAACTAAAAGTAAGAAAATAAACATAAAATCTGTTATAGTAAAATGTTTTTAAAAAAAATCAGTTTAAGAATTTCACATAGAAAAGCACAGATAAATTGAATGGAAATGATTTTACTGAAGGCCAAAAATGAGTATCTCAAAGCCCAGGAAGACATTTTAGGCTATGATATCATATAGAAAGAAATAAAAGATGGTGAAAAAGAAATCAATGGCAATGCTGATGTTCTCTATAGGAGCAAAAATAAAACATATCAGACACATCAGAAAACATATCAAACTCCTCATAACATTATTATTTATGTTTAAAATATACAAAATACAAAAAACTATGTTAGACAGCAAGCAATATAATGTTTCATAACAAATATAAAATTCTGTGTCAACCAAATTACTATGGAAACATAAGACAGATAAACTAACTTGATTTTCCAAAGGAAACTAAACTGATATTAAATTCATAAAAACAGCACAGCACTTATTAAACACTATGGAACTCATGAGTTTAGTATTTAAACAGAGATTTTTTCAGCGATAATATATGTAATCTATTAAAATGTTACAACTTACAGACTCATATAAGACAGACATATAATGGTGACAAAATATGCACTTTTCCTCATCAAAATTCAGTATCTACAATTTACATAACAATTCATGGAAAATTTAGATTCTTTCCCAATAATATGAATTCAGGTAAAAATCTAATGGTATGAATAATATCTGTCATCAGCAAAATTATAGAAAAAGCCAGCATATAAAATTGAAGAGACACCATCTGTTCTAAGCTACTGTATCTGGTTGAAGAGCTTATAGTAAGAGCAATACAAATATCCAATAAGCTGTAGAACATTTTGGTAATTTATATTACATAAGACACAAAATATTTCAGTTCAAATTATCAGAAAAGAGGTAACTGTTAGAAAAAAAATATACATATGGAAAAATCATACTAACTGGTATGGAAAATTTCTTCAAACCCACTTCAGTAAGTAAATTATACACATAATCAGTGACAAGCTAAAGGTAAAAAAAATAAAAGTTTGTTTACAAATTTATTTATGGAAAAGTTTATACATTATTCATTCAGTTTGATGATAATAAAAAACAGGAAGTTATAAAAGGAAGTTCGATTAAAATTTTCATGACCCACTGTTTTCCCTGTCTACAAAATACAATTATAACAAATGTCCTTAACAATTAAAAAAATCACATAATACCACTATTCACTCAGATACTCTGAATAATAGTTAATCAACCAATTATGAAATACCAGAGTATTTTCAAAAAGTATGCATAGAGTATATTAGTTCAATTAATTATTGTGTTAGTTTCCATTGTATAACTTTGGAGAGGGAAGTAAACTTCCTAAATTTTTAAGTTAGCAAGTAATAATCAAGTCTATAATCTAAAAATTTTTATAATTTAACTCAAAAGAGAAAAAAAAATGCTCAAAAAAATCTTTCACTTCTACGCCCACAAAGTATAACCTATAAAACTACAATAGTTACTGTGCAGAGCTGATTCTCCCACAGTAAAATTAGGATTATCACAAAGCATATTTAAAATCAAAAACTGTTTTCTGATAGTGAGGCCATTTAAGAGGGAAACTCACACATAAATTTGGGAATTTGGTAGTTATGTTAATAATAGATTGAATCACAAAAATATTTCTCACAACATAATGAAAAAGATAACTTTTGAAAACTCTTGTATTAAAGAATGAAAGGTTGAAAAACTTTTAGCCTCAGTTAAAAAAAAAAATAATAATATTGAAACATTTTTACTTACTTCTCCAACAGCTTCATATCTCTTCTGATTGTAAACATGGTCATTTTCTCTCTCATTAAAATTAAAAGGAGCACCAGTTGTCATATGTTGCAATTGTCCAACTACATATATTTAAAACATGATTTTGTACCTTATAACATTAAAATAATGAATAATTTGTGCAAGTACATAAAAAAAACAAGTATTCAACCATTAGAATGAATAAATGCATAATTAACAGTAATTCTGCTGGCAGCACAGAAAACATTTAGATAAGTATTCAATATTGGTATGAAAATTACTGAAAATATAGTGCAAAATCAGTGTTAAACATAAGAACTTATAACTTAATGTCATTGGTTCATGCACAGAACCAATATCATCATAGATTCTACAGCTTTAACAATTTATTCAGGTGCTGGGTTCACAGAGATTGAAAATCAATGACACTAATATTGAAATTGGTACACAATCACAAGATCCCTAAAATCAAATATTAAATTTGTGCAATACAAATTATCTTTAAATTTCATTTTGAATTCAAGTTTATACACAACTGCTTCACAAACAATATAAGATCAATCATAAAAAATTGTTTGAATATTATTGATTACATTACATATTAATTACTGATACATATCTATTTCACTAAGATGTTGAAGGCAATGATACATTCTATTTTATTAAGATGTTGAAGGTCAAATGTTCCAGCTCCACAGCCTGATGAAGAACTATTTTAATCAGTTCAAAATTTGACACCACTTGCAGTTTTTATAGGGGATATTAAGAAGCTGTACACTCCTGTTATAACAATTGTCATTTTGCTAAATAATGTTACAATTCATATTATTAAATCATTAGAGTTCTCATTTAACAACTATACATTCCATACTGAATAAAGTATTTAATGAAGCATATGAGCAAACATTAAATACATACAAAAAATTCAATTTTAATTTTTATAAAACTTTCCCAAGATAAGTATTTTTAATATAACTTTTATTCTAAAATAATAACAGCTCAAATGAGTAAGATTATAGGTTATTCTTACTTTCCAGAACAAAAATATATATTTTACAATCAAAATGATTGCTATCAAGGTTAATATATGTTTATTGCAATAAAAGAGACATTAAATGTTTAGTAAATAATTCAAATATTGAACTACAATCAAATAGTTAAAACATATATTAAAAAATACTTACAGAATTAGGAATAAACATTTACAAAAACATTGATATAAACTTTAAGAAAGAAATATTTCTTACATTCATTAAATTTGTATCCGAACCCCTCAAAAGTTTTTGGAAACTCATAATCATAATTCCTTCCATTCATTGTGCTTGTAGATGTAATACTTTGAAAATCCCACTGTTCTTCTTCTGGTACTATTAAAAATAAAATAAATAAATTTCACTCAATTACAAAAAATCTTTTATAAGAAAGAGGGCAGACATTTTAAAGTTAATTTCAGAGATATAAATTACTAATGCAAATAATAAAAATAACTATAATAACAGATGTAAAATAAATGACAAAGCTAACAAATATTAGAAAAGCAATAATTTTTTTGTGACAATGACTTCATACCTTGAATACAGAAACTAAAATCAACAGAACAAAAAACAATTAAAACAATGTTAAAAAAATGAAAAACAAAATAAACTAAATGATAAGCATACTTTACAAATTAATCAAAAGCAGATAAACTTCTTATGGTGAAAAGATGAACAGTGATAACTTCAACCTGAAATATAAATTATAATAAAAGAACTTTGTTCATGCTCAAATGAAAGATAAACTGAAATTAACAAATTTAAAAATGATTCTTGTTATAAGGAATTGATATATATCAACTTTTGTAATCGGAACAAATTTTATACTTCTTAAGTCATTATTTCAACGATATATTTCACAAGTAATATACAAGAAATGCTAAAGAGGAATGCAAATTAGAATTGAATATTTTTCCCCAGGTCATTTTAGCAAATTTTGTCAATGCTTTGTTTTGAATGCCAACCTTGGCAGTATTTCTCATGAATACATTAAAATTATTTCTAAAACAAACTTCATTTTCTGTTTAAAAAATATCATCACTGGAAACCACTTTGAAATGACATGTATAAATTTTTACATATCTTTCAGATTTTTTTTTAAAAATCTTTTTTTATCAAAAAATTGCTATGTAATCTTTTTGGATTGAAGTTCTTTGATGAAGATGTCCCATAAAACACTTTATTAAAACATGAAATCATGATTTTCTACAAGAATATCATACATCATCATTTTATGACACTTTGTAATAACTCTGAATGACAGATATTTTACTTATTTAAAAAGTGTCTAATAAAATTAAAGGTCTCAAAAAATTAGCGTTTCTTTAATGTTTGTATTTCTTGAAAAGTCTGAAATTTTTAGAAGATTTTATGAAAAGATTAAAATTTAAAAATATTTTCAAAGTACTTCCAAAAGCTTGGTATTTATTAAGTTCATTATGATGTGATGTGTTACATGTATAATTAATATTTTCAGCATTTTTAGCTATATAGGAAAACTTTGAACCTCCCCTGAAAAAAAAAAAGAGAATTTTCTGGCAAAAATAACCAAAATGAGTTTATGATGGAAAATATAATGAAAAGTCTTTACACTAAACAAAAATTAAAAAGCAACACTTGATCAAGAAAAAATTAACAAACAACTAGAGTGCTTGCTAACTGAAATATATAGCACCTAATTTGATGAACAGCTTTAGTAAAATAGTCCAGCCAAAAACTATCAGTATACTTTAATTTAAATCTAATATGTTAAACATAATATGATACAGTTTCATTTTTCATAACTTTTACAGACTTAATGACACTGGCATTATATTAGTCATTATCAAAAATTAAAAAATATATAGAAATAGAAAATTTGTGCTATATTTAAAAGGGTAAACATACTAATTGTAAACTTAAATCATTCCTGTGATAATTGTAAATTAATATCCTCCCAGGACCTCAGTTTCACTATTGATATGGACTCCTCAGTAAGACAGCCAATGGGTATTCTAGAGGAAAAGGAATTCCAAACATGGAATTCCTTTAAATTTTTACTGATGACCAAAAAAGTGCAATTATCCAGACCCCTTTAGAAAGAAATATCATCTATATATTTCAATAAGCTCAGCCTAATAGGGCATATTTTAAGAATTTTGGTAAATATAATTGTCCCCATTTCATTTGTTCTGTCGACTATTAAGTTACATCATAATTAAGTTACAGTGTGTGCATAATTAAGTTACATCACATACTTTGATGGAGTCAATTATGATACTAACCTAATGCAACATAATTTAAGCACCAAGTAAAATTTCATTCAGAATCCCTAATTTAGAGAAATAAAAATTCTTCTTCTCTAAAATCTATGTTTAAATTTATAGATCATTGTTCTTTGTAAACAAAACAATTAAAATTATAGATATAAGCTGAATATTAAAAATAAGGTGAAACAATTTACAAATTAAAGAATATATATAACTAAATAATTCTTGTTCTCTCTCACATCATTTTCTGATACTTAAATCTAAAATTTTGTAAAATAAACTTATTGAATAGACAACTAATTTCGATTCACTTACAAGACTTAGCATCATTTCTAATGTCATCCATCATGTATGAAGTCAGAAACCCAACCTAGGAAATAAATGTTATTTAGAAAAAAAAAAAACATCAACAATGTATTAAATAATCCAGATATATATTCAATAAGAGAATAATTTAGATATTTAGTTAGATTATTTTGATAACAACTTCGGCTATTTAATGCATGTTTGTTACATTAAATAGCTGAGAATGAAACAATATTGTTAATCAGATTATGTCCAACATTACAGGGGGGGGGGGGAGAATAACAGTTTCATTAAATTACAGATTCCAAACAACTGGATAGGTGTGTATAAGTAATGAGGCACAACATACACAGATGAATATTTTTAAAGGCTAACAATAAATAAAAGCAATCAGTTTTAAAGTAAGTTTCTTTCAACACTTTTAAGTGTAAGAAATAACATATGATAAACAAAAACTCTAACTAAATAATATAAGATATTTAATTTATACTTAAAGTAATATTACCAACTGCATTAATAATTTCTTGAAAACCACACAACACTATATAAATAACCTTTTATTTCAAAATTTCTCATTTTAAAAAAATACTGAAATCAAAAGTTTACAAGGGACAAATAAATATAAAAAATGTTGGCAGTTAGTGTCACTATATCACACAAATAACAAAAATATCGCTGGAATATACTCAAATATTAAAATTCTTCTCTCCTTTATCTCAACCACTCAAAATTATCAATATTCATGCACACCAACATTCGAAAATTTAAGAAAAACAATATCTAAGTTCTTACAAGAGTTTTGTAAATCCACAATGACAGACTAAGAGTAACGGCTAATCGAAACACCTTCAGATTAATTTAGTCACAAATATTACAAATATATTAAGCAAGAATTTAAGTATATAAGATTTCGAAGAACTTAGGACCTTTAACAGATAGAAACTCTCAAAGGCAAAACAGTACTAAGCAACGCAAAATTTGCGGCAAGTTTGCTGTTTATATGTTCACTGTCTTCTTCTCTTTAAGCAAAAATTAATATTTCATTTTGAAAGTAAAAAAAAAGATGATGGTGGTTTCACTATGTAAAAAAAGTCGAAAGAATATAATTTTAGCTATTACGAGAAGGCTATATATTTTTTCTCTTTTTCTTCAGTTAAATTACAGATAGGGCATTTTGGTAAGGTTTACCGTTGTTACGTTTTAGAATCTGGCAGCAAAAAACTCTTATTTCCATTATTATTATGTAAATAAACATGGCGGATTCCATGCCGGAGTCGGAAGATTCTTTTCTAGAGGATGATTATTATGCTTTACTTAATTTAGGGAAAAATGTAAAAAATTTTGTGTTAATGTATTTTGTACATAATTTAATTCTTTTTCCTCTTTCTTCCTTTTATTGAAAGTTTTTGCGCACACCAATAACAATTGTCCGTCGCGTTATATTTCGATATTGGTAAACATTTATTAAATTAGGAAAGCTGAGGAGTGAAATTCTGTAAAATCAGTTTTATAATTTTTGCCTCTATCAGGGACAGAGAGCATCTGACTTTTATTATCTTATACATGGGTCTGAAAGCTTAATTAGTTTGCTGAGAATGTGATGGCTGACTCTGTCAAAAATTTCTTTGAACTTACCAAGGTCAAAAAAAGTACAATCTTATTTTTACTGTCAAATATTTTCTTCAAAAAGCTCTGTTTTGTTCTTTCATGGAATCGAATCGAACGGTACATACTATATGGTTACGTCATTAATTTAAATGATAATCATGAATACAGTAATTTGTTGTTGTTGTTAAAAAACTGACAATATTTTACATTTTGGGTTCTTTTAGTTATGCTTTTACTTCCAAAAGATGGTCATAAATCCAAGTTGAACTGTGTACTCTTTCTCATTTTCTTATTCAAAATAATATTGAAATTCTAATATAACTCTTAAGTAAAATTTATGATGTACAAAAGTATTACGTATATTGAAGCATATTTATTTTTATGCCTGTTAGACACAGAATATTAGTTTAACGTTTTGTTATGCCTACATCTGATGCAGTAAATTAAAACACATAAAAAATAACTTTGTAACATTCATCAAAGTCTGATTGACTAACTTATCGTGTTGATTATCTAATTTATTTAATTACTAGCATTATTATACGAATTTAAAGAGATTTTAAATTGTGTAGATTTCTCTAGAACAGTTAGTTTTTAATAGGGAGATGTGTTGAGTTAAATTTGTTTTATGTATTATTCAGTGAAACATGATATCTAAATGATATGAATCTGTTTTTAGATCAGTCTTAAAATTGAATGATAATCAAAATACATTGTGTGTTCCTACATGCAATTTTTCAAAGTATTTCTGTTGTTTCTTGTATTATGGTATCATGATAGTTATCACAATATCATTATGTGAAGAGAAACCTGAACTATAGAAATAAGAGTTTTTCATCAATGAAATTTCTCAAATCTGTTTTGTATCACTGTCTTACTTTTCACAGAAAGTTATTATAGAAAAAGGAATTATTTTATTTCTTATTTTGGAACAGCTACCTTATCTGAGTGCCTGCTCGCCAAGCCAAATTTTTCACGTGAGCCTTGGTGTTGTTTTTGTTAACTCCAGCCCTTTGCATGGCAAGTGGGTAGGACTGCTTTTTAAACCCTGCCCTTCACGCTACTTGTCCGATAACATGCAACATAGCTTATTTATTTACCTTTTTCAATAAAATAAAAGTGTTAAGAAATTTATTAATAAATAAAACCTACTTGTAAATTATCCAGTAATGATTTTTTTAAATAAAATTGAAAATTGTTAATTAAAAAATGTTATTCTTCTAGTAAAAATAGCTGGATTTAATTTGTTTTTTATTTTTAATGTAGTGATGGCCTCAGATATGTCTCGGAAATGTTGTTTCCATATTTTTGTCCATCATTGACTGACCTACAACTACACTTAATACTAAAGCAGGCTGCTAAAATAATATTCAGTTGACAAACCTACTACAAATAAAGTGAAAATAAATTCAAATTTAGCAATTTTTAATTTAATATAAATATATTATATATTAATACATTATGCTACATATATGTATAAATATGCTATGTATAAATATATTAAGCTAAAATACAATATGTAAACTAAAGAAAATCAGATTAGAAAAGCATACAGTTACCGACAGGAGCAAAAAATTTAAGCAGTCTATTTCAATTTTATATAAATATATCATAAATTAATATATTATGATATATATATATATATGTGTGTGTGTTTGTTTAAATATACTATATTGCTTCAGTTAAATATATAAACTATAGAGAATCGGATTAGAAAATCATACAACTACAACTACCAACAATATGTGCAAAAATCTAAGAACTAGCTACGCTTAAGTGGTCATCAATACAGCAGAAAAAAATCTGTGTACTGTCATTAAACCCTCCTGAACCGACTCATTTACTACTACAGCAACCCTTGTAACATAGCTTATCAAGGTGGCTTTCCTGAGTGGAGCAAAACAAGTCACATCACAAGGATTGGAGTGAAATCATGTTGGCGATAAATCACACATATGAGGAAGCTTAGCCTATATTATGGTATCATGATTACCATATTATCATGGTACCATATTATTTCCTGTGTTATGGTATCATGATAGTTATCACAATATCATTATGGGAAGAGAAACCTGAACAATAGAAATAAGAGTTTTTCATAAATACGAAATTTCTCAAATCAGTTTTGTATCACTGTCTTATTTTTCACAGAAAGTTATTTTAGAAAAGAATACTTATTTTATTTCTTATTTTATTTAAAAGTCTATATTATAACATGGAATATGATGAAATTTTTTGTTTTTGTAAGACTCAATTCCTAGTCCATTGTTCTTCAGGTCTAACATATGCAAAAAGTGCATTTCTATTTAAAGAATATGTATTCTCAACAACAGCAAAAATAAAATATACATTTTATGGAGCTTGAAATATATATGAAATAGATGTGATTTTGAACAATACTGTTAGAGTGGGGAAACCACCTTAACTTTAAGTAGTTTTTTTTTTACCTTTGAGTATACCAAAAATTTCTAGCTCAAGTACTACAGCCCTGAGAACTCAAAACTAAACCTCATGACTAACATTTTGATAATGCTTTAGAGACTAATATATATTGTAGTTATCTTACATAAATGTATTTTATCTATCATTTAGGCTACCCAAGAAGATATTACGAATTCTTACCGAAGGCTTAGCAAATTATATCACCCAGACAAGCATGTTGATCCTGTAAAGAAACGAAATGCAGATATACTTTTTAATAAAACTAAAACAGCTTATGAAGGTAAATTATCTGGCATTAATTTCAAATTATATATATATTTTTCATATTCCTTTTGTATCAAATTAAAAGATTCTTTTATGTTTTATTTTTGTATACTTACACATAGTAAGGGAATTAAAAAAATGTGTATAATACAATACCATGGAAAATACTGAATTCAAAATTTGCATGATAACCTTAGTAATGATTTTTTAAAGTAAATTATAATTAAAATGTATCTTATTAATGTAAGTCACACATAAAATCAGATTAATATTAAACGAGCAATATTTATCGATTAAAAAATAACTTCATATATATATATATATATAAACAGATGTGCTTGTATATAAACTCTTTCTGTATGTACAGCATAACTGACAGTTTTTAAAATAATAAAGTTGCTGAATTATTGAAGTTTCATGTCTATAATCTGTCACTAATGAATATAAAAATCATAATTTTTTTATATAATCCTTGAATCTCTGTTTCATACCTTTCTTTAAAAACTTTATACATCAGTCAAACTAGAAAAGTTCTATTTGACAGTTAATCAAATTGTTCAGCTTTCATTCAAAAATGAAGCTAACAGTCAATAGATTCTAAAGATAATTCTTTTTACTATTAATATCAGTAGCCGTATCAATTTTTTTAATATCAAATTATTAATGACATCTGAAGTTTTATGCTAGCCTTCAAACTCATTAATTGATAGCAATGGTTCACAGCTGAAAGAATAAAATTCAATGTTAACCTTTGGATTTTTTTCCTATTTTATATATATATATATATATATATATATATATATAGTTTACAAATGTAAATTACTTAATATGAAAAAATAAAGAGTAAATAAATTTTAGGCGCTAAGCTGCTCACAAAAATATTTACGATATATAGATATTTAAAATTAAGATAATTAAAAAGGGCAGATGTGACCATTTAATACACCTCTAACCTGAAATAAGATTGACATATATAAATAGGCAAAAAACGGAAATGGAGGTGGTATAGTTGATGACTGGGGGGGGTTGTGACCCCCCAACCCCGGTTAAACATGTTTTAAGCCAGGCAACACTCCCGGAGGTCGGCTATAACACCAAGACAGTAATAAAAAAATTATGAAGAGGAAAAATATTTTAGGTGAAATAGATAAGTTAAACCAGATAGTTTTCTAATGTAGTCAACTAAAACATAATTACAAGATGAATAGAATGAAAAAAAATCTTAATACTAAGTTACAGAAATAGAATAATACTAATTAACTAAATAACTATTCACTAACATATACACTATATATATACAAAATACTTAGCTCCCACCAAGCAAAGGGACACGAAACCCTTGCACACTCACATTTTATAGACATAGTAGGGATATATATCGCCGTTTTAGGGAAATTTTTTTAGTGTTGCCAACTTATTTTAAAACGATTCATACAATCTTTATTGTCTAGATTAAAAAACTGGGTTAGAATAGATACGAGGAAATTGACGGGAAAACCCTGGTCAATAGCTATAGTTAAGAATTTTATTATACTGACGTCCATAGTTTTTTTGTTTGAATGTAATCGTTGACAACGTATTAACTGGTTAGTAACTATATTGCGTTTAATATTTAAATGTAGAGCATTATTCCAATTCATAATCCTAACAGTTTTAAAGTTGTAAAACTCGCGTTTATCATATAGACAGTATGATATTAGATTTTGATTAACATTTAAACTCAAGTCTAAAAATACCAAATTTCCATAGTTATCTTTATCAGTCTCCACTAGTTTAAGATTTTTAGGGTAAAAATTAATATCTATTTCTTTTAAGTTTTCATTAAAACATATGAGTATATCATCTACATATCGGAAAAACATAAGTTCATTTAGAATCATTACACCTCTTTCATAAAAGTGAAGGTATATATCTGCTAAAGCAGATGAGCATCCTCCACCCATAGGTATTCCTTGTATTTGTTTGAAGAAGTTACTACCATTATATAAAACTGCTTCATAAAGTACAAGATCTAATAACGCACGATATTTATTTTCAGCTATATACGTCTTTAAATCATATTGATCGTATAATCCATGAATAATACTATATAGATCTTTTAGGTCGATAGAGTTGAAAAGATCCGTAAAATCGTAGCTTTTAACGTTTGTTATATCACCTTTACCTTTTATCTGTTTAACTATTTCTAAGCTATTATTGATGAAATAGCCACCCTCTTTACTTATTTTTTTATAAACTATTTTAAGTATGTTTAAAAGTTTATTATTAGCAAGCGTTAAGTATGTATTGCAGCCCACAGTAACAGTTCTAAATTTAACAGGCGATTTATGAAATTTAGGGATTAAGACTAAATAAGGAAACCTAAGATTTTTAATATCGTAACCTGCACGACGATATAACGCTTTGATACGATTTTGTATAGTACAAGACGTAGAATCTAGTTTTTTATAAACAGTATTATCATTATAGCACTGTAATAGTTTTTCACAATAAAAGTTTTTGCATATAAATGCATAGTTAGCAGAAACTTTATCAACATAAGTTATAGCAAAATGATCTTGTAAAGCAGTTATAGCCGGTTTTAAGGTATTCAAATTTACATGAAGATTTTTTGGTTTAGTTCTCAGATATGCAATTTTAAAATCACTTAAATAATGAAATTTCCACTGTTCGAAAGTACTTACAGGTATACTATGCTTTATAGCTGTTTTATAAATAAATTCATCAAGATTACGTTTGAAAATTTGGAATACATTCTTTTTATAACCTATGCGAAAACCAGTACCATAATTCATTAAATTAGACAAAGCCGTATTGTCAGTAATTTGAGTATTTCCTGTTATAATGTGGTTGTAGTGTTCATTGTAACCGGTCATATTATGTTTACAATTACAATTTTCAGGAGAAGCATCAACAACATTTTTAGATATATTATTATAGTTGAAAACATAGCGACCAAACGGTCTACTATATTTGAAGCTATTAAATATTTTTATATTGTTTAAAGGAAAATATTGCAAATTTTGATTTAAAATTTTTGTAAAAGGTATTTTATCGAAACCATTGTTTGCATACTCAGTTATACAATAAATATTGCTACAGCTTTTAGTCTCGTATTCATGTAAATTTATGCCACAATCAGAGCTTTTATTTTTGACTAGATCTATAATAATAGGAATGAAATGTGTATTATTAGGAAAAAGATGTTTTAAAGACTTCCCAATAACCAACTTCCACAGATTATTTAGCCAAACTTTTTTACAACCATAAATGATGTTTTTAATCCATTTTATTGGATAATCCGGTTTTAAATTTATAGTTTTACATAGCCTGTTGAAAGAGTCGATATAATCTTTATATTTATATTTATTACGACGACCACCTCTTTGCTTACGCTTTAGATAGATATTATTACTGGAATAGTTAGAATTCTGTTTCAATACACTTTGTGTATTGGATTTAACAATATAATTCCAATTGACTTCTTCAAACAAATACAAGGAATACCTATGGGTGGAGGATGCTCATCTGCTTTAGCAGATATATACCTTCACTTTTATGAAAGAGGTGTAATGATTCTAAATGAACTTATGTTTTTCCGATATGTAGATGATATACTCATATGTTTTAATGAAAACTTAAAAGAAATAGATATTAATTTTTACCCTAAAAATCTTAAACTAGTGGAGACTGATAAAGATAACTATGGAAATTTGGTATTTTTAGACTTGAGTTTAAATGTTAATCAAAATCTAATATCATACTGTCTATATGATAAACGCGAGTTTTACAACTTTAAAACTGTTAGGATTATGAATTGGAATAATGCTCTACATTTAAATATTAAACGCAATATAGTTACTAACCAGTTAATACGTTGTCAACGATTACATTCAAACAAAAAAACTATGGACGTCAGTATAATAAAATTCTTAACTATAGCTATTGACCAGGGTTTTCCCGTCAATTTCCTCGTATCTATTCTAACCCAGTTTTTTAATCTAGACAATAAAGATTGTATGAATCGTTTTAAAATAAGTTGGCAACACTAAAAAAATTTCCCTAATACGGCGATATATATCCCTACTATGTCTATAAAATGTGAGTGTGCAAGGGTTTCGTGTCCCTTTGCTTGGTGGGAGCTAAGTATTTTGTATATATATAGTGTATATGTTAGTGAATAGTTATTTAGTTAATTAGTATTATTCTATTTCTGTAACTTAGTATTAAGATTTTTTTTCATTCTATTCATCTTGTAATTATGTTTTAGTTGACTACATTAGAAAACTATCTGGTTTAACTTATCTATTTCACCTAAAATATTTTTCCTCTTCATAATTTTTTTATTACTGTCTTGGTGTTATAGCCGACCTCCGGGAGTGTTGCCTGGCTTAAAACATGTTTAACCGGGGTTGGGGGGTCACAACCCCCCCCCAGTCATCAACTATACCACCTCCATTTCCGTTTTTTGCCTATTTATATATGTCAATCTTATTTCAGGTTAGAGGTGTATTAAATGGTCACATCTGCCCTTTTTAATTATCTTAATTTTAAATATCTATCTATATATATATATATATATATATATATATATAATAAAATAAAATCCAAATATATATATATACAGTCGAACCTCCATATATCGAACTTCCCTATATCGAAATTTTCTATATATCGAACTCTTAGCGAATCTCCATGTTCATTACATAGAAAAATTGTTTCTATATATCGAAAAAATCTCTATATATCGAAATTTTTTTCAAGTCAAATTGGGAGATTTTATTCCACTTTAGAATAAAATCTCCCAATTTTTGGCATTTGAAACAATACGTCGTGGACTTAAATTCGCAGAAAATGTCCTTGATGAAGCTTTTAGTGGACTGAATAAATACGAACATTTCTTTGAACTTTCCGCAAAACTGGTTGTTCAGCAAGATATTCGTAGTTTTTTTTAAAAAAGAATGTAACTGTGATCATTGTCTGCATTATTGTTTTTTTAAGATAGGTAGTACTCAATAAATCTTTCATATTAATTCATTTTTTAGTTATTAACTTTCATTTAATGGGATTCGCATATAAAATAGAAATGGAGTTTCGTATACGAAAATTAGCTTTAATTTTTTTTAAGGAAAATTATGATAAAACTAAGCTCAATTCTATATATCGAAATTTCTATATATCGAATTTTTTTCCTGCAATTTGCTACTTCGATATATGGAGGTTCGACTGTATATATATATATATATATATAATCAAAAGCAGTGAATCTGTGCAGTTTAGTGAGCATGGATTATTCTCACCTTGTGACTTATTATATGATTGACTTGATTGGGAATTTCATTGCCTATTGGAAGAGAGATGCTTGCTTTTAAATTAGTTCAAAAAGATCATGAAAGAATAGGAATTCTTCTATTCCTTGTTAAATGTCATGTCATAGCAGGGCCATTTTAAAGGCTAAGGTTTTGTGAAGTAGGTATTAAAGGAAGTCAAAGCTGCTTAATAGTAGCAATCAAAGAGTTTGCATGAGAAATTAAAAGAGAAACTTTTTAGAAAAATTATGATACATGTCTACATTACTAAGCTGTTTTATCAGTTGATATAGTTTCCTTTTTTAGACATTTTCACTCAAATCTGAAAAATCAAAGAAAAATTTATTTGCAAGAGTAATCGAACTAATGCTTAATATTATGTACTTAAAAAAGTTCACTTAACTAAAGAAAATAGAAATAAAGTGGAATTACCTGACTTATAGCTTTATTTATCAAGTTAATTGTACTGATTAAATGGAAAAAAATTATCAATTGATTTTGAAATAGTTTTAAATTTTCTAATAATTCTGCATTATATTATTCAATAATTTGGTATAAACACAAATAATTTTCAAAATAATTTAAAAAAAGATTTAAATTGTATGTTTTTTTTTAAGTCAACTCATAAATATTTAATTGGAGTTTGATTTGAATTGGTAAGAAATATTATTATTAATGCTTTTACACTGAAGTAAATATATATATGAGTTGTAGTTTTTTATTTGTTTATATGTTAGAAAGTTAGCCAGCATATTGTTGAAGGAAAATGTTATTTCCTTTTCTTTTAATTTTTTAAGTCATGTAAAAGTCAAGAGCTGCACATTAATGAATTAAAATCTGTTTAAATGTAAAATTAATTTTATGATAACTGACTGATATGTATGTTATGCTCTGATTTTTTGTAGTACTTAGTGATCCCCACCAAAGAGCTATATATGATACTGTTGGAACCAAGGGTTTGCAAACAGATGGATGGCAGGTATTGTAGTGTGTGATTCATATTTTTTAAAATCAGAATACCTAATTTTTGAAAGACTTGTCTTCCTTGTTTGTGTTATACTTATCAATACTAAATTGTTATTTTCTATTCAAAGTTTTTTGTACTTGATGCCTAGTATTAGAAATCCATTAAAATATTTTAGTTGCAGGACCATTACATTTATATATATATATGTATTTATTTATTATTTGTTTATTTAATTATTTATTTATTTGTGTGTGTGTGTCTTGGCTGAGAGCTCTATGGTCATCTTTTGCTTCTCGAGGGCTAAAATGGGCTTTCTACTAAAGATAATTTTAATTATAGACAATAATTCCTTCACTTTCAGTGAAATGTATGAACTATGTGTATATTTTTAAGTATCTAATTTCTTTATTTTTGTATTTTATGTAGTTGTACACTTTCTAATACTACATTGCATCAAAATGTGTAGTAGATTCTTAGAGTGACAAGAATTATCAAAAATTTTATGTGTAAAGCATTTCTTTTATTTTATCAATGATTCTATCAAAATAAGAGCTTAAATGATAAGAGCTTAAAAATTAAATAATGATTCAATGTACCTTTTTTTTAAATATTTATTTTCAATTAAAATACACTTTTATAACAATGATTTAAAGTCAAAATATCATTTCAAAAAATTCTAATTCAAACATGAAAGATTTTCGATTTTAATTCAAACGTGAAAGATTTCCTATATTAATTCAAACTTGACTATACATTAGCTGGTTGGTACGGTTTCATACCAACGATATATAAGTTTTTATATTTTATAATGCAAAGCAAAACAGGACTTTCGAGTGGCATGAATTTATAAAATACACTTTTATAACAGTGATTAATAGTCAATATATAATTTTGAGATAAATACAAAACTCTAAACTTACTATTTTCTATATGATGTCAGAGGCATCTTGTTTCACGACGCTTTCACCTGAGCATAATGTCAAATAACAACAAGAACTTGAGAGCAAATGGCGGAAAATCTCTTTTTCCCACTATCAGTGAACTATACTTGAAGCACATGAACAATATTGAACAACTAGACACATCTAGTACAGAGAAAAATAACTATTTTTAAGCTGGTATATTTTCGTACCAATAGGCATTAATGGGTTAATTATTCTGTCACACAGTTCGAAAATTTAAAATTCATTTTGGTCATATGATATTTTGTTTCATTATTTTTTTTCTTATTTCATAAATTTTAGATTGTCCAGAGAACAAAAAGTCCACAAGAAATAAGAGAAGAATTTGAACAACTTGTAAAGGAAAGGGAAGAAAGAAGGCTTCAGCAGAGAACAAATCCGAAGGTAGGCAACTAAAAACATTATATTCTCTAAAAATGCTGGAAAGGTAAATGTAATCCAAAGTTATGGCTGATTCAATGAGTACCTTATAAATAGTTGATTGAAATTACCTTATTTCATGAAAAATATTTTATATTTTACATTGTCTTATATAAAATGGAAAAGTTGTTTTTTGTATTAATGAATACAAAGGAATTTAAGCAAATGCTACATTTAAAAACCAATGAATTGTTGAACCACATTACTTTTTCTATATTTTGATTTAGAGCAAGCAGAATGAAGAATATTTATTATTTTAGAGGGTATCATAATGGGAATTTATTAGTTATTTACAGTATATTGGATTTATTTACTTAGCTCTTATTACTTGAAATATTTTAATTATTGGAGGGGACAGAGTATAATTTTTTCTGTGAATCTGATCATTCAGTGTTTATTTTTTTCTCTTTTTAAGAACATGTTATTGAAGATAAATTACTTATATCATGGAAATGAATTCTGAACATTATTATTGCATCTGTCTTATCTTCCATCTTTTATAGTTTTTCTTTTCTCACTTAAAATTCTTTTAGTAGACTGTCACTTATCATAATTATCTTGTGAAAGGAAAGCACTATATTACATTAAATGTATATATTTATATTTCTAGATGTTATTTATTTATACTTTTTTAGCTTTACTATCTTGAAATTTTAAACTGATAATTCATCTTTATCACATTGTCGAGAGGTTAGCAGGTGGTGTTATACCTGTACAAGATGTCTTATGGCCATATCAGACTGACAGACTATTTCATCAAACACAGGATAGTCAGCTGATTGCTTTATACTTCCTGAAACAATGTGTTTCATGGAACTACATGTTTCATAGGGTTGCATTTTGCCACAAAGTTAGCAAGGCTAAGCTGAATGTTGTGTTATAACTTGGTTTGCATGCTATTTGGTAAATTCTGTAAAGAAATTTTTCCATCATGTTTGAAAAGGCTATGCTTAAGCAAAACTATCTATCTCCCTGAAGGATTTTCCCCTCTGCTGTTATTTGCATCTAACTAATGATGGGATCTTGGGAAAAAGTCCTTGTTTGTTAGACAGTATTACATTGCATAATTTGATGTGGGGTTGAAGTTTGTTTTAACACTGTACATTGTTTTCTGTGGTTATTTCATTCTAGGAGTACTATTTGCCCTAGTTAGTTAGTATGTATGTTATGTCTAGGAAAATAATAATACTTAACTTTTATGGGATAGACATAAATGTTTGTCTGATACAAGAGAACTTCTATAATCATTTGGTATTACTATAAAGTTTTCAATATAAAGAATACCATAAACTTTTGACTGGCCATGACTGTCTCCGAGCACATCTTTTCTGGATTGGTTTGGCTGATTCACCTGACTGCATCTTGTATCATTTGGGCCAATCTATGACTGCTTTAGATCTTGATGTAGGCCCTGCACTTCTAAGTTTTAAGTCCCTTGTCTTGAAGTATTGGAGAGCCTGTGGTCTAATGGCCTAGTGGACAAATGGCCAGCATTTGTAAAATAAAATTTCTGAGCTAAAAATATTTTAACTGTATAAAACTGAACATACTGTAAATTTTTAATGTGCCAAATCTCTTGAAAAATACCTTGTATCTATTTATTTCACCCTCCAAATTGAAAATAACTTTTAGATTAAATATATATATTTTTTTTTTGGTATAGAAAAGTTATTTTCATTGTAGGGTACGTTAAGTGTTGGTGTGAATGCAACAGATTTATTTGAAACATATGACTTTGAAGGGTATGTAGTTTTTTTATATTAAATGATATTTTTCTTCTATTCTTATTTAGCATTGAAATTTGATTTACTCTTCTAAACATAATTTACTTAGTACTAAGACCTTGTTTATTTCTATTTCTTTCTTAGTTAAAGACTGTAAGGTTGACATCAAGGTTTAACTTCATTAGTTTCAATATTTACTTATGAAAAGAGGCCTAAAGCTTGTGTTAAGCAAACTTTGTTCATTTGGGTGAAGTTTGTAAATTAGCAAGCTTCTAATTTTCTGAAGAGTTACAATAACATTTAAATCCAAATTGTTTTAACAAATATATATTCATGTTATCAAATAATTTTTTCTTTTAATTTGGATTCAGTTCTCATTGCATAATACAATAATCTATCACAAGGAGGTATTTGACTGTTCAAAAGCATAAAAAAATTAGAGTAAATGTTTAATAATTGGCAATTTAAGGAAAAATTTATTTATATTAATGAAACCATTACCAAATTATGTAAGCATTGTAATTTTGTGTAGCAATAACAATAAAATTGTTAAATTGTAGCTTCATAATTTAAATTGTACATTTTGATATCATATGACTACTACTATTGCTGTCATTATATAGTACACCATAATTTAGAATAGTAGCTTATAAAGACATGTGAGAAAATTTTGGGTTGGATATATAGTGAAACTTCTCTAGCTGGCCACCCAGCTAAATGGACGTATTTTGTTCAGAACTTCTGTAGTTATTAAGACTCAATAGAGCCAGTATTATGGAAGAAACCTGTATTTGATGGTCACCCCTGAAAATGGCCACTTTTTTTTTCTTTTTTAACCAGACTGGCCACCATAGAGAAGTTTTGCTGTATTCAGTTGATATTTTTCTAACGGGTAGGGTCTTTATTGACTTTTATAGCATATGGTAGGAGATTGTCTGTAGTTCTTTGAAACATAAATTCTGAATCTGTGGTTTGAAACTTCAGATTTTAAAGAAGAGGTATCCTAGTATTATATTTGATACATGGCAAATGGATTTGCTATGTTTTGATTGTCAATTTGATGACTTAATGTTAATTGCAGAAATTCAACATTATATATATATGTCATGACACACATTATTTAATTTTATTTTTCATTACAAATTCAATTTCTAATTTCTTTCTATCAGTTGTCTGTTTTGTAACAGTCTTAATTTTTATTAAAATTTAAAAAAGCTAAAATTTAAAATTATATATAAATAAATACAAATAAATTTCCTCACTGCTTAGAAGAATATTTTGAAATTTTTGTTATCAATTATATAATGATTAAAAATAATTAGATTATAAAATCAATGATAATTCATTGAATATTACTATATGCATATTCATACATTTTTATTTTATTTTGTGAATGAATATTCCTGTACTGCTATACTTCTATCTAGAAGAAAATTAATGTAATTCTTTTTTTCAGGGTGCCAATTATTGAAATTAGCTCAATGTCAATATCTCAGTCTGTTGAAGCTCCGTTAACTGTATCTGACACCCTCACTTTGAATGGAAGTCTTAGCACACAAAATGGAACTGGAACAGGCAATGTTGTTTGTAACTTACGGAAGGTTATCTCTGCTAAGTCTTGGATGGAGGTAATAAGGCAGTCAGTATATTCAGTTAAGATTTTTTTATGCACTTATTCACAGGATACTGTGTTGTCTTTAATGGCATATGAAAGGAAATCAATTTATATAGTTCAGCTTCGATTTAATGCATTTTCATATTTCATTTTAGTGCACTTAGTATTTTATAAACCTTAGAGTTTAAAACTTGCAAATCATCATATAAGAATGCTTACTTTTTTTTTTTTCGTAGGATTTTTAAGTTTTTAGTCACAGGAACCTAGAAAGAGTATTGCAAAATGAAAAGATTTCAATTTTTTCATAATTTTCAGAGAAAGTCTTTCTTACTAATTATTTGAATTTAAAAACTTTTTGATTTTGAAAACAATATTTCTATAATAATTAACAATGAATGTTTAATGTTATTTATTTATTATTATTTTTTAATGTTGTTGTCATTGGTTTGCATTTGTTCTACTATTTCTTTTCTATTTTAGTTTGGTTTGGGAGGAGGTAATGGTCTTATTTGGAATATGAAAGGATTTTACACAATATCAAAGCAATGGTATTTGTATATTTTATTTTTGTTTATTTGATTATGATATAAAAATTGTGAATTAAGTTGCCTGTTTTTGTTATTGACAATTTGAATTATTTTAATATTTGTTTATAAATTTTCATTACATGCCATTACTAGGATATTAATGATCTATAAACTGTAAATAATAGATTTGTTGCATTTTAATTGTAGACATATGACAAATTATGAGTGAATATTTAGAAAGCTTTACTACTCAATTTCAAATATTTGAAAGGAACTAATGTTGCTCCTTATAAAGGGAACATTATAGAAACTTCCATGTCTTGGCCTAGATTTTCAGAAACTTATGTTATTTATACAGTTGAACCCCATTATAGCGAACTCGGTATATAACGAACTCATGAATATAATGAATGAAAATTTTGGTCCCGCTGTTTTTCTATTGTATTTAATGCTAATGTATCCTTTTATAGGAAATCTCTGAAATCCTAAGAATCAGCTATAATGAACCCTTTTTTCAGTTGACTTCTGAATTTTTTTTTAAAACTTTTCCGCAATTGTGAAAACAGGACTTCGACTCTAATTTCATAAGAAAATGTATGCTGGCCAGTGAAACATGGTGTAAATAAGCGATAAGTCTGTTTATTCAAGGATAGAAACAACTGCATTCTTTCCCTTTTACGATAGCCACTCTAAAGTGTGATCCCGCCAGTAAGTCAGCAAGCGAAACCACAGTAAAAGGGGGAAGGGGAGGGGGAAAGGTGACCAAATGCTCGAGGAGAACAAGTAAAAGCATGAACAGTATAACCACATACAAGGGGAAGGGTTGGCTCAGGGTTAAGCCAGAACAAGTAATTCCATATGCAGGTGGAAGGGAAGTTATTTCATCTCGTTCACCCATTTGAGTGTTTATCACAAGTTTGCTTTTAAGAAATCATTAGGTCCATCATGTCGAGCAAGCATAAAGCATTCTGCACCGAAGAAAAAGTAAACATCATAAGAGAAATACAAAATGGAGGTAGCCAAGTTGACATTTGCTGAAAAAAAGATTTATTGAAATCTACAGTTAGAACAATATGGAAAAACAGAGAAAGCATATTTTCTGCTTTCAAGAAAAATTTGAACTCCCCACAAAAAAATTGAGAAAAGCTGAACATCAAGTGGAAAAGGCTTTATTAAAATGGTTCAGCATTCAAAGAGGCCGAATTGTACCAATTTCTGGGCAAATGCTTTAGTCAAAAGCTGATAAATTTGCCAATATATCTGGAGTTCCATTTTTGTGTTCTAATGGATGGTTAGACAGATTCAAAAAACGGAACAACATATCTTCCGGAATAATTGTCAGAGAATTGGGAAGGTGTTTCAACATCCAACATCGATACGTGGGAAGAAAATATTTGGAATGACATCTCTAGTGAATATGATGAGAAGGACTTATTTAATGCTGATGAAGCTGCACTGTTTTGCAAGATGACACCAGACCAGACATAAAAATTTAATGGAGAGAAATGTAATGGCTGAATATTATCATTGAGACAGAATCACATTTCTTGTGTGTGCCAATATGAGTCAAACTGATCATTGTATGCTTCTAGTGATTGGAAAATCTAAACACCCCAAATGCTTCAAAATTATCAAATGGCTTCCTGTTTCTTATGAAGCCAACTGTAAAGCATGGATGACTAAGGAACTGTTTGAAAAAGAGCTTCGAAAGTGGGATCGTGAACTGCCAGCCAAAAAGCGGAAGATTCTACTTCTGCTTGACAACTGTAGTGCACCCAAACATGATAAACAGTTACAATCGATTAGAATTCTACTCTTTCCCCCAAATGCAACTTCTGTAATGCAATCTATGGACCAGGGCGTCATCAGAAGCCTTAAATGTCATTAGAGGAAGCAGCTCATTTTACGAATTTTGAGGGATATGATAAAAATGTAAAATTTGATGTTCCTTTTCTTGATGCACTTATAATGCTCAAAAAATCTTGACGGCTTGTTACGGATTCTACAGTTAGAAAAAGTTTTCAACATGCTCGCCTAGCAAAGAATGTTGAAGTTTCAACGAATGTTGAAGAAGATGATGATGAAGACTTACCTATCGCAATGTAGATAGAAAAGCACAAAATTTCATCATTCTCAGATTGTGACATGCAATTGTTCAAAACATGTGATGATGAAGTCATTACATGTGAAAATCCAACTGATGAAGATATTGTGGAAGAAATTGGAATGAATCATGCTGAAATCGAAGATTCTGCATCTGAGGCTGATGAAGAGGAGCACACAAATGACGAAATCCCCACCATCTCGGATGCTACAGCAGCAAAGCGTGTAATTAATAAGTTTTTGTCTCCACAAGCAGTGGAAGAAAGAGTGTTGGACAAAGAAATTCATAAAATGTTTTTGAAATTGGCATCACATCAGCAGAAGATTACCGATTATTTCTGTATCAAAACAGTGATTAAAGGTACAATGAATTTATTTCCATTTGTCTTCATTTTTAGTTAACCCTTAGACCGTTGACTTTTTGCCTTCCAGTTCTTCCCCCAGCATTGGAATTTTTTTTTTTTTTTTTTTTTTTTTTTGGATGATATGCGTTTTGAAGGAACATTTGAAAGTGTGAGTTCAATACAGTTAAGTTATTTAAATCAAAATAAATAGTACAAAATAAGTGTAAAATAAATTTTTTAAGAATACATATGTATATTTTTATAATGTATAGATTCTTTTGTTCATAAATTTCTTATTGTATGACATATTTTAAAGCAAGGGGATATGCATAAACCCATTTCACAGTCTTTACACCATATAGTCTATTCATCACTTAGTCCACTATAGTCTTTTCATCCCTTTTGTCATCAAATAAATCTGAATAATCACTCTTGGAATCACTTGAAATGTCAGTTCGAATTACCTTTAGCTTTCGAAAACCAAAACTCCCACAATTTTATACTGCATGTACTCTCAAAATAATCACCTAAAAATTTACTTCTTATCAGGAGAAATTATATTCAAATGCCATTAAGTATTCCCATCTATTGAGGAATGAAAAATTCAATTTAGAACACGTTAAACTAATTTGTAATGCGCAAAACATTGGAAAATCTAGATAGACATGTCCAGCGCATCCGTAATGTTGGGCAAAAGACTCTGATGAACGTATTGAGCGTGTTTGTAACGGTCTAAGGCAGTGGTTCCCAACCTTTTTCAGCTGGCGACCCACCTTTCCTTATCGGAATACCTCCACGGTCTATTGGTCCATGGTGGAGTAAAAAACCTTATTTGTATCATATCCCTTTGTTATGTATATAGAATTTACCATCAAATATATATATATATATATATATTTATTTATATGCTTTTTTGAAGATACAGATTGATTATTCATAAACAATTTGTGTTCTGATTTGAAAATGGTTGACAAAATATAAGCACTTTGTAGCAAAACAGTTATTTAACAACAGATATATGTTTGCAATATATGCAACAAGTGGTCACTGCACAATGTCCACAGTAAGACTGAGTGACTGAGTGACTCAGGTGGCATGACCTTCGACAGTGTGGCGGTAGAACGGGAGGGGGAGCGGCGTTGCCAGAGTGTGCACCACTTGTGTGACTGTGCAAGTCATCTGGGAGGGATGTAGTGATTCTGTTGTCTGCCCCAGATGCCAAAAATCAAGAACCAAGAAAACAATCAAAACACAATTCGATTTGTTTCGATTTTTCTTATCTTTTCTGATGGTTTATTCGATGGTTTCTGATAGTTTTAGGATCGAGTCGCGACCCACCTGTAACACTTCCGCGACCCACCGGTTGGGAACCGCTGGTCTAAGGGTTAATTTAATCAGTATTGTGAGTTTAATGTAATCGATTTTAGTCAATTTAATTCATTAATGATCATTTGTAATAAATTTTATTTTTCTTAATGCATCACTATTGAATACACATAGTAACTAATGAGTCATACATTTTGTGAACTCTAACGTTTTTTTTAATGGTTTGGATGTAGCAAACAAAGCATTTGGTCCCTTGAAGTTCGTTATAATGGGGTTCGACTGTATACATTTGAGAAAGCCCAGAAAATCACCCAAGATTCTGAAGTCATCACTTTTGTCGTATAAACATGCACTAAATTTTCAATGTATTGAATTATATTAATGGTTAAATTGATATTTCTAATTGAGGGTTAAAGCAGTTTTATTTTTATTTTTTTATGTTTTAAAAATTGAATTTTCCCCTCTTTTCAACGTAGTCAATTTTTCTTTCCTTGCTCTGTTTTCAATACTTTTATCATGGTTCACCTCTTTGATATATTTGTAAATATATATTTACTAATTAAGAGACTAATTAAGACCTATTTTGAAGTGAAGACAAAAATAATTTAATTACATTAAAGCTTTTAAGCAAGACAAACAAATAGTGATAATCTTTTTGCAAAAATATTACATTTGCGCTGAATTGTTTAAGTCTAATCCTGTATTATTATTAACACTGGTTCTGTTAAACAGAGAAAACTCTGTGGTGGATATTTACTGTATTTTGATTGAACTTTTAAGTAAAATAATGCTTTTATCTAAATATAAAACATTTTGAAATGTTAAGGCAAAAATATTGGATTCTTCCATTTGTGTGTACCTTTCTCAAAACTATGAAGAGCATTCTTTCTTTTTTTTAATATTCTTTCTTTTGCTAAATGAATATATGCTATAAAATTTTGTCTGTTTACACCAATTGCCATGTAAATAATTTACATTATCTTTTTTGAATACAGTTTTAGCACCTTGCAAACCACATTTCAGTTTTCAAATTATGGTATTTCACCGGGATTGGAGCTTAGTAAGTAATTTTTTAGTAAATTTGATTTAAAATCTTTTGGAATTTTCTTCTATCAATATCTTAATATGAATGTAATATTTTGTTATAGTGATGGCTCGTCAGTTAGATAGGCGCACTGCTGGGTATTTAACGTGGAAAGCAGGGAACTCATCTTCTGTTCATACCATGGTTGTTCATGACACAGAAAAAGGTCATTATGTTGCAGGTCTTCAAGTAAGTTGTTTTATATAGCATTTTATTCTGCAGAAATAGTAAAATAATGGTAAATGAAATCAAGGTACTCCAAATTTTAAAATCAATCTCTACTTAATATGCTAGAATGGCTGAAATGTATCATTAATTTCACTATCCAGTGTTTAAGGTATTTAATTATATACCCTAAAGAAAAGGGGCATAATGTAGAAAAAAATATAAGTTACAGACTAAATTTTATGGTCCTCTGGGGTTGAAAAAATATGTCTTTAAAAATAACTGTTTAAAATAAGAAATATTCTCATTAAAAAATGAAAATATGTTTAACACACATTGAATGAACTCATGTTTTATTTTGTGTGTTAGAGAAACTATTTCTTCAGTTAATTTACATCTGTAGTTTTCATTCATGTAACTCTAATATTTTAATTGTTTAAATTGCTAGAATCAGAGTCTAAAACTAAATGACTTTTCATTTATGGAATTACAAAAATTAGCTAGTTTGTATCATTTGGCATGGATCAGCTTGTGTTGTCTTCTCACAAGGAATAATTTTTGCTGGCCTATGTGTTAGTATAATAAATTAAGCAGAGGAATACAATGTGTATAGCAACTGTTTTAAGAATGAGCCACTGTTGCATCAGAAAAAAATATTATTTATATGTTGATTTTAACTTAATACTGTAT
Source organism: Dolomedes plantarius (assembly GCA_907164885.2). NCBI lineage: Eukaryota > Metazoa > Arthropoda > Arachnida > Araneae > Dolomedidae > Dolomedes > Dolomedes plantarius. The sequence goes on from OU015497.1 coordinate 197,547,868, forward strand.
GATTCGTAAGAATTATTATATTAATGTATATGTTATAAAATTTGTATTAATAAAACATTTCAAAGTTCATTATAAGTAACTTTTTATAGCCTTTATTTTACTCAAGCTTTATGCTATGATGGTCAGTTGAAATCATCTAAAAAAATTTGTTCATTCGTAATTGTTCACTTTTAGAAAATATTTTGATCAGTTTGGCTATTTTGTTTACTTGTGTTTTAGATTGGACTACGCGGCAGCTTTATGACATTTAGTTACTCCAGACGGTTTGAAGATGAAAGTAGACTTAAAGGTGCTATTAGGTAAGTCTTGTACTTTTTTACCTGTATTGTTATTAGTATCTGAATTATGAAATATTAAGCATATTATAAGCTTAAAATCAATGGCTTTTAACCCTTTTAGAGTCAGGTTTTAAATTAGGTTTGCATATTCCTCATAGTTCAATATTTCAGTAGCATGCTCTCTGCTTGATGTGTAGTACTCTTTCATGCTATTTATCTGAAATCAAATATTACAAAATATATTACTGAATCATAAACTATGGAGAAGAAAAATATCTCAAAGTTTAGATGGTATTGTACAGTAGCACAAAACTTTGGAAAAGGAAAAAAGGGTTTGGGGCAATTGTGTAATATCTACATGCCAACTTGATACAAACTTGATGGGTTTGGTAAAATCTTTTTTATAGATTTCAAGCAATTAAGTCTCTCCAACATTCTTATTCATGAAATATTAGTGGCATGTTCTCTGTAAGCATTGTGTTTGCAGAGGTAAGTATCTTTCTCATATGGTTCAATGCCAGAAAACTGTTTTAAATACTTTCTTTTCCTTTCTCCTTATAACCTTAAAAACACTAATCTTTCCACCTTAATTACTAAAGTGTTAAATATTTTTGATTATCACATATACTCGCAGAAGACTCAAAATGTGTTTTTGGTTGCATTGTTTGTTTTTGAATGTAATTATGTTGAATAATTGATACAAGCTTGCCAAGTTTGTGTTAGTGCCAACATTTTGGTCAGAAAGTATTGAATTCTAAATTAAAGAATTTGGGAGAGTTGCTTAAAACACTGTGTGGCCAAGAATAACAAAATTACCTTGTAGACTGAAGGACATCTTTGAAACATGTATTATATTTCAGAAGAAATATCTTATATAAGTTAGTCTTGTTGTCACCTTTTTATTTGCTAAATTCTCTTCATAATCTACTAATTTTGAAATCATCACTACTGTCTTTGTTATCTTCTAAAGCAATCACATTTTTGCTCTTTTGAGGACTTGGCATTGACTCCATACTTTTTTTATTTTAGACGTATAAAATGACTAATTGTATTGCTTTAAAATGAAAACAAAAATCTGCTATTTGTCAAAAACTCTGTAAGCATTCACATTCATCTGCATACATTTATTGAAATTTATAAAGACTAAGTTTCTATAATTAGGAGCATGCTACATCAAGAAAAATTTTTTTTATTATAATCTTAGAAATGTTTGCATTCAATTTTAACATAGCATTCAATTGTGTTTGACCTTTAGACCATAAACAGTATTTCATTGTTATAAGGGTAGCCCAAATGAAAGTGAGACTCCCCCCCCCCCTTCTGCAATGGTTTATTGGTTAACATACAGGGTTGGGGAACATACAGGAAGTAATAGGGATATATGAGCTACATAGTCACCTTGTCAGTTTAAGCAAGTGCCCCAACACTTACTATATTTTGGATATTTTGGAGCGAAGAATGTCCATGGTTGTCTGCAGAGTCAGTCTTGAATGACATCTTGGACTTCTACATTGTTAGTAAACAGGTGGCTTTTGAAGCCTTTTTCAGTGGTCTAAAGATGTGGTAGTTGCATGGCAACAGGTTGAGATAGTCGAGGACTTCCCAGCAGAAGCATCACAGCAAATCTTGTCCCTGGCAGCAATTGATTCCGTAGTGATCGCCAAATGTGCTTAAGCAGTTATTAGCAAATTTCGTGCTCACTCATCTTTTATGAAATTCTTAGAACCATCTGTACACTGTGACAGTCACTCATGCCAACAAACATTAAATTTCAGCTTCACTAACACCTTCTGTCAAAAATTGAATAATTTCTCATTGGGCCTGTTTGGACAAATCCATGTCACGACCATAAGTAGTCACCTTGCTAAAACACATTTAAACAGTACACTGACACTTTCCAATGATAGCAGCTTTGTCTCATAAACATACAAGATTATCTACTGATGCAAACACAAAGCTCTGAGAATTAAATCACTGCCCCTAAAACAAGAGTCTTACTTTCATTTGGGCCCCCCCTTATAGTTCAATTTACAGTGCAATAAATCCCCTCCAGCTTTAAATTAAAAATAAAAACTGGGTTTGAAATCTTATTCCTGTTTCTAAATAAAACTGTGGAGATCTTGTTTATTTAACACAAGTATCAGTTTATAGTTTTCGTGCAGGCATAAATGTTATATAAAGCAATTAAAATTTTGCAGTTATTTTATACCTGATTCTTCATATTTTTTATTATAGCATGCTATTTAATTGTTGCTGTTTGCTGAAACAAGTTTAATTACCCCCCACCAAATATAAATTTTTACTAATCCCTGCCCATCTGAAAAAATTTCTACTTTTAATTAAACAATCTTTCATTTTATTTTACTTTATTTTGCCTCAGTGCTTGCTGAAATTCTGAATATTTTTTAGGTTTGGTGTTTTTGGTGCAGTTGTAGAATATGGTTGTGAGAAAAAACTTTCTCAAAGGAGTACTGTTGGAGCAGCAATGGTGATTGGTGTACCATCAGGTGTTACTTTGAAATTGAGGTAAGCTTTTTATTCAAAGTTAAATTTAATAAATATTGAATAAGATTCAAACCTATTATATGTGCTTTTATTTGAAATATTTGTAGTTATGTAAATATTTATTGTGTGTAATTTACTGGAATTATAATTTAATTATTTTTATTATTATTATTATAGTAAAGAGTAGAAAATTTCATAGAATAGTTATAATTTAAAGATGAATTGGTATAAAAGAGAAATTTTGTTTCAGTGAAAATCACACATGAATTTTTGAACTTTTTATATTATACTATATAACACTCCATCGGGCGCGCTGATCTGACAGATACACGCGTGTCAATATCTCTGCTTTTGTCCCCTAAAATTTGTTCTTACGACCTTGACCTTATCAGTATCTGTCCATCTGACCACCTGCTCCTTTGGAATGCAGTTAACGACCAGTTCCGTGAAGGAATTTTTCCTGTTTTGAAGATTGTTTGAAGTTTTGTATCTGTTAGATACACGCGCCCGATAACGTTTGTCTCTTGAATCTTTACGGAAGTATCAAGATTCCCTGTACGTTTTTGATTTAGTTTTTCCCACGATGAGTAAATATTTATTGTGTGTAATTTACTGGAATTATAATTTAATTATTTTTATTATTATTATTATTATAGTAAAGAGTAGAAAATTTCATAGAATAGTTATAATTTAGAGATGAATTGGTATAAAAGAGAAATTTTGTTTCAGTGAAAATCACACATGAATTTTTGAACTTTTTATATTATACTATATAATGATCCCTAAAAACAGAAAAGGATTCTTCAGTGGGATTCTATATCATTGTGTGTTTCAGAAATTATCTACTGTTATGTGCAACTGTTCAATATATTATGTAAGTTAATATCTGCATTAATGTAATGTTTCTTTAGCTTCATATGCATTACATAAGCAAGTAATTGGTTAATAGTAACAAAGATGTTTTAAATGAAATAAAAGATGATATTCATATTAAAATTAAACTGATAGTAATTTTTTTCTATTTTTACAACTGCATAATAATGTTTAGTTCTGCAGTTGGATCATTATCTAATTTTTGTCATTTTTGTTGCCTCAGTGCATAGACAAAGATTATTACAGCAGAAATTTTACTAATGTTTTGATTTTATAAATAAGTCCTTTGTAATTGAGAACTATTATATTTTCATTCTAATCTGCTGAAAAGAATATTGTTGCAGGTTCATGAGATAATAGAAATCTAAACTAAGAAAATAGTTTTTTAAATGGTAACATTTGGAATTTGGAAATGTCAGTGTTATAGCAAGAACTTGTAAACTTGTGGCTTATTATGTTATTCAAAAGAAAATTAAATCGTGAGTACCTATACTTTTGAAAATAGCAAGTATAAATTTTAACAATTTTCTACAAGGATGAATGAAAACAATGCCAAACTTTCAGTGCTGTTTGATTGTATCATTATAAGTTTTTTATGTTTTCTAAAGCTAGCTTTTTTTTCTTCATTTAGAATCAATCGAGCTAACCAGACATTTATATTTCCTATTTTATTATCTGAAGAAATATTGCCTAGTGCCATTTTTTATGGTACTGCTTGTCCCATCTTAGGCTGGTATTTATTGAAAAATTTTGTCATTGATCCATATCACGAGAGACAAAAACAGAAGTAGGTGTAACTTCTTTTAACTTATTACAATGTAATTTAAATGCAATTTCTTTGGCTTGCAGTAAAATTGATTATTATGTATTAATTTTGTATTATTTACTATTGTTTCCTCAGGATGGAGTCTGTATTATGTTCGAGTAAATTAACCCGGAAATACTGAATTTTGGATTTCTATATCATTGACTAATATTAATGTTCCTTAATTGATGTGTTCAAATTGTGCTAATTTCTTTTTTTTTTAAATTCTGTATAATGACCCATTTCTGTCAGACAAGGAGGGCATTAGGTAGCTGCGGTGGCTGTGAGGGCAGGGGCACTGACATGTGGTGCCAGCTGACACAGGCAGTGTATAGCTGCTGGCAGAATGGTGAGACGGGACACATATGTCATGCAAAGAAGCTTAGAAGCAAATTAGAAAAACAAAAAATAGAAAGATACACAGCATACCATTCATTACAGCATACCATTCAGCATACCACTAGGGTTGCCAACTGTCCCGGAATTGGAATCACAGTCCCTGATCCCGGATGAATGCTAAATTGTCCCGGAATGTAGCGGAAACTATTGAAATCTTTTTAAAATTGAAATTGACATCGTGTAAATCCATTGAATGTTGTGACGTCGTAGAATCCGACAGGTAGCGTGAATGTCACAGACTAAAATTAAAGTTTCCGCGATATTTATTTACACGATCAATTTATATACAGATAAGGAAGTGCACGGTGATGGCACAGATGGTGATTGCAATGACAAACTATGGGCAGAGTATTTCAAAAAGCATGAAAAATAGTCAAGCTGATGAAAATTGTGTCTTTCATTTTGTCCATCCCTGCGAGTAATGCATACCCAGAGAGTCACATAAACAGTGTGTGGACGAAGGCCAGGAATAATATGTATATCGACTTAGTGAAGGTGGAATTGCAAATACGACTTAATAGTGAATCGTGTGCAGAATTTGCGAATTTTTTAAATACGGACTCACTTGCGAAAGAATTGGTGATTGCAGCAAAAAGTGAGAGAAAATATTATTGGAAAAACCCATAAAAATATAATGTTAAATTTGTTATTATAAGATTTAAAATTTTTATTATTATTATTATGTAATATATATATATATATATAAAATTAAGTTTCTATAATAGTTAAAATAAAAAATATAAAAAATAAATTAAAAGAAAAACTTTATTTTAATTTTTTCATACATGAAAAGTTTCCTCAGAAAACTAGGTAATGGCTGACTGATAATGATGATGATGTTCAGTTTTGAGCTATTTGTCTCGGAACCGTCAGAGAAAAAGTTGGCAACCCTATTCATTACCCAAGCAGTTAAGGGATCCCTTCCAAATAGCATTGTTTTTGTACGCTTCTTTTGAAACAGTAGCTTTCAATTTTATCTGGTAATTGAGATTTACCAATCCAACTGAGTGGATATCGGTTGATTTCAGATTTTAAAATTTAAAAATTAGTCATAAAATTTTCAGATTCAGTTGATTTAACTCTCCGACTGAGTGAACATCTATACCAGATTTCAGATTTTAAAATTTAAAAATTAGTCATAAAATTTCCAGATTTAATTGATTTAACACTCCGACTCAGTGGACATCTATTCCAGATTTGAATATTAGTCATCAAAATTCAGGATTTAGCCCAAAATCAGCATGTTAGCCAAACTTAGCTAAGTAAATCAGCATGATTATCACAAAGATATATCTAAAAATAAGTGTTATTTGGACCACACTTTTAATATATTTAAATGTTAATATATTTAAAGTGCCAATCAATTGCAGTCAATTTTTTTTTTTTTAATCCAAAAAGCTAAGAAAAGTTTTGGAACTGGTAACTGAAGTAGAAATTATCTGAAAGTTTACAATTTTTTGGGCTATTATTTAGGACTTCACTTCATTTTTATTATGAATATTAAGAAGCTCTGTGTTCCTGTTTTAAGTTATAATTTTTTTTAAATTTGTTAAATCGAATGTTTTTTTAGTTTAAAATTTCATTGTTTGATATACAACCACTAAAATGTTGTTTTTTCTATTAAACTTAAATATTTTGCAAGGATTTTTAAAGCAGATTGTTTCATGTATTTAATAAACAGACACATATGCATTATTTCTTTAGAGAAGCTGAAAAAACTAAAGAAGCAAATGCTGAAAAGATTGCTGAAAAACAAAGAGAGGCTTTAATAGCTGTAAGTATGATTATTTTTTTAATTGAAGTATGTCATTTAACTAATTTAGTGTCTGTGATTGAATGATTTGAAATTTGACTAAAGGAGAAAAAAACTTTATTGCCAAAGGATATTAGATTTTGTATAGTAATATTAGATTGAATTGATTAATGATGTTAATATGGGTTAATCTAATCTGAATAACATCTCAATAAAAGTTTAAAAATGAATTTTTTAAATCTTTTTTTGAATTATTAATTTATCTTTTAAATTATTTTGGTTCCATCAATTAACTGCTTTTGAGTAAATTGACAGCAGTACTCACAATATATTTCATATTACTGAAATAAATTTTGCCATACATACCATATTACAATTGTGCCCAGAGCCACCCAGAGACTTTACGGGGCCTGGGGCAAACTTCTGTGGGGGGGCCCTTTTTTCTGGAGATTATTTTGAATTTTGAAGTACGGTACAAGTTTCAGACTTTTCTTTCGGAGGAAATCTAATAAATAATTTTTTTTTAAATTTTTTGGGGCCCCTCCGGCAGTTGGGGGCCTGGGGCAAAGTGCCCCAGTTGCCCCCCCCCCTCTCGGCGGCCCTGATTGTGCCAATCTACGATTTCTTTACCAAGCTGCTTCAAAACACATATTTTTAGCCAGATTGCATTGAAACTGTGATAAAAAAGATAATTACAACATGATGTATCCCAATTACAATACAAAAACATAAAACAAGTAATTTTGATGAAATTTTCAATTTAAATTAGACTATAAAACCTTACTCATTAAAGTTTAATGGAGTATCAGTTATGTGTTGTCAGAGTTCTAATGAAACAAGTATTATATTTACTGATAGTGTAAAGAATAAGTAACAACAAAATTTCTGTTTGACAAGTATTATGTGAGTGTAATTATCAATAAAAATCAATGATAAAATTATTACATGTTTGTGTTTATAAGTTCTGCATTTTTTCCTTTCTTCTCAAGGTTTCATTAATGCAAGAAACATACAAAAGGTGCAAGGAGCAAGAAAAGGCAAGGCATGGTCTAGTTATTTTAAAAGCTATTTATGGAAATTCAGAAGAAATATCTAACCTTGAAGCAGAGTATGTAGACACTACTACTTTTTATTATCATGATTGTATATCCTTCTAATGATCACAATTTTTCTCTTTCGTTGTTTTAATTTCAAAGGTTTTTATTTTGATCAATATAGCAGTTTTTATTTTGATCAATATGTATAATTTAATATATGTGGTGTCATTTTTTATACTAATTGTTTGGAATGAAGACAGATATTTGACATCCAGCATTTTTGTATGAATTCTAAACTCGACTTATTCAATTTCATTTGCTTCATTTCTGCATTTTCATTTGCTGTATTTAGTGATTTAATTTCAAATTTACTTTGAACATAGGAGAGGAAAAAATTCCTGCATTTCTGTATTCTAAACATAATTAGATGGTCATAACCAGCTTTGTAAGATAAAATATAACCTTCATAGTGAGCAAATGGTTTTTACCATTAAAGCTATCCTTGCAGTAAATATACTCTAGATCAGGGATACTCAAACTGCAGCCCACCAAGCTTATATGTATGGCCTGAGACACTCATCAGGCAGGTGGTTTTGTAAACATAATTTTAGAAATGAGTGCTTGAAAAATACAAAAATGTGCCACCTGTTGCTCACATTGTTTGCATCAACATATCTTTGGGAATCATACTATTCCAAAATGAAACATGGGAAGAATGTATAAATGCAAGTATAAACCTGATATATCTAAAATAGTCAAAGGTTTGTCTCAACATAAAAAAATTATACTCACATTTAAATAAGCTTTTGAATACATTTTTAGTTTTTGGTAGTATTTTTTAAAGTACAGTGTACTATGTTGCAGCCCACGTAACGTAGCAAACATATGCATGTGGCCCAAGAGTAAAAAAAGTTGGAGTAAAACTGCTCTAGATTGATAAATTATTGTTTGTGAGTCATAATAATGTGTTTCTTTTTCATGATAATTGATTCAGTATTCTAGTATATGACATGCTAAATATCTTTGTATAAAGGGATTTTGAAACTTATGCTTGAGTTGTGAATTCAACTCAAGCAGTTGAAATGAGTTGCATGTGTTCTCTCTCTCGTTTTAAATTTTTCCCACCACATAATGTTAATATTGAGGTTTTTTTAGATACTAATGTAGAAATGTAATATAGAATTTTACCCACAAAGTGTCTTTTTGGTTTAAGTTATTTTTTGTCATGAAATACTTTTTGTTTAGTCTGGGGATAGCTGAATGGCTAGGGTGCTGGCAGTGGTACCAGACTCTGTGGGTTTGTGTCCCACTATTAGTTCTAAGCAGTAAATCCCAGTCTAATAAGTCCTTATGCAGCAAAAAGTTGACCGTAGCACTCTCAACCAACCAACCAACCAACCAACCACTTTTGTTTATAGGGTTTATTTCAATTTATCTTTTGCATTAAAGAAGACTGCTTTGGTGTCTTGTTAAAATAGTATTTTAGATAATATTCTTTTGTGAAGGGTTTAACAAGAAAGAATCATTTATCAATGCATTCTAAAAAGAATGTGTATGTTTATAACATTTAGCTATAAATTATTTATTATCTCTGGAGGAGGGAATATTATGAAGGTTTCTAAAACCTTTTGTTAGATCTTGAACTCATGGTTTTTGATTGAGATAAAATGGGCAGTTTAGAGAATGCAATTTATATATTATCTAAAGATGAATTTTGATTAATGTTAAGGAAATATATTACATATCATCCATTTAAGATTTACTTTAGCATAACAGTGGTGGGAATATCTAATCCTTGGAATACAGTAATTGAATAAAGGATAAAGGAAAGAATTCAATATGAAACTCTAAAAAGAATATTATGTTTAAACTATCTTTAGATTGATGTTGAAGCAATATGTGTTTGTCAGAATTGTTTGGACTTGTAAATTCTAGTATTTTTTTCTTTCATGATTTGAAAACTTAATGTTTAAATTAAATTGTATTTTAATTCCTTTTTTTATGTCATGATATATTATTTATTATTTTCTGCAGCTCTATTGAAAATAAGAAAAATGTTTTTGATGCCACTGTTCAGTTACAATGCTTAGTAAAAGATTCTAAATTAACGCTTACAGATAGATCTAAGGTAAGATTAAAAGGAAATACTTTATTTAATTTTTAAGCAAAATTTTTTCATCATTGTGTTAATCCAAAGATATTTTTTGGACTCTTTTTTCTATACTATGAATTAAACAAAATCATGTATTTAATGTTGCATCTGTATTTTATTTTATGAATAATGCTCAGTCATATGTTTTTGTCATAAAACTATTTAACTGAAATTAGTTTGTTAAATTGAAATTAGTTCTTTAAATAATTTAGCAAGCTAAAAAAATTAAATAAAATATACTCCTAAATAACTTTAAAATAGTTGAAATAGTTGGAGATTATTAAAAAATAGTTATTTCAGGTTTAAAAATTCATTTTAACTTTTTAGCATTTTAAGTGTTCAATAGGTCATATCTGCAGTACTTGAAATGCAGCATTGATAAGTATGAAATATGAAACCAAACATCACACAAATTAGGGCCTTGTTTGTAGGGGAAAAACATGCTGTGTGTACTTCCTGTAGCATATCTAACAATCATAACAGACAGAATTTTGTGCAAATTAATGTTAAATGATTAATATAATTAAATTAAATATATTTGAAATTTATACCTTATAATAAATTTGAAACCTTGAAAATCTCTATTATACAAGTGAACCCTGATATCTAAAAATGTACAAAACACATTATGGGGAGGAATTTGTCAAATAGGCAAATTTATTTCACTCATATATATACATATTTACTTGGGTGGAATTAATACTTGTATCATCTTATTTTATAAAAATGACTTTAATTAATATATATATATATTTAATAATTATACAATAAATTATTTTATGGTGCTGCCATTATTATTACTTAAGAAATACACTGGAACTTCTCTATAGTGGCCAGTCATGGTTCCAAAAAAAAGTTGTTTTGGGGGTCGCAGGCCTGAGAAGTTTAAATGCATTTATATTTAAGTATGTCCACACTGGTGTGATTTCCCTTTCCCTTTCAACTTATGCTTCATCTTTCCTTTCAACTTGCCTGTAGCGCATGCCTCTAGAGGCATTCAATTAGTTGTCCATACTTGTTCAACAGTTCATGCCCCACGAGATGGATGAGTCGCACACATGTTTACTTACTACCGTTACTGCTGTGTTTCTTGTGATTTCGCAGAGTTTATAGGGTGATCACTATTTTTACATACAGCAATAAGGAATGTGCAACAAAAATAGAATACAATTTTGGTAGGTGCTCTGTATATAAATATGTATAATCCCGCTACTTGCATGTTTATCATATCTATATATATATATATAAAACAGTTCTGTAACTGGCTGACTGACTGACTGACATATAATGCACAGACCAAACCACTGGACCTAAAGGGCTGAAATTTTGCATGGCAATTCTTATAGTGTAGGGGTGCACTAAGAAAGATTTTTGAAAAAAATTTCTTTGATTTTTTAAATTAAATTTTTAAGCTATTTTTGTAACTTTTTTAAAGTTTGCGTTTAAAATAATAATCTGAGGGTTATAAAATTTATATCATGAGAAAGATCATAAAAATTCCTGTAAAATGAAATCTTTTTCGAATCTTTACCTCCATTTTCTGATTTTTGGTGAATTTTTAAATATTAATTTTTATAATTTAATTTATTAAATACTGATCACAAGATTTCTTTTCTTTTTGTGATACTAAACTAATTTTGCGTCACATGCATAACAACAAAATAGACAAAAAAAATTTTTTTTTTCTTGCTAATGTGGCAGACAATCGGACATTATCCAAAAAAATATTAAAATACAGTAAAAGATTTGTTCCTCAAACTGTACTATATTAACTGCACTGTATTCTTTAGTATGTTCTATTAGATTTAATTTGAATATTTTCTTCTACATTATTTTGTCTATAAAAATATCCATTATGATTTTTTATAAATATATTTTTTGATTTTTTTTACATCCATTTCATGCATTGATCGTTGTATTTATTATAAATATATACATATTTTTTTGGCAGTAATTGCATATATTGACCGTTGTATTTAATTTCAACGTACTTTGTAGTGAAGTATGGTTTTCAGCTAGTATTGTATATATATATATATGTATGTGTGTGTATGTATATGTGCACACATAGGAAAATGATCTAAATGAGAAGACTAAAAATATATATATAAATAAAAATATACTATTTTTTATATAATACCTCGATAATCGATTAGAGATGGTTTCTCTTATACACGTAGGTTGTACATCAATGAAGTTTAATAGAGAAAATAATAACTGATGATACGTAATATAGAGAAGACCTGTTTTGTTATATGCCAAGTTATTAGAAATAGAACTACAATTTATAGCTTTGTTTATGAAGTAATTAAACCAAACGAATACTAAGAATAGAAAATGGAAGAATATTGCTTGTTATTAAAATTCTATCTCTTAAATATATAGTGTAAAATTATGCTGGTATATTAATTTATTTCTGAATAAAAGGATCATTTATATTACTTTTAAAGTATACAGAAAATTCAAGAAAAATCATTAGCTATTCATACTATATCTCTTAATATAAAGTAAAGAACTAAACCGAGACATTTACTTTTTTCTGAGCAAAATGGGCCATGAAGAATTACTTATGAATTTTCATATGTAATTAAAAAAAATTCCTGCATATGTAAGAACGTATATTTTGTTATAATTGAAAATCGTTCATTATTTTTCTCTAACATGAGGTTAAATGAAAAACACGATGAGAAAATCATGATCGATGAAGGAATGCCTACATATAAAATATGTTGATGATATTTAGCTTCAAATGAAAATGATATGTGCTAGGTCTTGTGCATTTGGATGCAAGCAACGCATGACATGGTGAAAAAAAATTACGTCACGCAAAACATGAAATTAGGTTGTAACCTGCTTTTATACCAAAACATCTATTTTTTTTTTCAAAGAAGGATTGGGACTAAGAGATCATGGTTATGAAATGCTAGCAATAAATCTTTACCAGAGCTTTCATTTTTATGAATGAATCCTTTCACCCATTTTTACCCATAAAAATTGTAAGCTGTTTTTTATTCATAGGTCTTTTTTTGATATACCTGCAAAACTATGGATTTCTTAAAACAAATATGTTTGGTTGAATTCTAATTTAGGAAACTTTAAACAGATCAGAGTGACTACTGTCTCCACACCGGCAAAAGCTCTTTAAGGTGGTGCATCAGTTAACATTGCAGGTCTTCAGTTCCTGTGATAAGCTATGGGGAATTTTTTATTCAGTATTTTGGTAATAACAAATTAGCTGATACGTATTTTTGAAATCTTCTCTCTTTATTTCAAAAAGGAAATTTCAATGATATAGTACAAGTTTTCAAAAAAAAAATTAAATTTACTTTCTTTAAGAAACATTTAGTTTTAATTTTAAAGCAATAGACATTAATAATTTAATGCCCTGTATATTATTATTAAATAATTATTTTAATGTATTAATAATTTTTGAGTATATGGAGTGATTGACGTCCCACAATGTCAGTAAATTTCTATAATCTTCATTAAGATTTAAAATTTCTTCAGAAGATTGCGACATTCTGACTTGCAGAATAGAAAAGTGCATGGAATGAGGTGCAAAAATCCAGTTGGGTTGGATACGCTTGCATGCCCTATCAAATTCTGGGAATTTTAAAAAAGGAGATGCATGCCTCACATTCTCTTCCCTCTGTGTCATGTTGAAAGCAAATGGAAAGGGGAAAGCACAGTGTGGACATGGCCTTAAAATCATGTAGGTATTTAGGATACTTTCTGTAAATTTTCCAGGGACTAGATGGTATATGATCAGTAATTTCAGAATACTTGAGGTGAACCAGTAGACATAAAATATTGTAAAATTCCTTAATTTATACAGTTAAAATGAGAGGCTTGATCTATATGATTCAACCGCCCAGTAACATAACATTCTATATTTTGGAGTAAATTGTTTTTCCATTTGGGAACCAACCCCTGAAATTTCTTCAAAAATATTCTCTTGTATTAGGATGGTTGATAAATTTCTCCTACAAGAGCATTTACTGCATTATGGCTGAATGTTAAAAGTTTTTCATTTATAGAGTAAATTATATTTTGCATGAAATTTAGCTGCTTAATTCTAGGATTTAATCAAGAGATTGAATCTAGATGTTGATCTCTTGATTTATTCTTTAAACTTTGTGATAATTTCTTTTAAAACTTTGTGTTTTCAGTAAATAACTTTGTCTACCACTTTCTAATTTTTCTGCAGAGTAATTTACCTGGATTTTATGATCCTTGTTTGGGAGAAGAAAAGTCTCTACGGGTAGATTATATGTATAGGGGTGTAGCTCATTCCATAACAATAAAAGAAAATGAATTATTAAGGATACCAAAAGAAAGTAAGTGTATATTTTATTTCTACCAGATATATTTGCTAAATACTAATTTTTATTGATGAAAATGTTTTAATAACAGAAGGTTATTTTTGCTTCTTTAGATCTTATAAAATTAACAGCATAATAATTTACACACACACACACACATATATATATGTGTGTGTGTGTGTGTGTGTGTGAATAATAAATAATATGCTATGATAGTTTGCTTTCAGTTAAAAAAGTTTTTTTATATTAATTTCTAGTTGTCAATGTCAGAATTTGTGTATATGCATGTCAGATAATTTAAAGAAATTATTTAAATATCATTAAATTTTATACAGAATATATTGACACAATGACAAACAAATGTTATGTTTTTAGTATAATGTTTTAATAAAAAGTTTTAAATGTGGAGGAAACATATGCATGTATATACCAGCACATGTTTGATAAAGCTTTTGCTCTTATTTCTTTTATATCTCATAAAGTTAGGATCTGATGATATGGAATTTTGTTAGGTTCCTGGATAAGTTCTGGAATTTTAAATTTTCTTCTTTAGTTGTTCTTAAAAGTTCTAGGCTTTAAAAATAATTTCCAGAATATTTTTGGCTGCCTGGTGTTGTTATTGTTATCATTTGTGTAAATTGTTATCATTTATTTTAGTTTGTTACTTGAATTATTTATGCTTACTGTGATTCAATGTCTTAAAATCAAACTACTAATAACGGGGTCATATGCTTGTGCTATCCATAATACAAAGGGCAGAACTTAAGGATAAGATATATATATATATATATACAGGGAGCATATGTGCTTATTATTACTGAGAAATATTTGATTTTAAGACTGTACTCTGTGTACATGTCTTAAAATCAAAATGGAAATAATGGTCTTGTGTCACTGGCATTGATAATAGAAAGGACTCTGTACATGTGTTCAGAGGAGTTGTTGAGTCTCATGTAACACGGATTACCTCTAGGGTTTTAATCATGATATTCAAATGATCTACAGTTTATTTTGAAACTTTTGATTTCTAAATGACTTTGAAAATCCTGTCATAGCATCTCAAGAAATCTTTTTTAATTAAAAAATGTAAGAATCTTGAGTTCTTGTAAATTGCTCTTAAGCTTGTCAAACAATTTGCTTATAATAATATTTTTCAGTTATGGATGTCATTCTAAC
This sequence comes from Dolomedes plantarius, assembly GCA_907164885.2. Classification (NCBI taxonomy): domain Eukaryota; kingdom Metazoa; phylum Arthropoda; class Arachnida; order Araneae; family Dolomedidae; genus Dolomedes; species Dolomedes plantarius. The sequence continues at coordinate 197,563,168 of OU015497.1, forward strand.
CCTAAATATGCTTCATTAATTTTATTTCAAATCTATCTTTCACAATTTATCAATATATACATAAAATATATCATCTGTAATCAGATATAAATGTACTTATTGAATTATTTTATTTGCATTCATGCTGCTAAACTGTATAAACAATTCTTTTCTCTGATGGCAAAATGTTATATGAAATTTATGTGACAGCAGTTCTAAGATTCAAGATGTTATGAAAAATTAGTAATTTGTTTTACATGAGCAAATGTGGTACCAATGTTTCAGAAAAATAGTTGGGTATTACTTACAGTAGTTGTAGTTACAGTAAATAGAAAATATTGGCAAACGAGAATCCGGAAGATGAAAAACTCAATTTTTTTTAAAGAAAAGTTTCTTATAACATTTTGCCATCTGAGCACAAAATTATTCTGTGCTTTTGTTTGAAAGTATAATCAATGAACAATTTTTTTTCTTTTTTTCCCCATTCATCAGTATTTTAGGTAAATATTCATAGCCGAAGCTTCTTCATAAGTCAGCATAGCCCATTCACGAATGCAGATAAAAATATTTGTTGCATAGATTTCTATCGAGCCTCATCATTTTCACGAAGTTGTAGTTTATGAAGAACTTCTTTTATTGTACTGTTTCATATAAGATAAACTATTTTCTGCTGGATAATGGTTTTATTTTCTTCTTTTTATCTTGTTAAAGGGTGTTGAATAGTAGTAGAAAACATTCTGACCATACAGTGTTCTTCTGAACTTGGAAAATTAATAACTCAAATTTGCTGCAGATATTGGGTTGGAATAAAAGTTTAAAGAATTTTATATTTAAAAAAAAAAGTTTGTGATGCTTGTGGACTAGAGACTGCATTTATAATATTTTCTCTTTAGTTCTAAATAATCAATTGCAATTTTTTAAAGACTTTTTTATCTAGTAAAAGGCTGGGAGTATGATTCCTGTACAATGAATAAAGTTCTTTACTTCTTAGAGAAAAGTAATTTTTTTTCCGTTTATTTGTGTGATTTTGTAATTAGTTGCTACACATGTATAGTTTATATTATTTATTGATGTGGGAAGATAGGTTGTGTGTGTGTATATATATATATATATATATATATATATATATATATATATATATATATATATATATATATGTATGTATACATATAATAAATAAATAAATACATATATGTAAATATGTATGTATATTTATTTATTTCAGCAGTGGTGGATCTATGATTTTTGAGGTCTTGACTAAAGTAGGAAACCTTTCTTTTACCTAAGTAGAATACTAATGTTATGATTAATTAAAGCTTACAAAATAAATTAAATAAATTTTCTTTTTAAAGGTGTTTGATAATTTAACAGCATTTTTTATTTTGTTTCACAACTGAAGCACATTCAAGTGCATTATTTTAATTGTGGTAGTGCATGGGGAATATGGAAGGGGAAAATTGCTGAATAGCAACATGTAATGCTGTGGAGTAAATACTTTGCTACCATAAAGAATCCTATATACTATCAAACTTTTAAATTTGATCCCTGTCAAATTTTGTGAGAGAAAATTTTGTGTTTGAATGGGAATTTTAACACGAGAGAATTCAAACATTGATTAGCTTTTTAAAAAAAGAAAGAAAAAAATGTTATAATGTCTTATGCCATATGTCCTAATATAGATGGGGATTTCTATATAAAAGGAATCCAAAATACACTCCTGTTATACTTTTGTTGTCTTTATTATAAGTGGTTTCTACATGATAAACTTCAGTTACAAATATGTTCTTAACTGAAGTCATAGCTTATGTAATGTGTTTGATCTTCAAAAATATAACTGTAAGTGATTCAGTTACACTGGAATCAGGTTTTGCAATGACAGAGATAAGAGCTTATTAACTTTTTGTAGGGCTGTCATCCAGCATTTGTATTGAGGCATTAATAATAAGTTAAATTTTTCCCCCATCTTTATTTACTCTAACAGTTTATAGTAAAATCCAGCTATACAGATGATAATGCTTTAAATAAAACACCCTTAAGAATGGACTGTTATAATAAGGCTTTATTTTTTTTTCATTACTTGTTTGTTTTGCTGTCAGTGCTGGTTTACTTTACATAGATTTTTTAAAAAAATTTCAACTTTATTACAGTTATGTAATACTCAGTATCATAATATAGTAAAAGAGGGATCAAGAAATGTTTGAATGGCTGGGTAATTTTCTTACAAAGTTTATTTTTGATTTAATTTGATGGTAGATTGCATTTAGCATCATTCTAAATTTTTAATCTGGAATGATTACTTTGTCCTGAAACTGGCATATCAAAAAACTGCATTTCAGATAATTTAAATTTTAGGTAGTATTATTTACATGTTGATTATATAGAGCAGCACTTCTCAACCTGGGGGGTGCGCCCCCCTGAGGGGGTCGTAGAAGAATTTCAAGGGAGGTGTGAGTTTAAAAAAAAATAAAATAAAAAGTAAAACTAACTGTAATTTACTGTACTCATTTTTGCGGTCACAATGTAATCGTAACGTATTTTCGACATACGAACATGAACATGATAATTGTCGTAATTGTAAAAACACAATAATTATCGTACGTCTTGGCAACACTGCAAAAGCTTGAGAACGGTTTCTTGCTCAGTTTCTTTCCCTTTGTTATTAATTTTTCCCTTTCTCCATTCAAATTCTCCTTTGTTGCTTGGAAGCTTTGAGGTGTTAGTGCAGTTTTCATCCACTTATTTCTGTGAATCTAGATTTTCAGCATTAGCATACATAAAGTCAAAATATCAAGCAAAGCTGGGCGTTGAAAGTGACCTGATTGTTGCTTTGTCACAGTTACAACCTAATATTCAAAAACTTGTCAAGGACAAACAGTGCCAGCCCTCTCTTTAATGTTGTGAAAGTGACTGGTATTACATGCCGACCTCACTTGGATCCTCAATTCCCTCAAATTTATTTGATCTGTATTTAATGCTTTGATTTTATGTTCTAATAATAATATGTTCCAAATTAAGATATGTGTAGTAATATTAAGTTTTGTGTATGAAATTATCTATTCTATATTTTCATTTATTAACCAACTTCAATTTCAAATTCCGATTGTACTACTTGTATTGATCACATATGGTGGTGGTGGGGGGGTGGGGGGAGGTGTGATCTCACATCAGTGTTCAAAGGGGGGCACAGAGCCTGAAAGATTGAGAACCCCTGATATAGAGAATAGTATTATATGGTAAGCTGTGTCATTGTTAAAAGCTTAGTAACTCTGTGTAACTGAACCTTATTACTGGACTCTCAGTGTCAAGATACATAAAGAGTTTAAGAGATGTGATGGCAGCTTTTTTAAAAATTTAATTTAATTTTTTATTTATTTATTTAATAATTTTATTAATTTTTTCCCCCTTTTCAAATAGTTTTCACTAACCCTGATGGTTTTTTTTTTTTTTTTTACTGTGTTTGGACTGAAATTTTAGTATAGTTTTTTATTGCCTTAATATTTTTCAGAAGACAGGATCTTCTATCTTTTTGTATACACACACACTTTGTTTTTCAACCTTTAGTTTGTTATGGAGGTACTGAAAAACATAGATGAAATTTTTATGTCTCACTTATGATGATCACTGTAGCCACTCTAATCTCTTTCTCCCATTTCCTCATCCTTTAAAGATTTTCCTTGGAAGAATAGATCTTTTAACAATAAAATATTCTAAACTGAAATGCCATTGTGCATTAGACATATTTATGTCAGATGTGATTCCTGTAGTATTAATTGTTTTGTTACCTAATAGATTTTGTGTATTATTTCTCTAAAAAGTATTATGCAATAAAATTTACTCTTTTTAAAATATAGCAGAATAACTCAAAATATAGATTATTCCAGTATTAGAATTAAAACAATATTAGAACATTAAAAATGATCTAAAGGCTTAATATGTTTGAAAGGCTTTAAAAAGTAAAAAAAGATAATAGGGCTTGAAAATGTGATTCGCTAATGATCTCAAAAGTTTATTACTTCATTATTTCATATAGATTCATATAAAGGCTTGAATCTCGAGCTTTGTTGTGAATTCAAAGTTCACCCGAACTTTTCTGTAAATTTTGAGCTTGATCTGCTCCAATGTAGAACCATCACTGTGTTACTAGTAAATATGATTTTATGATGTGTGGATACATTGTAAGTTAAAATGATTATGTTTAATGTTTCTAATTTTGTTTGAGGTGTTCTAGAAAGAGTATTGTAGGCATAAAAGTGTCTGTCAGCGGTTCTAAACAAACAGACTACTTCACTAGAATTGATATGTAGATGGAAGACAACACCAAGTATATTTTACATTGTAGAGATTGTGTATTATAACTAAGGTGACCAGATCCTAGAGACAGTCTTAAAATTTCATATGTTTGGATCAAGTAAGCTTCATTTCTTAATATAAAATTTTCCCAAATGTCAAACAGTTGATTTCATGTCTTACACATTTTTCATTCTTTTGTTATTCATGCCTAAAAAGCAATGCACCCTCATAATGCATCTGTTGCATGTGAAGCTACTCACTGCCACAATAATGAGCACAAATATAGCATAATACACTCTATTTTTCTTCTAGTTGTTATTATTATTATTATTATTATTATGTGCATATTGGGGTGCTAAATGCTCCTACTTAAACAAAGTACTCATGCCAAATTCTTATCTACAACCTAGAACAGGTAGGAAAAATTGTTGTGTTGTAGTGGAATCCTTAACACTGTTGAATCCATAGAAATGATCCCTGAACACTGTGGAATCCATAGCAGACTTACTGGCAAAGAGGGATGCAGGTGTACTCCAAATGATAAAGGACAAAACCTCCCTTTTAATGCTTAAACACCTTGTGAGGAATGGATTAACATCAAAATTCCTCAAAGATATTTCTTAGTGTGTTGCTGCCAAGAACTGGGGATTCCTGAAACCTGGGGTCATCCCTGATGGACAACTGTTATTGGTTACGACTGTCTGGCAACACATTTTTTTGCATTGGTGTGTTGCCTACTCCTTTTTGCTCCCTTTGTGGAGGTGACTTTGTTATGGATGTTTCCCACATTCATTGCTGCAGAGCCCTTCATGTGACTTTCCTATTGATGCACTATTGGGAGGCAAGAGGCTGAATGAAACAACCACTTTGTTTTATTTTTTATTTATTTATTTATTTATTTATATATATATATATTTTTTTTGTGTGTTAGTTAGTTGTCAAGTCTCTGCTATTGGAAATAATTTTAAGATAAACAATGTACCCTGAAAACGCTATCAGTGATAAGACTGACTTTATAAAAAAAGTAATAAGTTGTATGCTAGTAAAAAAAAAGCTAATTTTACTATGATAAAGAATATAAAATTTAAATTGGGGATTTAAAACCTGTAAGGGAAATGAATATAAAAAGAGAAAAAGCTGCAAAGAATGCTGCTCATTCCTATGTTAAGATGGGCTAGAAGAATAATAGGTCCCTGAGCATCCTAGTGGTTGGCATGCTGAAATTTGGCGGTGAGGGTGCTTGGTTCAAATCTGATCAAACGCCTCCAAATGCTGTCATGTATAAATCAGGTATGAGCACATTAAATCTGAAATTCCCACCATGCAGTTTGAAGGGGTGGAAGAGGATATGAGCCTACCAGATGTTGCCCTTGGGTGCTTGGTCAAAATGTCAGCTTCCGACCCTTTTGGTACCCAATAGCGAAGGGCTAAACAGGTGCTGCATATATTCTGTGTGCAGCCTTCAATGGACCTGGTTAGGATTTATCCAGTCAGCGGAATTAGTAACAACAACAACAGAAGAGTGATAAACTGTATAATATAACTTGTTGCTGATTGGACATGTGAGATGAAGATTTGTTTAAATGGATTTTAGTCACTTCAGTTTTGCAGTGCCATTATTTATAACTTTCAAGGCTTGAGTATGTCAAAATGAGCTTACAAATATGAGCCTATAAATATAAACATCATTTAATCAAAAATTGTTTTAAAAAAATAGAGCTCAAAGAATATTATTTTATGTATACTATTGTATAATCTGGTAAATCATTGAACTGGTACAACTTATAAAACGTCATTCATAATATGATCATGTCTAGTATACTTGAAATAACTGAATATATCTCTTACTGAATTATGTTGGAGAGTTTTTAAATTATAATATTATATCTTCAATGCATTGTGTTTCAAACCCTATTAAGGTGTTTTTTAAGATTTCAAAAAGAAATTTATATTCAAAATTAAAGGAAGTTCAAAAATTATAATAGTCAACATCTGTTGAAAGACTACTGTTTCTAATAAATTAGAATTATTTTTCAAACTTTTTTTAAATTCTGGTCACCTTAATTAAGTTATCTGTATTAGTTCTATACAGGTTAATATTTAACCAAGTCATTGTTAAAGCCAAAATCTAGTTTCATAACTGTGTTGATAAATATTTACATGTTATCATAGTTTATGTGTTATATTGTAAACTATTGAATTATGTTGATATTCTAGAAGTTTATAAGATGTATAAACAAATCTATCTTTTCCCAATGTGATAATGACAATCAACAACAGGCTATGCTGCTTCATGTGATCAGAAGGTTTTCATGAATGATTTTATGAATATATTTGAAAGGGTTACAAAATAAAAGCTGAAATTGGATGAATTTTATTTCTCATTGTAGAAGTAGGCATTTGTTAAACACAACAGAGGGATAAACTACATGATACAATAGCAAGGTACACACAGTGGCCTTGCTGTTCAAGCTTTTATTTTTATGAATTTGCAATTAAACAAAAATTGTGTATTCCATATTAGTTAGGAGTTAACTACCAACTGCTTTTTGTTTTAATTTCCCGACGCGAACACGAATAAAATAGGTTTTTGTGTATATTTATGATCAACTCATGTAGGAAATCTTGTTAATGTTTCAAAATTTCAGTTGTTATTTTCAAGTTTTATGAAGAAATCATATGAACTTCTCCATAAAAATGTCAAAGAGGGAAAAAGATGTAGTTGTGTTACAATTATTATTGGACCTTAGTAATGTTCTATCGTATTTTAATTTCATTTAGCAGTCTATGAAGGTTAGATGTTTACACAATTTAATTTTTTTTTTTCCGATACGCAAGTGAATATGAAATATTTTGATAAATATGCGAAAAAAATATTTCAGGTAGTCTTTTCTAACGAAACTACCGCATGTTATTAACGTAGGATACTTATCGTTGCTTACTTTTTTTTTTACCACATTTTGGTACTTTCCTGTTTAACCGTTTACCGCTACTGGGTTTGGCGCGCTGCCAAAATTATAACTCGCGACGCAAGATGGACACTTTTTTCCTTCCCGGAGGACCGTTATTGAGGAACGTAATCCTACGTTAAAATGTGATTAAAATTTATGCTCAGTGTTTTCCATATTCAGTTCCCACAATGTTTCTTTGGGCCTAAAGTCCTGTTCACATAGAATCCGCCAACGTCTGCGTTACTCGTATGGAAATATATTTAACCAATTATAAACCTCAAAAAGGTAAGTCATCAAATTGCTACGGTCTGTGATTGGTTTAAAATATGTCAATACGTGTAACGCTGACGTTGACGGATTCTAACGTAAATTCGCAGTGCAAAAATGGTGTTAACGTGACGTATTTTTCGAGACTAAGACCTTTTGAATTTGCGAAATCGAATTATCAAAAGAGGAACACACAGCTCTGCACTATCCATGATAAGATTGACAACTAGTTTCGAAGGAATTAATAGTTCATCATCGTACCGAAAACATTAGGTATGATTGTAGCATCGATAGGCAATTAACAAATACAAGGACCATCAAACTCTTTGATACAATTAGAAGAATTAATATAAAATTCTAGATGAACGTCGGGGTTGGGGGACACGGGAAAAGGGAGACGTTTTATGACCGCTAGTCCACGCTTAGAATTTTATTAAATCACATCTGCGTGATTTAAATATAATTGACTTTGACGTATCTCGCATGTGTTCTGTAATTCCTCCTAGCTATTTTTAAACATGATAAATTATATATCAAATGTATTGTTGTAGATAAATCAAATAGTTAGGAAACGTTAATAAATATATTTATAACAGTATTAATAAAAAGTTGCTTTTTCTTCAAATATGAAAAATAGACCTATAGTTTGGTCTTAATGACCGATATAAAGGTACTTAAAATTCCATAAAAAGTACATAATTTTTTAATCAGATAGAGTGGGAACTCTACTGATGAAAAGAGAAATATTTTTCAAGTATGGTCGAAGAAGTATGCACAGATTTTAACCGCGATAAAAAAATTAATAAAAATGAAAGTGAGTAGTGTAATAGCAGTTTAAAAAGTTTCAGTGATCTGCATTATTGTCAATAAATTAACATAAATCTGCTCTTCCGAAATAAACCATATTTTATTTAATCTTTTCAAAAAAAGACAAAAATGTCGCCATACATAATCGTGATGTACATTTGTAATCTCTACCAATGAGCATTATTGTCGATTTAGAATTTAAGGCACGATGACGCCAATGCGAAATATTAGTATACCTTGAAACTAACTGAGCCCATATGTTTTACTACTGCTGACGTCATATAACGTAATATGCCTTCGCTACGCTTAACAGAAACTTTGAAAGTTATTTTACACTCTTACAGTCAGATGAGTAGTGTTTAATTTGTAAGCGATGCTGTAAGCGGTTGGAATTTTTTTTTTATTATTATGCCAAATCGTTTCCCCCTTCTTCCAGTATATTCAGTTCATATTTGAAGTCATTCTGACCAGTGGTTCTTTTTTTGCAGCCTTTTGAAAGTGGGACTTCAATTATGGACACCCTGTATATCGCCATCATCATCTTTATTTGATGACACCTGCCCATCCTCCCATAATGTCATCCTCACTGCCGTCGAAATTATTCGGTATGCAACATTTGAGGAAGTCTGTCTAATACATTAGAGGAAGTCTTGTCTAATAATAGACGGGTCTAATTCATTGCATGTCGAAAGTACCCATTCTGCACTGTCTAAGAGAGACGGTTGACGCATACAGCCACCTGCCGTATATGTGTGATTACTGTCGCTTAACCATACATTCCATTTACGACGGAGAGCTTCCTTCATCGGCTTATTGACAGAAATGTCTAGAGCAAGAGTCCCCAACCTTTTTGTACCTTAGAGCACATTCTAGAATACCGATCGGAGGGCGGGCACCATTTATTTTTTCAAGGTGAATTTATAGTTGGACATAGCTAATAATACAGGCACATAATGTACAAAAAAAATTCCAAAAATATAGTTTAACATATAAAAATTATTGTTAATATTCTTGAGTAAAATAAATGATTACTAAATAATGCATACAAAATCTACAAAGTATAAAAATTCTTTATAAAAAATATAAATCTCAAAGTCAAAGTGATTTTTGGTATTGCATTTCATTGATCATTTGGTTCATTTCATTTTAGGTGTGGGAAATTAGGTTGGAGAAGATTTGACGCGAGGGGGAAAAGAGATCGGTCGCATTACGCTTTGTGCTTTTATCTGTATTGGACACCACTTCTACTTTTGTGTGGTTAATCATTAAAAATGAAAAAAAAATTACATAGCATTTTATTGAAAACTGAAATATTTTTATCGGGGTCGCAAAGCGGCGGGCGCCATGGTGCCCGCGGGCATAGGGTTGGGGACCCCTGGTCTAGAGGTTGAAGTAGGCGGGTCATGCCATCTGGAATAATAACCAGATCTGACTTGGCGCATTTCCTTCTGGTTAGAAGACATCCGATGACACCGAAACGGATCGAGCACCAACATGGAAGGCGGTTTTCGTGCACCACCTGGACGATACCCCCAAACGCATTTCGACCAATCAATGGTCAGTGCTTCATCCATCCAGCCCTTCTCATGGACATGGATGTGTACACCTTTTGGAAATTATAGTTTTGGAAGAGTCTTTTAAAAACGATATACGACGGCAACTTTCCTCCATCAGCGGTACATGCCAGCATGACAATGAAGTGAGACTTCTCGTGTCCATTTGTTCGATTGACACAGTTTGTTTTTTTTACCTTTCACGTCTACAGTCCTGTTGTAGGGCATATCGAAGGTCAGAGGCGTTTGATCGGCGTTTCTAATCTGTGAAAGGTTATACATATGTTCCTTTTTAATTTTAGCACGAACTTTTGGAACTCCAGAAGTTTATTTTCGTGGTCGTTTGGAAGATGCTGCGCGATGGTGGTTCTTCTACGAACAGAAAGCCCATGTCCAGGGCCGTTCTAATCCGCGAGTGCCAGGGGTGCGGGGCACACGGGCGGCAAGTCAGCCGCCCGGTTAAAAAAAATTAAAGCTTATTTGTTAGTAAAATAATCAGTATAAAATATTATTATGCTAAGTAACTACTTAAGAGTTAAAAATGCATTTTACAAGTATAACTGGAAATAAACAAAACCACATTGGTTTAAAAAACGCTACTCCACGTCGCAACCAGTTGGGAAATACATTGTTCGTTTTTGTTTTAACACGTTCTAACCCATCATCCCATCAAATCGCGTCGGTGTGGGCTGTTTTTGTCAGGTTGCAGGAAAATACTCGTTATGAACCCGTTTATATTCGTTTATGGAAAATATGTTACATGATCCATTTAAAAATGAAAAAGATATTATAGCTGAAGATTTATGCGATGAAATTGACAACGTTGCACCCTATACTTCCTGTAGAAGTGAAAATGGTATAATTCCCCATGGTGTGTGGCCAATAACGAATGTATTATAAAGGATGCAGAGGCAGGGGTAAATGCAGGATTGTAAACCAATAAAAAATAGAAGAATAGCTGTCGGTGTGGCCAGTGATAGCGATCTGAAGTCTAAATTTTACAAGATGGATGGTCGTTATTTTATGGCCCATAGTAAAAACGTCAGATGAGAAGGGTCAAAGTTGTTTTGCAAAATAAAATTATGTTGGGGGAGGTACTTCATAGACTATGGACAGAGGCGGTGTAATAAAGAACCAATTGGGGCAGGAACCACTGAAAGAAAAACAGCCCACTGCACAATGAAAGTGAGGGGCGGGCCAGAATGGCCCCCCTGTAAAGGGACAACAGCTCCGCTAAGGACGGAAGGTTTTGGAAAAGAAGGTGACGGCTCTTGGATTTGGTTCCAGAGAGTTAGAGGTTAGAGACTCTAGTCTGCCCCAGAGCCTTGGAGAAGTGCGAATATCCCTCCAAGGTGTTCCTGTACTAGAGATGATTCTGGGTCCCGGTCGCCGATGCTACCATCATCGCTGCATACATCAGCTATAGTAAGTGCCTCCCCAATAGACTCTAAAAATCATCTTTGACAATATAGTTTACCTCTGCTTCTGGGTTCTCAATGTTAAAATTTTTAATATGAAACGGATTGTTATATTAATAGCTATGACAAGTTAATTAAAATTTGTGTTATCAAATAAATGTAAGTTTAAGGTCAATGCTTTGTCTTCCTTGCTTGTTCCAACCCATGCATGCATCCATTGTTTCAAGGTAAATAATACCCTACATGTCAGACTCTCGTCTCCCATTCTTAAGTTGAATTGATGAACGTGAGTAATAGCGTCTTCAATGAGCCCAAAAGAAACGCAAACAGGTGTCGAACGATATACACCTTTGGATAAGTGCGACAATAGTTGAAAAGGACGCAAATCATTTAGAATGATTTGTGAAATCCATTAGCGGCGCGCTTTTACCTTGGAAAAGTCGGCAGGAAAGATAATTCGTCATGGATGGTTCGAGAAGGCGCTGAGAAGAATGGATAAATACAGACGCCGGTAACGAAGGGGGAAAGATAGATTTGGACTGTTGAAGGGTCAACACGAGTACGGAGAGACAGGGTCTCGGACGGACTTTGAATAATGAGCCCGGCTCTCACGAGTATATTAACGTTCGTCGGAACAAAACTTTGTAAATGACTTATTTAACCAAGATTTTAATGTGTTAATAAACCAGATGTAAATAAGAGTTGGTGCTACAGTTATGATTACTTCTACATGATAATGATTTGTCGGATCACGACTTTAAAGGTTAACATTGGCGTAGTCGAATTAAAGAACGTGGGTGGACCCCAGCGATACGGAAGGTATCAGAAAAAGATGATCTAGAGTACTAGAGTGGTGATACATCTTTAAGGAGACGCAGTTTCAAGAGAAGTTGGATTCCGAACGAGTCTACTGGGCACGACTTCAGCGACAGATATTTACTCGGTAACTGGTCAAGAAACGGGAGCAGAAACCTGGGTCAGGAGAAATTCAAGTTCGGAGTGAGGTGTGCATCAGAGAATTCGACTAGACACGACTTCAGCGATAGAAATTTACTCGGGAACTGGTCAGGAAACGGGAAGAGACACCTGTATCAGGAGAAATTCAACATCGGAGTGAAGTGTGCATCAACGACGTGGTTATATAGTGAACTCTCTTGAACTGTGATCAAAGTGCGGCAGCGGAGAAAGATCAGAGTGACAGTTTTTCATCGAGGTGAAAAAGGGGTAAGTGATTCTATCTTTTCTCCCTGTGTATGAGATAGCGGTAGTAATTAGTTGAGGGAATTTAATTTAATTTTGATAAGTGTTGAAGTGTTGATTCATGTGTATAATGATGGAAGTAATTTGTTGAGTTACTGAATTTTTGGTAAATGGAATAAATAATTTAAAAGTGAAAAAGTGTTATTTTGTATAACGGGAAAAATGTACAAGTGTTCGTACTAGTTTATTAGTGGAAGTGATTTATAATTGTAGTAATCAAATGCTCGTAGAATTATCATAATTGTTGAGGTAAATAGTTCAAGATCAGTATAGTTGGTTAAATTTTGTTATAGTGGTAAAAGTGAATTTATACTTGTTTGCTGCATTTGTGATTAAGTGGTATAAGCTAAAAATGGCATTCATAGGGAAGGGGCGGAAAGCCGATTTAATTTTGTTAGCTACAACGTTAACAGGGATTTGTCCGTCTTCTGAGAACAGGACATACACTGATCTTAAGGAAATGATATTAGGAAGTGAGAAATATGAGGAAGAGTCCGCTAAGGAACGGTTATTTGCCATAATTAATGAGAGAGTGGAAAGAGAACGAATTGAAAAACAAGAGAAAGATAGACAATGGGAGGAGACAAAAAGACAGTGGGAAATTGAAAAACAGGAGAGAGATAGACAATGGGAGGAGACAAACAGACAATGGGAAATTGAAAAAGAGGAGATAGATAGACAGGAAAGATATAAACAAAGAGAAATGATGTTAAAATTGAAAGAATTAGAAGTTGAAGAATTGAAGATGAGGGCAGCTAAAAGACTTTCAAGTTTAAGGGTCAGAGAAAGTATTGGAAGGGTTAATAATAATTTCGAAGAAGGTTTGAGAGATGAAAAAAGGGTTATTCTTGAACCACTAGTTAAAACAGATAAGGTATTTGCCAAAATTGACCGGAAAAGGGAGGATAAAAGATGTTTTGTCTGTAATAGTAAAGACCATTTGAAATATGAGTGCCCCAAAAGAGTTCAAAATCTCAGAAATAGAGGGGATCAGAGGGGAAATAAATTTGAGATGGAATTTAACAGAGGCGAAATTATTCAACCTTAGAATAAAATTGAAACCCAACAGGAAAGGGAAGTGAGGGATGTAATTACTCAAGGAAAGGAGGTCCTTGAAGGGGTAGCATGTTCTCAAAGGCATTTGAGTAACAGTATAGATCAGATATTAGATGAGGAGTTGATTATTCCTCCTAATATGTTCGAAATTGTAAGGGATACAGAGGAGGAGATGGCTATTCCCCCGAATAGATTTGAAAGCGCAAGAGACACAGAGGATGAGGAGATGTACTATAAGGGAGGACATCTCCCTTATAGTACATCTCCAGAGTAGTGAGTAGTTAGAAGGTAGTGAATTAAATCCTAATGAGAACTTAGATGAGACAGAGGAGGAGAGGATTATTCCCCTTTATATGTTTGAAATGGGAAGTCAGACGAAGGATGAGGAGATGTACTATGAGGGAGGAGGTAATGAATTAAGTCCCAATGAGAATTTAGATGAGGTGCGAGAAATTGATAACATTTTGGATGGGGAATTAAGTCTCAATGAGAATTTGGATGAGGTGCGAGAAAAGGGATTTTCAACGGAAAAAGAGAGGAAAGATTGTATGTTATTGATATGTTAAGGAATAAAGGGTTAGAGGAAACTAATAATGAGAATGGAAATAATCAAAGGGAAACACGAAACGAAGAATTAAATGCTCAGGGAAGCCCCAACGATACGGTCGGAAACAGACGCAAACTATGGGAGAAAAGACTTCCGCAGAAAAGGGTGATTTTGAACCGACACTAGATCACAAATGAGAGATGAATGAGAGATGGTGAAATAATAAAGCCAAAAACCCATTCGTATTTATTTAGGGTCCCGTAAAATTGCTGAGAAGATCACAAACTTAAGTAATTCCCAAAGAATTCCGGGAAACTCAATTGTGTATTTTATAAATGTTCTAAAATTGATTTAAGTTGCTCTCGAAGAATTCATTGAAAATTTAATTAAATGTGTATTTTGGTAATTGCATTGATACCTAATGTTGAATCCTAAGAAAAACGGATTAAATTTGTAAATATAATGGTATTAAGAATTTAAGTGTATAAGTTATGTGATATTTATTTTTTTTGGTTGTTTTGTTGTATGAACACTTGGTTTATGTTTTTTGTTAGTGAAGAAGTTAATGTTAAGTATTCCCTAGAGATTTGGGGAAGATTCATTAAAATACGTAAGTTTAACTGGTCAAGATTAAGCCAGGAAATTCCTAAAGAGTTTGAAAAAAAAAAGGAATCAAAAGTGTAATTATCTTAGAAATTCTTGCATTGAAGATAAGTGATTTGTAGTCAAATAATTTGTTGGTGTTTGGTTTAAAGTAAAGAAACGACCAAGAATTATAATATTAATTTTGTGTCAAGGCTAAGTGTGAAAAGTAATTTTGTTACCTGTAAATGTTGTGGCTATCTCATATGCAGATGAAAACATGGAATCATTTACTTGTAAAAATGTATTATTGTTGTGGCTTCAAAGCGCCACTCGTCACAAGTTGAAAGCACAGTTATTACTCCAGGGGAGTGCTTCGTTATCCTCTGATCAACAGGGACTGTTGTTCAAACGTGAAAACGTCTCAAAAGACTTTTTTCACTTCTAGAGGAAGGGGCGTATGTCAGACTCTCGTCTCCCATTCTTAAGTTGAATTGATGAACGTGAGTAATAGCGTCTTCAATGAGCCCAAAAGAAACGCAAACAGGTGTCGAACGATATACACCTTTGGAGAAGTGCGACAATAGTTGAAAAGGACGCAAATCATTTAGAATGATTTGTGAAATCCATTAGCGGCGCGCTTTTACCTTGGAAAAGTCGGCAGGAAAGATAATTCGTCATGGATGGTTCGAGAAGGCGCTGAGAAGAATGGATAAATGCAGACGCCGGTAACGAAGGGGGAAAGATAGATTTGGACTGTTGAAGGGTCAACACGAGTACGGAGAGACAGGGTCTCGGACGGACTTTGAATAATGAGCCCGGCTCTCACGAGTATATTAACGTTCGTCGGAACAAAACTTTGTAAATGACTTATTTAACCAAGATTTTAATGTGTTAATAAACCAGATGTAAATAAGAGTTGGTGCTACAGTTATGATTACTTCTACATGATAATGATTTGTCGGATCACGACTTTAAAGGTTAACACTACACTTCCCCTGAAATGAACGCGTTAAATGTGATTCAATACCTATTTACAAATAACCTCATCTATCTGTTTCCAAATTTAGTGATTGCCATACGAATTTTTTTAACGTTACCTGTGACTGTGGCTAGTGGAGAAAGAAGCTTTTCAAAACTTAAAATAATAAAAAATCATTTGAGATCAACAATGGGACAAGAAAGGCTTTCAGACTTATCTACACTGAAGTGCCACTGAATTAGGGATACCTACCTAGTAACGAGTTGGACGTCCTCTGGCCTTGATAACGGCTGCCACACGACGAGGCATAGATTCAACAAGTTTCTGGAAACGTTCCACGGAAATGGCTTGCCAAATATTGGCTAAAGCTGTCCATAATTCAGTAAGGTTCTTTGATGCTGTGTGATGGCCTTGCACGCCTTGTTCCAAAACATCCCAATGATGCTCAATAGGATTTGAGTCTGGGTTTCTAGGTGGCCAATTCATGACAGAGAAGTCAGAGGAATGCTCATCCAACCAGCCAGTAGCCAACCGGGACTTGTGAGAGGTACAGTTGTCTTTCTGGAAAACTCCATTACCGTGCGGATAACAGAACAGCATAAACGGATGGAGGTGATCACCCAGCAACTCTACGTA
This sequence comes from Dolomedes plantarius, assembly GCA_907164885.2. NCBI lineage: Eukaryota > Metazoa > Arthropoda > Arachnida > Araneae > Dolomedidae > Dolomedes > Dolomedes plantarius. The sequence goes on from OU015497.1 coordinate 197,579,496, forward strand.
CCGAATTGCATTGAGGGAGGTTGGTACACGCACCAAAGATCCCAAACTGTGCCACGAAAAAACACCCCAAACCATGATTGAGCCACCATGCTCTTGTACAGTTCCAGCCAGGCATGCAGGATCCATGGCTTCATGAGCCTGACGCCATATTCTCAGCCTCCCGTCGGCGTTAAGTAGTTGGAATCGAGACTCATCACTCCATGCTACTCTTTTCCAGTCCTTTACACTCCAGTCTCTGTGCTCTCTTGCCCAGGCAAGACGTGCAGCCCGATGGCGAGTATAGAGCAATGGTACTCTCGTAGGTCGACGGCTCCCGAAAACCATATGGTGAAGCGAGCAATGCACAGTCCGTTTACTGACTGTACGACTGGCACCGTCATTAAACTGGGTGGTAATTTGAGCTAATGTTTGGCTTCGCTGGCTACGTACAATACGCCTGAACCATCTCTCACCACGCACTGTCAAGGCTAATTGTCCTTTGCAGTTTGCCCGATCGCTAGTTTTTTTCCACCATTCATGTATTCTTGGTATACTCTTGACACTGTCGACCTTGAAATTCCTAGCTGTCTGACGATTTCAGAAATTGAATGGCCCATGCGTCGCGCACCTACGATTTGTCCTCGACCGAAGGCGTCTAAATCAAGCAGTTTACCCATACTGGCAATTCCAACAGCTAATTCAGAACAACCACAGTACGTGCTATATATGCAGTTACCACAGCGCCCTCACTTGCGCATACATGATGCGCAGCGCTACACAATTTGCATAGGCTTTGCTATCCCTAATTCAGTGGCACTTCAGTGTATTATTAAAATCGAAAAGTACATTTCGGAAGATATAGATGTATCAGATATTTTAACAGAATTTGCATTAAAAAAGGCAAGAAAAACAAAGATTATTTAAGCTTTTTGACTGACTTATTAAGTATATGTATTAATAGATATGTGTTGTATGTATTTAATATAACGTAATTTGGTTATTTTATCAATACATTAATAATTATTATGCTAGGTTGTAAATTTAAAACATAAACTGAATTTATAATATTTTCTGTAATTCGTTGTTTTATTTAAGGTAAAAATATTTCAGAGAAATTTCAATTAATCCATACGGTATGAGGAGGGGGGGACAAAATTATTCTTGCACACGGACGGCAGCTACCCTAGGAACGGCCCTGCCCATGTCGTTTTATGAAACAAACTGCCCATCCGTATGAAGCTTTGAATTCTATCGCGTTCGCATAAGATTTTTTGACTTCTAGAGCTTTCAGCCTAGACTATCACTATTTCAAGGGACCTGTTATTAAACGAACGCGTGTTCGATACGAACTGAGTTCCGTTTGTTTAAAAGGAAAACCTGCTTAGTAAACGGGTGGATGAATCACGGAGTGCAGATGCGCGCGCACCCGTGTTGCGACAATGTCTTACAGCTGCTGTACGTTCGTTTATTCAATGTTCAAAGCTACGTTTTTTTGTGCACGAGTATAATACGCAACCTTATTTTTGCGGACTAAAATGTGAAAAAAAGGGCGTATTATACTCAAGATTATAGGGTACATTCTTCAGTAGAGTCGTGTCTTGTTATAGAGGCTTTTGTTTAAAAATGAGTTTTGTAAAGCCGAAAATGTCGTCAAACATTGAAAAATCAATATTAAATCTTTACACCGTTGATATAATTCTGGTTGTTTCCAAGGACTGTTCAACGTATTTACTGCTAAAGATTTAATATCTATACACTTTACTTAGAAATGTACAATTAATTACGGAATAGCGACAAAAAATTTGCTAAATGTTGCGTAAGCAAAAAGGGGTCAGACATCTGCTTATTTTTATTTACAAGGGGAGGGAGTGGCGTTTAAAATGACTTAAAAAGGGGCTTACGTAATACTTGAACGGCCCCTTGAGTCCGAGATCATTATTTTAAAACAACCTATGACTTTTAATCTAAGAGTGCTCAGTCATCATAAGGGAGTACAATTTATTAACAGTTCGATAATCATTTTTTAACCGATTAAGAAAAAGTCGGCCTCCTACCCTAGTGGTACCAAAAGCCGTGAGCTAAACAGGAGCCGCCTTTCATCGCCCCACAGCCTTCAGGTACCTTCAGTGGAGTTGATTTGGGGTATATCCGGCCAGGGGGAGTTGGTAACAATACAGATTAAATAACATATTTTTGATGGCTCGAACACCAATTTCAAACTCTTATGAAAATTGGTAAATCCTCAGAAATTTCATTTTGATTTAACCTTTCAGTTGTAACCTGAAAATTATCAGACGCCAGTGGTATCCTGGGTCTGTCAGGCCCAGGAAATTAATATTTTTTCGAAAATACATATATGCTAATTAATCATTGAAAATGGTTTTAGGACATCATATAAAGCATACTAAGTCTGAAATTAAAGAAATCAATTTTATTTTATTTTTTTACGTACTAAAAATTGATTACATAATAAAATTTATAGAAAACCGATACAAAAAAAAATTGATTAGAATCTAAAAAAAATCTAAACATTGCAACTGCAATTTTTACATATAATTGTTGCATGTTTTAAGCAGATACAGACTGAACATCATCTTGACACTGTAAATTGAAAACCTTTTTCGAGGTAGATGGGTCCATGGTGAAAAAAAAATAACACGAATGATAACCTTGGGTCTATGAGGCCCAGACTGCTTTTTTAAACTTTTTGTCACTTCAATTTTGGAACTAAACTAAGGTAGGATCAAGGAATGCCATCTAGAGGATTTGATAGGAAGGTACTCTAGTAGTGAACTGGTTAACTAGTTTCTCTCTCTCTCTCTATATATATATATATATATACACAATATATATCAGATAATGCAAAAACTGTTGTCTCCTGGGCCCCACAGACCCAGGGATACCCCTGAAAGGTTAAAAGTTGAATCCTGTCGTAATAAATACCCGTCGTAATGATGATGATTATCATGCTACTAGTTTCAGTTCCCAACTTCTTTAAGGAAAAATTTAAAAATTAGATACTCTTAACTCACCTAGAATAAAACAAGATGACTCTCAACGCTTGTGTGTTTCAAACTAAGATTGTCAGTTTCTTTCAAATAATCCTTTGTTGATCTATTCAGCTTTATTTTCGGATCCAACCGCGGTCATCGTGGCTGTAAATAATTTTTTAAGTACTATATTCATGAAATGAGCATGATTGAGATCGAAAGTCTTTCATGTTTATTGTTTGGAACTCGAGCGAGTCAATAAGTGGCAAATTAGTGGGTGGAAAGATGATAGTGTACGAAAATGGATAATGCCAACTCGAGGATTCAGGTTACATGTGTGTATAGATTTTACTTTTCTTATTATATGGATTCCAGATTGACGGCGCTCAGGCTTCTAGGTTTGGTGAATTGTGCTAAATGTTTGAAAATCCGATAGATTTTTTAAAATTATTATTTAAAGCTATTTGTTGAGATCTTTGAATATATTTTAATTGTAATTAAAGTCTAATAATGCTTTTCGAAAGTTTTCGTGGAGTGGTGAGAGCATAAGATATTTTTTCATCTCTAACATGCATAAACAATCATTTACCGATATTTTTTTCCTCCAATAATTGCAATAGTAGTAATTGCTAATGAAAATTTGTATATACAGTCGGACCTCTATTTAACGAAGTCGCTAAATCCCGAAAAAAAGTTCGTTATATGGAAAATTCGTTAAATAGAGATTCACCTTTTAAAATACTTTAAACGACAGAAAACATATTTTAAATTCATAAACACTAAATACTATTAATAGAAGTAATTAATCACACCTTTATTTTGTAAATTAATTTCTATTTCTTTTATATATCTTACGCATCAAACAGAAATTTGCAAGGAAAACAAGAATAAAACAAAACATTGTCCGGGAATACACTGTATTTTCGATTAAAAAAATTATATTAAAATTAATGAATTTTAATGACATTATCGCATTTATTATAACAAGTAATTTTAAGCATACATTACCTCATTTGTCCTTAAATTTAATTACTGATAAATTCTCTTAATTTTGTCTTAAGTTTTTTGTTTGAAAAAATGTTTTCTCTCATAATACGTCTCGCATCTTTGCAATGTACTAAAAAGCCCTTCAGGCGTATTTTCTTCAAACTGTAATTCGCATCGGAATGTGTTAAAAGAAAGTTAATGTGATAAATGTGTTAAAAGAAAGAATAAGTGTGAAATGTTCAGAAATATTTTTGAGAAATATGGAGGAAAAAATATTGGATCACAAGAAAATGTTCGTTAAATAGAGAATGCACTTCGCTATTAGGAGTTTATTTTACGAAGAAATTCGCAAAATGTTCTTGGTTTCAAGAAAAAGTTCGCAAAATAGAGAAATTCGCAACATAGAGGTTCGTTAAATAGAGGTCCGACTGTATATATATATATATATATATATATATATATATATATATATATATATATATATATATATATATATATATATATACATTCTGAGCATTAGAGTAGCTGTTCCTCAGTTTTAGACTATGAAGCTAAATAAATTATCCATGTTTATTTCCTCGAATGTCAAAATAAGCTTATTTTTGTAGGATCTTAGATGCTACAAATTTTTTAAAAATTATATTTTCAGCTATTCCTTTGGTTTTTAATCTAGATTATGTTTATTCTATCGTCTATAAAGCAGAAAGGGACGTGACTGACCTTGTTTCTTAGTAAAAAAACTGACAAAAAAATTCTTAAGTAAAAATGTAGCTGATGGGAATATCACTATTTAATTCACAGACGCAGTGTTGTAGAGCCATAGACATATTAGATAGTCCTCTGTCTGGAGATAGAGTGTTAAATTTTTATACAACTGTAGTTGCAGGATTTTTACTGTATTATTAAGTTCTGTACTTGTTCGCGGTCATACTTATCAGTATGACAAAATTTGTATTTTTTAATTAAAAGATATATTTGTAGCCGTGTTATATGCATAAATGTTTAACAATTTTAAACATGTGTCAGAGGTCCGTTTGACACAGATACAGTATCACGTGATGCAAAGTCAAAATACAGCGTGTTCCTTTCTCAGAATAATTTTTAATCTTGATCTAGACATCGACAAAATGTAATCAAATTGTAAACAAAGTTAATAAAACGAATATATTAAAAAAAAAGATACCATATCTTTTTGACGTTACTGCATGAGACATGAAAATGCGAAATGATTAACATATATGTAAGATTTTTGGATTTTCAAACCAAGAATCATAACATGACATTTAGTACTATGTACCTGATTACGACTGAAAATTATAAAATACCTGACTCATAGAGATACGATATTATTTATCGAATGCTTAGGTTGGGTGCTAAGTGGTAGGGAAGGGGTGTCGAGAATATATATTTGCTATTTTAGAAACATTTCGGGTCATTATTTGAAACTCTTACTTTTGAATAGTCACAAATATTTTCAGATTTTACGCGTGCAAACTATAAGATGGGTTGATAGGATGCACCAAAAAATTCTTAGTCCCAGCATCAGTCGGATAAAACAAACTTAAATGTTCTTTCTAGGACCTCTTAGAAGCTATTCGCAGGGAGTTCTTTTGACCGAAGTCAGTGGTGCAGCCAGAATATGTGGTTATTTAGAGCAGTGATCCGCAACCGCCGTGCCGTGGCACACTAAAGTGCCGCGAGGTGATCTTGACTGTGCCGCGGGGATTTTATCGATTATAATAATAAAAAAAATTAACTACCGTTATTACTGAGAAATGTTTCTAAGTAAAATATTCCTCTAACTTACTCCTCTAACTTACTCCTAAATATTCCTCCTTAATTTCTCTGGGTCGAAATTATACACAAAACAAAAACATGTTGTTACCATACATTGTATGTATGCTCGAGCAAGGTATTTCTGGATTTCAGTTAAGAAAGAAAATCCACAAATTTCTGACAAGGCCATTGCAATTTTGCTCCCATTTTCTACAACATACTTATGCGAACATAGTTTTTCGACACTAGTTCTAATTAAAATCGACAAACGAGCATGTTTAAAGGATCTTGACCTAGTGATGCGACATCGATAACAAAACATCGATGTTTTGAAACATCGATATTCAATATTAAAACATCGATGCTAATAAAACATCGCCCAAAAACCATCGATGTTTTTAAACATCGATGTTTTAGAACATCCAGTTTTTAAAATTGGCTTAGTAACCTCTAACATTAATGTTACTTCCGTTAGTCGTGGGGGGAGGGGGTGATTTAATTTTACTCTCTGATTGTGCAGACACAAATGATAAAAAATTGGTTGTTTTCGGCTACTTTCATGACTCAAAATTCTCGTTGTAAATACCGCTATGTTTTTCATTCAAATGTCCAGATAAATTCGTGGTATTGCCAGAAGTTTTGAGGGACTTAAAGCAAATATTGCATTTTGCCAATTTGTCAGAGGTTTTGTAAAAATATTTCCAAACGGTACTTTGGGAGGCATCTTACCAATAATATTAACGTCAACTTATATAAAACGAGAACAAAACCAAAAACTTAAATGGATGCACTCGTGTATATACTATTTGTAAAATAAAACCCCATGGAAGGTTCTGGAGTTTCAGGAACATTCCAAGCGCTCTGATTGGTTCATTGGTTGTTAATTGCCATTTGTCTGTTTGCTAAGGAATCATTCCCCCTTTTGTATTCGTCCTTTTCAGAATTCAAACATACATTTACTGAGTGTGAAAATTATGCTACGTGGTAATTTTTCTTTATTACGGTACTTTTTCATTAAAAAAAACATCGAGACAACATAAAACATCGAGCACAAAACATCGATGTTAAAAAAACATCGGCTTCAATAAATCGATGTTTAAAACATCGATATTTTTTATCAAAGCATCGATGTTTTGAAAACATCGACATCGATGTCGCATCCCTATCTTGACCATGAAATTCGAGTAGCTCTTTCTAATATAGAGCCAAATATAAAACGTACATGTGTTCATCAAAACAAGCTCAAATATCTCCTTAATAAATTAGTTATGTTTAAATTAACTTTGATTTATTAGGCTTAAGTAAAGACCAAATAACAAATTTTAAACAAATTTAATATAAAAATTTAAAAAGAATTTTTTTTTACTTGTAAACTATAACTTTATATTTTTTTCTTGTGTTGGTGTGCAATTCAAAATGATTTATATAAAACTTAAAGGATTATAATTATCATGTTACATAGAGCTGTTTTATTGTGTTTTTTATATAATTAAAATATATACGTATTTATTGTAATTTATGTATTTGCAAGCTTTTTCTTGTGGTGTACCGCGGAATTATCGAAAAAGCGTTGTTGTGCCGTGGAAGATAAAAGGTTACCGCGCTCTGATTTAGAGGGATGGGAAGGTGAAATAGAACTCTGAAATTAGCTTTTTTTTTCAATCGATTCTTTAGTCAGTGGGGAGAGAGTTCTGGGGGCCCACAACCATGGTTACCACTGGTTGTGTCAACCCCTTGGTAACGCCACTGCCCCAGCGGTTAATGATTTTTGAAATATTTTTATTTATTTATTTATTTTTTAATGCGGAGGCACTTGTCGCGAAGACAATAGCGCTCTTTACACGTACGCTCTTTCCCGCGTGAAACCACGATCCCGCGCGATTGAGTGCACGTGTGAAGGTGTTGGAGAAGAAGGGAAAGCTGCTTTGGAGCGTACTGCAAGTTTTCCCGTGCGCAATCCCGTACGCTCCAAGCACTCGCGAAAGAGCGTACGTGTAAAGGGTGCTAGTCGCCTATAATTCACCGCAATTTTGCTGGCCGTTTTATTATGGGGCGCCATATAGGCGGACCAGCATTGCCCCCTATGAAGGGACGACACAAACGGAGGCATTTTAGTGGCGCTTCGCCAGGATTCGATCCGAGCACCCTCAGCACCGAAAACCAGCGCTCTGTACCACAAGGCCGCCACGGCCGATTTTTGAAATATAAGAAAGAAGATTACTGAATCAGCATTATTTAAGCGTTCCACCATTTTCTGATTGATCAGTTTTAATTTTATGCCTCCCGCGCCAAAATCATAGTGCAGAGGATGAAAGTTTTATTGACAGATGAAACTCAAACGTCTGTTGGAATGCGAACAAACATCGGCAAGTGTATTAGAAATGAGGAAATGTTCAACTATTCCTATATCCGAAGCGATACTCGTTTCTCTCGGACGTTTGGCAACTATTGTTGTGGTCACGCCATCTATTGACGCTGATTACCAACGGAGAACCCTTTGATAACCACTCTCAGCAGTGATATGGGAAATAAATTGTGTTACGGGTCATCAGGAACCCCCTCCGCGGTCCTTATCAAAGTATCCATTTGACTTAAACACAGGGCACCTTTTAAGGTCGGGTCTTCAGATTGCAGGGTTCGGGCGACCGCGGCATCCACCCTAAGTGTGCTGAGCACGTGATTTTTTTTTTCCTTCTTATGACGACCTGAAACTGATACTTCTCTGTTTGCCATTCTGCCTGTAGAAGAAATTGCCTAGATCAAAATCTCGGCTAGGAAAGGCATCGCAGAAAGATGATTCAAATGGATTAGGCAAGAAGAAACAAGCATCCAAGATGAAGGCTCATCATTCCGGTTAAGGTTTTATTGTATTTGTGCGGAGAGAAACTCGATATACAGTCTGGAAATTCATAACGGTATCATAACGCGGTGCGTAATGATTTGTTTCTTTACAGAAAGAAGATCATTATGCGTATGAAAATACTCGAACTACTTGAAATTTTGTTTTTGTGAATATGTTCAATTCGGTATTGAAAGCATGTTTAGTTTCTGCAAGACCAGTTGTTTCAAAACTGCCATTATCCACTCTAAAAGTTTTTTTTTGTAAATTGTAAAATACTCCAGAAGATAACTGCAATTATCTGTTGGGGAGTTCTGCTTCTTAGTGTAGCTAAATTATATAGCAGGAGTACCACATTAATCAGAACCAAGTGCTAACTAAGTTTTTATTTTTTAATTTTTAAATAAAGACAGTTTTGAAACTCACCGCCTCCATTATTCTATAGTTATAATTTATTAATTTTTTATGCATGGAAAAAGTTTCAAAATAAATTGTTAATGGGATTTAAATTTTTATCATTAAAATTTAAATCACTTCGAGGATTTAAAAAAAATTGTGGTAATTTTTGCTTCAAGGCAAAATATTTTGAAACTGTTTTCTTTAGATATGAGAGAGTGCAGTAAAAACAACCACTGCGTACAAATTTTCAGGTAATATCTTTTAGAGAATTTTAGATAGATCCTTTTGATGAGGTAAATCAGGAAAAATTCCATTCCGGGAAAGATAGATTTAAAGTACAGATGTACAGCTAGGTACACGTAGACAGTACATCATATAAGTTTTGTGTTTGGCTCGTATAAACATGCGGTTTGTGTCATTTGATTCTAAAGGCTCTATAGCAGTGATGTCCAACGTGTAGCATCCGTGCCACTTATGGCATGCAAGCTATCCTCGACTGAAAATCCTTTCGATGTGCGTAAAAATATATCATAAAATCTGACAATTTGCTGAAATGGAAAAGTTTTTACTTTAATAGGTTTTATATTAGTGGGTTTTCAAAGTTGTTCTAGAATAATGGATTTATATCGTCGTCAGTTTCGTAATTTGATTCTAGAATTAGAGGACAGGGGGGAATTATTACTTCATTGCGAAATGCCGAGGCTATCCAAAGGAAAACCCTAGAAAGAGTTTTAAAATGAAGACATGTTATAAAATTACTACAAAAAAATATACTTTTCGATGAGTGAATGCGCTCAAGTGTGGTTGAATGATTTTCCCTTTTTCTTTTAACTGATATTACATTAATGATTTGAATATTTTAAATTTACAACTTCAGAGAAAAGTCAAATAATTTACAAGTTTGGTAAATACCACTGACATCTTTAAAATAAAGCTAGCACTTTTTTCGGGACAATTTGGAAATAAAAATCTGGATAAATTTCTTAATTAGAAATGATGCAATAATGACTTGGATCAGGGACTTAACATTGCAGAAGTAGATAAAGTGGAAAGTAATTCTAAAAATGGATCTTATGAAGATTTTAGTAAATATGAAATGGATATCGACTGCATTCGAAATAAAGAAAAAAAAGTGATCGTTTGAAAGTGAATTTGAAAGAAGAGTTTTATTTTGGACGATGAAAAAATTAATATTAAATTATTTTCAGATCATTTTAACAATCCGGATGAAAAGTTACATTTGATTGGTTCAGATCTACAATTGGAAGCTAAGGACTTGAAAGCAAATACAATTCTAAAATATGAATATATGGAGACTAGATCAAGCGCCATATATACATATTTGTTCCGGATCATTTCTAATTAAGAAATTTATCCAGATTTTTATTTCCAAATTGTCCCGAAAAAAGTGCTAGCTTTATTTTAAAGATGTCAGTGGTATTTACCAAACTTGTAAATTATTTGACTTTTCTCTGAAGTTGTAAATTTAAAATATTCCAATCATTAATGTAATATCAGTTAAAAAAAAAAGGGAAAATCATTCAACCACACTTGAGCGCATTCACTCATCGAAAAGTATATTTTTTTGCAGTAATTTTATAACATGTCTTCATTTTAAAACTCTTTCTACGGTTTTCCTTTGGATAGCCTCGGCATTTCGCAATGAAGTAATAATTCCCCACTGTCCTCTAATTCTAGAATCAAATTACGAAACTTTTGATTTTAGTTAAGATTTAATTTTATTAAGAAATTAATTAGTTAAGATTTTATTTTAGTTTCGTAATTTGATTCTAGAATTAGAGGACAGTGGGGAATTATTACTTCATTGCGAAATGCCGAGGCTATCCAAAGGAAAACCCTAGAAAGAGTTTTAAAATGAAGACATGTTATAAAATTACTACAAAAAAATATACTTTTCGATGAGTGAATGCGCTCAAGTGTGGTTGAATGATTTTCCCTTTTTTTTAAACTGATATTACATTAATGATTGGAATATTTTAAATTTACAACTTCAGAGAAAAGTCAAATAATTTACAAGTTTGGTAAATACCACTGACATCTTTAAAATAAAGCTAGCACTTTTTTCGGGACAATTTGGAAATAAAAATCTGGATAAATTTCTTAATTAGAAATGATCCGGAACAAATATGTATATATGGCGCTTGATCTAGTCTCCATATATTCATATTTTAGAATTGTATTTGCTTTCAAGTCCTTAGCTTCCAATTGTAGATCTGAACCAATCAAATGTAACTTTTCATCCGGATTGTTAAAATGATCTGAAAATAATTTAATATTAATTTTTTCATCGTCCAAAATAAAAATCTTCTTTCAAATTCACTTTCAAACGATCACTTTTTTTTCTTTATTTCGAATGCAGTCAAGATCAAGCGCATCTGATCGTCCAAAATAAAACTCTTCTTTCAAATTCACTTTCAAACGATCACTTTTTTTTCTTTATTTCGAATCTTTTTTTCTTTATTTCATCTGATCGTCCAAAATAAAACTCTTCTTTCAAATTCACTTTCAAACGATCACTTTTTTTCTTTATTTCGAATGCAGTCAAGATCAATGAGACTAGATCAAGCGCAATCGATTAGATTTCGTTTTGGCTGCATTTTTGCAGTTTCCAAGATCAAGAAATTTCATTCAAAGATATGTTTCTCGGTTTGGAACAATAAAAAAGCAGCAGCAAAATTTTCTCAACACAAAATATGCTTAAAAGCAAGTACTAATGAACATCTTCCCAATCTACTACGTCTGAGAGCCTCCAATTTAACTTGAAAAGTTGATTTAAAAAATTGCATTGAATTTTTATTTTTAATAAAAGAAATTGTTTTGAATTGTAAAAGTAATTTTCTGGTTGAATTTAATAAAATTTTTATGATATACCACAAGGAAAATATACTGTATTAATGTATACCTACTTCACTCGACGCTTCTACCGTGTATTTTCATTGTAGTACTCTTAATTTAATTTGCCACGTACACTAAAAACGATAGCCACCATTGCTCTATAGTGTCCTAAAGAAATCTGTTAAAAAAAGGCTGTTTTGAGAATCTTGTGTGCCTGGTCCTCTTAAATGCATGACAAAAATAATTTTTATAATAAATATAGCTTAAAAAATAATAACAATTGGATAACATTTGCAAAAGCACAATCGCCTTTCGAAAGTTAGAAATAAAATAAAAAATCCTTGTGTACAGTAGGAGGCATTTAATTTTCTAAATCGTAAAACATGAAAAATAGCGGTATGAGCAGATCATAATAGCAATTTCACGCTATTATAAAATATTTTTTCACCTGACTTAAGGGGACAAGGGTCCTTCAACCTCGATTTTTAAAAATTTTCAATTTTTGACTCTGTGCACAGAATAAGACTAATTAAAATTCTTTTTGACTACATTAAACACCCTACGAGTTCAAAATAAGGTTTTATTTTGCCAGAAAAATGCCTGTTTTCAAAAATTTTTTAAAAAATGCTAGCATTTTTCAAAACACTCCATCCGCATTCCATATCATTTAAAAACCTGACATTTTAAAAAATGTTTACCATATATATATAAACGTAATTGTGCATTATTATTATTTTTTTGTAAGAATCTAACGCAATAAATATATTTTTTTTCTGCCCGTTATTTTTTTTAAATGTTTTTGCATGTTTTTACTTCATTTCATGAACAAAAGCAAATGTTACCTATGTTACAAAAACCAAATTTGACAAATCTACAGATTACAATTTTTCGTTTAAGACCAAAATGAAGAAAATTGATGCAGTAGTTTTCTCTCACGGACTGCCCAAAAGTCGGCTTAGCAACTTAAATATATAGATTATTCTCATTTTGTATATAGAGTAAAATATTGAAAATTAAAAAAAAAGAGGTTGAAGTCGCTTGTTCCCTTAAAGCAGTGGTTCCCGACGGGTGGTCCACGAGAGCCTCGGGAGTGGTCCGGCACCACATATAAAAAAGTTGCCAAATAAATGGGGATTTTGAAAGCAATGTTCATTGAACTAGATGGGCATCCGATGACTCTATCAGGTGTTGAATTAAAATTTCTTAAAAGTTTAAAATTATTTTATTATTAGAAAATGATACATTAGAATGTGAGTACTTTAAACTTTTATCCCTTTTGCCTGAGAGATATCCTGTACCCACATATCCCCCGGAAGGTCTCCCCACCCTCAAATCAGTGGGGGATGGTTGTGGTCCGCACATGGTTCAATTTCTGGTCTAGTGGTCCGCAGACTTCTACGGGTTGGGAACTACTGCCTGAAAGGGATCAAGAACAGAAAATCATGTTTATCTATTCACTCACATTTTGTAATAATTTCTGGTCTAGTGGTCCGCATACTTCTACGGGTTGGGAACCACTGCCTTAAAGGGATCAAGAACAGAAAATTATGTTTATCTATTCACTCACATTTTGTAATAATTTCTGGTCTAGTGGTCCGCAGACTTCTACGGGTTGGGAACCACTGCCTTAAAGGGATCAAGAACAGAAAATGATGTTTATTTATTCACTCACATTTTGTAATAATTTCTGGTCTAGTGGTCCGCATACTTCTACGTGTTGGGAACCACTGCCTTAAAGGGATCAAGAACAGAAAATGACGTTTATCTATTCACTCACATTTTGTAATAATTTCTGGTCTAGCGGTCCGCAGACTAGTACGGGTTGGGAACCACTGCCTTAAAGGGATCAAGAACAGAAAATCATGTTTATCTATTCACTAAATTTTTTTAATAATTTCTGGTCTAGTGGTCCGCATACTTCTACGGGTTGGGAACCACTGCCTTAAAGGGATCAAGAACAGAAAATTATGTTTATCTATTCACTCACATTTTGTAATAATTTCTGGTCTAGTGGTCCGCAGACTTCTACGGGTTGGGAACCACTGCCTTAAAGGGATCAAGAACAGAAAATTATGTTTATCTATTCACTCACATTTTGTAATAATTTCTGGTCTAGTGGTCCGCAGACTTCTACGGGTTGGGAACCACTGCCTTAAAGGGATCAAGAACACAAAATCATGTTTATCTATTCACTCACATTTTGTAATAATTTCTGGTCTAGTGGTCCGCAGACTTCTACGGGTTGGGAACCACTGCCTGAAAGGGATCAAGAACAGAAAATGATGTTTATCTATTCACTCACATTTTGTAATAATTTCTGGTCTAGTGGTCCGCATACTTCTACGTGTTGGGAACCACTGCCTTAAAGGGATCAAGAACAGAAAATGACGTTTATCTATTCACTCACATTTTGTAATAATTTCTGGTCTAGTGGTCCGCAGACTAGTACGGGTTGGAAACACTGCCTTAAAGGGATCAAGAACAGAAAATCATGTTTATCTATTCACTAAAATTTTTTAATAATTTCTGGTCTAGTGGTCCGCAGACTAGTACGGGTTGGGAACCACTGCCTTAAAGGGATCAAGAACAGAAAATTATGTTTATCTATTCACTAAAATTTTTTAATAATTTCTGGTCTAGTGGTCCGCAGACTTCTACGGGTTGGGAACCACTGCCTTAAAGGGATCAAGAACAGAAAATTATGTTTATCTATTCACTCACATTTTGTAATAATTTCTGGTCTAGTGGTCCGCAAACTAATACGGGTTGGGAACCACTGCCTTAAAGGGATCAAGAACAGAAAATCATGTTTATCTATTCACTCACATTTTGTAATAATTTCTGGTCTAGTGGTCCGCAGACTTCTACGGGTTGGGAACCACTGCCTGAAAGGGATCAAGAACAGAAAATCATGTTTATCTATTCACTCACATTTTGTAATAATTTCTGGTCTAGTGGTCCGCATACTTCTACGTGTTGGGAACCACTGCCTTAAAGGGATCAAGAACAGAAAATGACGTTTATCTATTCACTCACATTTTGTAATAATTTCTGGTCTAGTGGTCCGCAGACTAGTACGGGTTGGAAACACTGCCTTAAAGGGATCAAGAACAGAAAATCATGTTTATCTATTCACTAAAATTTTTTAATAATTTCTGGTCTAGTGGTCCGCAGACTAGTACGGGTTGGGAACCACTGCCTTAAAGGGATCAAGAACAGAAAATCATGTTTATCTATTCACTAAAATTTTGTAATAATTTCTGGTCTAGTGGTCCGCAGACTTCTACGGGTTGGGAACCACTGCCTTAAAGGGATCAAGAACAGAAAATTATGTTTATCTATTCACTCACATTTTGTAATAATTTCTGGTCTAGTGGTCCGCAGACTTCTACGGGTTGGGAACCACTGCCTTAAAGGGATCAAGAACAGAAAATCATGTTTATCTATTCACTCACATTTTGTAATAATTTCTGGTCTAGTGGTCTGCAGACTAGTACGGGTTGGGAACCACTGCCTTAAAGGGATCAAGAACACAAAATCATGTTTATCTATTCACTCACATTTTGTAATAATTTCTGGTCTAGTGGTCCGCAGACTTCTACGGGTTGGGAACCACTGCCTGAAAGGGATCAAGGACAGAAAATGATGTTTATCTATTCACTCACATTTTGTAATAATTTCTGGTCTAGTGGTCCGCATACTTCTACGTGTTGGGAACCACTGCCTGAAAGGGATCAAGAACAGAAAATGATGTTTATCTATTCACTCACATTTTGTAATAATTTCTGGTCTAGTGGTCCGCATACTTCTACGTGTTGGGAACCACTGCCTTAAAGGGATCAAGAACAGAAAATGACGTTTATCTATTCACTCACATTTTGTAATAATTTCTGGTCTAGTGGTCCGCAGACTAGTACGGGTTGGAAACACTGCCTTAAAGGGATCAAGAACAGAAAATCATGTTTATCTATTCACTAAAATTTTTTAATAATTTCTGGTCTAGTGGTCCGCAGACTAGTACGGGTTGGGAACCACTGCCTTAAAGGGATCAAGAACACAAAATCATGTTTATCTATTCACTCACATTTTGTAATAATTTCTGGTCTAGTGGTCCGCAGACTTCTACGGGTTGGGAACCACTGCCTTAAAGGGATCAAGAACAGAAAATCATGTTTATCTATTCACTAAAATTTTGTAATAATTTTTATTCATAACTGAGACTTAGATTGAAACCTACAGTTAAGCCAATTCTTATTAGCTACATGCACTAGGTAGCCATCGATAGGTAATACTGCCAATGGAGGGACTCGAACCTACAGCTTTGGTAATCGAATGCCCGACTCCATCCGCCATCGTACAGTTGTTTTAAAATATGTGTACGGATCACTCAACAGAATGGGAAAATACTCGTCATGTTATAATAACATTCAAACGCGCTTCACAATTTCTGCGTCGAGTCAAAACATCCATCATTTGGTGGCCCCTTTAATTTGGCCGGGCGAAGAAGTCTTTCAGATTTCCAGATCCGATGCTCAGATATCGAAAACGTCTCGTCACGTTCTCCGCATATAATCGATTCTCTTCCGGGAGTTGGGAAGAGGAGGTGTCGCGAATTTTTCCGGGTGACGTCTCACTGCGTCGGTTTTACAGGGGATCGCTCTAAAGTGGCGGCTTTTCGACAAGATACTAATATCTTTTCCGTTCGGGGTCTCGCTTGGATGCAGGTCCTCATCAAAATGCTAATCCGAGTCGCCGCTTTGACAAATCGTCGGTGGGGGAGGGGATGCCGGGCGTTTTCGAACGCGGATTTCGGGCGCGTTTTGACACCAGAACGTCACTTTCACGCGGGGACCGTCGCCAAGTTGCTCCCGCCTAAGTGTCACTTGGTTTTATTCACAATAGAGCAAGAGTTTCGATGTAAAGTACTTTAGAAACGAAGCTCTGTTTTATCCGAAGTTTAAAAAAAAGTGTTTGAGTGTCGGATATTCTATGGAGAAAGACACAGATACTGGACATTTTATATCGAAATTTTTTTTTACTCATCGGAGCGCTACGATTGAAGTTATGTAGAGATCACCGACAATTTTTTACGGTAACAAATGCACTGCATCGTAGTACGGAAGCTTCACGCATCTACGTCATTATTAAATAACTAAAGAATAACAAAATACTTTACACATATTACCCTATAGAATCTTTTATAATATCATGTTGGAGAGTATATATATATATATATATATATATAGTGAAACGATAAATTCAAACCTTAGAAATTTACATTCATGACAGATTGAAATTGTAACTGATCTCTACACAATTTATTTGCTGCCAAAATTGTCTGCTTTCGTAATTCTGAGAAACCTTCTGTTGTAGAATATTTGCTTGAACAGCAAATATCGGTCGAAGAATATTCCGCACAGTAGGGCCGTGGCGGCCTTGTGGTACAGCGCGCTGATTTTCGGTGCTGAGGGTGCTTGGATCGAATCCTGGCGAAGCTCCACTAAAATGCCTCCGTTTGTGTCGTCCCTTCATAGGGGGCAATGCTGGTCCGCCTATATGGCACCCCCATAATAAAATGGCCAGCAAAGCTGCGGTGAATTATAGGCGAATGTCTTTGCGACAAGTGCCTCCGCATTGAAAAAAAAAATATTCCGCACAGCAGTGTCTAATGCATCAAATCTATTTAGCACCGAAAGGGTTGATAAATATATGGAATGAGCTGATAATTTTCTCTAAATAGGACTTCGAAGTATACGCCCATTTGTAAAACTCGTTGGGTTTAGTACAAAATTCAAGCATCGTAACACCAAGTCAAAATATCGTCGCTGTAATTGCTACACTTCTTATTTGGAGGTAGTTTTTTAGAAGTTCTTACTCCCCCTTCATTTATACTCCTTTCGATAGGAAATAAAAACCTTACGGTAGGTCATAAAAACTTTCATATTTAACGCCCCTTATTTCTTATTAACAAGTGTTTAGAGGATGTCGCAAATGCAAGATCTCGCCAACAAGGTTTTTTTTTTACTTTGTAGAGCTAAGTTCTCCAGTCATTCGCCTCTACATTTCGTTTACTTAAAGTTGGCATAATAAAGGGCAGAGTATTATTTAATTACGATTGTGATTACTCCTCTCGTTATATAGCATTAATGCGCATAAAACACTGAGTTTCCTTAAATGCTGTAAGACAGTGGTTCCGAAACTTTGAAAGCAAGCTCGATAACCCTCTTTATTCCAGCAGAAGGGAAAACAGCTCTAATTTCAGACGATCTTATTCACAGTTCAAGGAAGAATATACTGTAAGACACATAGAGGTTCATATTTCTAGAAACATATGCACTGCAGGTTTTATGTTGTTACTGTAAAAACAACATAAATCCTGTTCAAAGCTGTTGATTTATTCAAAAGGTACCAGTTTGCTCCAAGGCATCAGTTGATCTCTAAATGCGCCGTAAGAACCATTGGTGTCTGGAAAAAAACCCCACTATTTCACAACTACAACGTATGAAGTCTGGATCCTTCATACACGGTTGTTCAAGAGGGCAAATGAAGCTTTATAACCGTGGGTATGTTTTGCGTGCGATTCTTCGATTCCCGATAAATAACTTCCGATGTATTCTTTGTGAAACACAGAAGTTATCTGAATATCGTTGTTTCAAATAACTTCAATCTGCATCAATTTACGTTTCATGCTAATAGAGATGGATTCTTACAGTAAGATAATGCCTCGTGTCAAAGAACTCAAAATAATTAGACCTGATCGCGAAAGTTTTTGCTTTATTGACTTCAACCATTTGAGTGTTTAGCATTCAGAGACAAAGTCGAACGAGAACCCAGCAGTTGCAGTTACGCAAAGAATGTTAAGTTCGAGTGGAATCATCAGTGGAAATCCTTAGGTCTTCCGGAGCATATAACCTTTACAGATATAACCTTTATAGCTTAATTAATCATGTTTTTCGAATGGAAGGATCGTGTAGAATATCTTTTTCTACGCCATCGCGAGCGATTTCAATAAAATAAGAGTTTCAAAGGATTGATCTAGGCCAAAAGTATCTGGAGACCTCCCAGTAGATAGTTTTAGGGTTTGATGTTAAATACTCCAGCCCGTGAATGGATTCTGAGGGTAGAAGAGAGAAATCGACCTTTCCACCAGTTTCATATTTGTTAATCGAAGAACTCTTTTTCTGAGAGAGTTCAACAAGAAAGCATATAATATGAAGTCGATGTAATGGATCATACATTTAGCTAAGCATCGTATTATTTTGGTCTAAATCTGGTATATCTCCGGAAAATTTTGACTTACTGCAATCAATATGTTGGGATATGTTAATACAAAATACGAGGCTGGTTTGATTTGGAGCGCTACGGTCAACTTTTTGCTACACGACGGCTAATTAGACCGGGACCTACAGTTTAAAGCTGATTCCGAACGCTACAAACATCCATGCCAACAGTGAGACTCGAACCCACAAGATCTGAACCGAATGCCAGCTCCCTAGCCATTCGGCCATCAACTGGCCACAAAATGCGAGGCAAATGCATATTAATGAAGCAATAATATTGTAAAAAGATTTTTTTCTTCCACATACGAGTAATTTTTTCCCCCCAAAATAGCGGTTATAATTTAAATTCGCCATCGAGTCAAAATGGTAAAACTATATTACTGAATATCTTACAACGTACGCCGAAAAGTATTAGATGATTACTCAAAACCTCTATAAGAAATCCTTTGTCAAACCTATTGTCATTTGAATTTTAGAAAAAAAAAACTAAAATTATAGAAGCATATTCTAGTACATTCATTATTCAGGATTCAAAGTGTATGATTTAATACTATTCATCTTTCAAGAAATCAAAGATGAACTAATCATAAGATGTTCTGCAATGCATGCTGCTGCACGATTAATGCTTTTTGCTGCAGGAAATTAGTCTTTCTGTTTTCAGTTAAAATTGTTCATTTATGTGCACTTTGCGTTATGTAAAAGACTGTGAAAATGCAAACTAACGAAATTCATTGCAGTCTGTAGAAAATTTATTGCAGATATATACATAATCGTATTGCAGATACATAATCGTACACTACTTTACTTTAAATTTGGTCTTGTATGTGATCTAATTCAAAAGCCGAAATAAAATAAAAAAAAATTTTGGATTCTCAATTGACGACGACTTTCCTGTAGTGGCATTAGGTCCAACGAAAGAGGAGAAGGGGGGGGGGGGGTGCGAAAACAGGAAATAACATCAGCTGTAGGGGCCTAGACTAGCCTTAACCCTTGGTGGGAACATCTGCCTTTCAGGCAGCTATGGTTTCTTTATTCAATTCTGGACCCCCTACTCTTCGACCTTGGGTACTGTGAGTCTACACATCTTCAGTCAACATCTTGTCTTCAGTGTGGAGGGGTGATTCGGGACTCCAGCCTTCTATGGTTCAGGTAAAAATTGGATTAATCAGAGAAAAAATTAAAAATCCCAACCCAATCACTCGTTCGACTTACTAATGCCTCTACAGAATGAACCGTAATATTTTTTTTTTCCAATGCTGAGGCACTTGTCGTCAAACATTCGCCTATACTACGGCGCAATTTTTCTGCCCGTTTTATTGTGGGGGCACCATATAGGCGGGCAGCATTACCCTCCTATGAAGGAACGACACGAACTGAGGCATTTTTCGTGGCGCGACGCCAGGATTCGATCCGAGCACCCTCAGCACCGAAAACCAGCTCGGTGTACCACTGGGCCGCCATTAGCCCTGAACCGTAATATAACCTGTGATAATTGGTTCTGTTCAATTGAAGCTGGTCAAGAATTAAGGAGGAATGGTTTCACGATTGTGGCTACCATGAAATGTAATATAACCTGTGATAATTGGTTCTGTTCAATTGAAGCTGGTCAAGAATTAAGGAGGAATGGTTTCACGATTGTGGCTACCATGAAATGTAATATAACCTGTGATAATTGGTTCTGTTCAATTGAAGCTGGTAAGAATTAAGGAGGAATGGTTTCACGATTGTGGCTACCATGAAATGTAATAAACCACAAATACCCTCTGAATTTCTAGTTAGGAATACCTGGGAAAGAGATATTCCATCCATATCAGTCATCCAGGCAGATATTCCCACTAAACGGGAAAAGAATCGTGTTCCCACCCAAGTGTCCGACTTATGCCGTAAGAATTTTTCTCACCGGGCCGAGTCGGCTTTCGATACCCCTTACCGGTGCTACAAATTGTTTGATATTAAGATTTTAGATTCTTTTATAAGAGACAGACACCTGCAAAATATTCTGAACCTATCTGCCTTCCCGCAATATGTGCACGCCCCTTTCTCCGCTCATAATCTGCGTCTTTCACAGTCGGATGCCAACCAAATATCTTGCAAAGATGGTCTAGCATAACTCTGTAGCAACAGATGCTCTTGACAACGGGCTCTCGCCGAATATCATTTTTCGGCTATGACGCCCTTTCTAGAGGGGAAGAATTTTCTTTAAAAACCTCGGATATGTTGCCTCTTTCGCGGGGATTTTATAGGGATTTTTGTGTTTTTGTTTCCATTTTCTCCTCGCTCCGGCAAAACCTTGAAAATGATTTAATACTTACCAGCACGGATGTCGCGAGAAAGTTTTGAAAAAGTGTTTTGAGATGATGTTTTCGAAAATATTTCTGGGCGCTTTTTACCGCCCCATTCTCTTAGGTTGATGCGAAAAAAAAAATCCACATTTATAAGTTATCTTTTTTAAACGCGGCCTTCAAAGGACTCAGATGTGAAATACGTTTTTATTTTCTGTGTCTTAGATGATTGCAAGTGCAGTTGGCAACACCTTACGTGCTTCCATTCAGGAAATATTTCCTTAAATTTGCAAAAGGAGTATTGAATGAGAAGGGAAATCGAAATATGTGAAATTTTGCTGTCAAGATTATTCTTTTGTATCTAGCATTTGTTAAAATCTTGTGAAGAAAAAAAATTATGTAGAGACAGCACAAGATAAAGTACGTTGTAATACATGCGTATTTCAAATTGTGACATCACTTTGACAGACTTACGTTTCTGCTTCTTCCAAATTTGCTAAAATTTCTAATAAAACATGTGATATAGTTATTATTGATTTCGGTTTAATCAAAAGCCCAAATGATGGCTTTAAGGTTCATGTATTTTCCACTTTAAGTTAAAAGATTTTTTTTCACTGTACAGATGGATATTGTAAACTGTCGCAAGTGCGAAATAATATTGCCGAAACTGGGAATTTTCAAATACGTATTTCCAGGACGTATCAGGTCAGGATCTTATTCTATTGATCGAATGTGAAGACAGGCACTCTCTTTATGTAAGTCATATATATAGCTATGGTGGATTACTGCCTTAAAGCGAAATATTCCATTGGAAAAGGGAATCATTTTCTCATTAAATCAGTCGCATTTCATTCCCTTGAAATTTAATATCTAGGTCTCATTATTTACCATACAGCGGAATTATCTCATTCTGTATTGAGGCTGGCAACGAAAATCCAATATCTGTTACCCTAGTGACCAGTATATTAGATCGTCAAAACTGTTTAAGGAACTCACAGTAAACCAGGTTTTATTTCGTATGATTTTTTTTAAAAGGCATGTTAACACATTTAGCACCGGAGCCATGAATGAATGTCCAATCGCATCGTTAAAGAACATGCCCTTGAGTCAACCCTTGCGAACTTTTTCGTGCAATAAAAACTTCTCTTTTTTTGTTAGACTTGACTGACACTTGTTCGGAATAATAATTTAGTCCGAAAAGTAGTTATTTCTAACAAGATTTTTTACGGAAAAAATTAACATTTTATACAATGTTTTGGCAATACACTTATGGTAAATAAGTTTCACTCAATAATCATAAACTCTTTTTTTAACAATACACCCATACTTCGCTTTACGGCCTAGATACGTTCCTGAAAAGTTGGCCGTAAAGCGAAAAGCCGTATAATGAATCAATCATTTTGATACAAACCCATACAAATTTAATTGGATCTATTCCAATTTTTTATAAATAATATAGTTTTTAGTTCATAAACCATTTTATTCTTTTTATTTCCTATAAAAATGCTTACATGAAAATGAAAGTACAAAGCAATGTAATAATAAACAGAAATTCAAAAAATAAACATATAAACAAAAAATTGTGCGGTCGGGGGACCCCCGTCAGGAACGAAGTTCCTTACGTTATTTTTTTAACTCTAAACGTGATTTAATATGTAGATTTCTATTGATTATATTAATGTATTTTTGTCAAGCCAAAAAGCGCAGCCCTCTTTTATTCAACCAACTCTCTCTCTATCTCTATTTTATTAAAATTAAAAATTTTAATATATATATATAAGCATATATATATATACCTATATATTTTAATACATATTTATATACTGCGCTATTCCCAGAATGAGTGGGAATAGAAACGGCCAGCGCTTGTGCGGGGATTTGAACCAGGGACCTCTCGCTCCGTAGTGCGATAGTCCGATACTCCGTAGTCCGATGCGATAACCATTCAGCCACAGAGTCCTTGAGAAAAAGCTCTTATGAAGGGGCATAACGATTTTTCGTCACGTGACGATTCCTGCCAGTTCACTCTACTGTAAGCCGCGTAAAAGAACTTCGTTCCAAAAACAAAAGAAATCATATGCACATAAGTATACATATAATAAAAAACATAAAATAAAATGTTTAAAAACTGTTTTAATGTGATGAAGAACATTAACATGAAGAATCACTAAGCTATAATATCCTTCTATCATCACTTTCCGCTGTTGTGGCCGTATAACGAAACATTGTGGGCCGTAAATCGAAAAAGTACCATAATTAAAAAAGGCCGTTATAGCAAAATGCCGTATAAAGAGCTGCCGTACAGCTAGGTATAGGTGTATTTCGGCAAAGCTCGTAATTTCCTTTAAAAAAAATAAGATTGTTTTGTAAAGTATGCTTCGGAAACAATAGTAAGATGTGTACAAATCTCTTCGGCCCTACCCAAGGGTTAGATATGCATAAAACAGCCGATCTTCAAGGTGATGAATCAGTTTTATTTCTTGTGTAGAATTTCTCCTAACGATGTCATCTGTTCATCAATGTCAGGTGGTGGGAGTCGAACAATATCATTACACCAGAACAAACAATCGTGGCTAACTGTGGAAATACAGCTCGTATCCCAGGCAAACTTACCCCATTTCCTAAACAAACACTAAACTTAATTATACACTCTACACCAGGCATGTGAAGGTTTGACAAGACCAGCAAATTTGAAATGTATCTGCGGGTTGGACCTTTTTAAGGCTCGCATAGGTG
Source organism: Dolomedes plantarius (assembly GCA_907164885.2). Taxonomy (NCBI): domain Eukaryota; kingdom Metazoa; phylum Arthropoda; class Arachnida; order Araneae; family Dolomedidae; genus Dolomedes; species Dolomedes plantarius. The sequence continues at coordinate 197,603,620 of OU015497.1, forward strand.
TATCCAAAAAGAAGCAAAACTTCATTGTTTTTCAGTTTTATAAAAATTGTCATTACTTATGAAGTTTAAGCTTTAATTAAAAAATCGAGCTAAGGTAATTTTATTATTAAAGCTCATAAATAATAATTAAATGAACAATATATTTAATGCATGGGGAACCAGGGCCGCCCAGAGACTTTACGGGTCCTGGGGCAAACTTCTGTCGGGGAGCCCTAAGAAAAATAAAAAATGGAAAGAGACGAAAACACACATTCAAATTAAGTTACTCATACTTAAAATTTTATTGCATGAATGATTAACATAATAATTATATTCATTGCACTGCTCTCGTGTTGCATTCTCCAATAAATATGACATCTTCCATCCACAAAGCTTTTTTGCTATCTATTTTAGTAGTTAATACTGTCTTCACTTTGTTACAGGGAATGTCATTTTACAGCAGTTAGGACTAAACAGTTATACTTTTCATTAAAACTAAATCGCGTATTTTTCAGAAGACTATTTTGGAATAAGAGAAATCTAATTAATCGAATATATATATATATATATATGTAATATCAGCACTAAGGCGGGGGCGAAGCTCAACAGGCCTGAAAATCCTAGCCTGTCGGATCCGGGGTGTAGTCGAAGTGGCTTGGAGTGGCTGGGATGAAGAACTAATTGGAATCCATACAAGAAGGAAGAGGCAACTGGTTGATAACATAGTCTTTATTTCCGAAGCAGCTTCGTGGGCGGACATTATTTGGACGGGATTACAGACATCTTAACTCCACAGATACGCCGACAGCGCAGAGCGCTGTGGCAATACGGACATTCAAAACGCTACATCTTGCCAGGCCAGAGCAAAACACACAAGTCCGCCAAAATCCTAGTTCTACGTCCTCGAGTCAGCGTACTGAACTTTTCGGATTGGTCTAAAGCGAACACATGACCCTAGCGCGTCATATGGTGTGATCAGTGGAAAGTTCTCCAACCTTATATAACGGTTATATAACTCTTTTTCGCGCGTGGCCTTAGGGGAAAAACTAATAGATTATTTGGGTTGGATTTGATGGGTAATGCTTTAATACCAAAGGGTAAAAGAATTTAGATTGGCGTTTTACTAATAAAAAAGGTTTGAAATTTATTTCAATTTCCCCCCCTCCGGAAAAGACTTGCGTGAAGGGCCGACTCCTTCAGCAAGGCTCTCCATCAGGCGAGATCCGCATATCAAAATGTAATTGGGACTAAAATTTTGAGGAGTAATTTGGAATAAAATTTTGCTCGGAGTTGACAAATTTAAATTTTGTGGTACTAACATCCTTGTGTGTCTGCTCAGGTCATGACTTACACAAAATAGCATAAAATATCACAAAAAAAATATTAACACTCTTAAATTACAGTTTGGAATATGTATGGCAATATTTAACTATTCACAAAAACTCTAAATTACACTTTAAAATGGAATGAGAAAAAAATACTTATTAAAACACACTAAATCACAAAAAAATTTCAGTTTACACTTACAAATGAAATAAAAAAAAAAATATGGTTATCATGGACCACACTACTTCATAACAATTGTTTAAAAAAAATATAAGTACGCAAAGTTTCAAAAAGGCAAAAAGGAATTAAAATTGTCTTATTTGGGTTTTTATCATGAGATCCAGAAATATTACATATAATAGGTTTTGTAAGAGGAAGTTTAAAATATAGATTTTTTTTTTCAATTTATTTAATTTATGTAGACAACACACAGAGTATAACCATCAAAAATGGAGTCAAGAGGTGTTAGGCACCCCAAAAAAATCAGAAAGGAAAAAGGATCTCTGGTTCACGAGGTTGGTCATTATTCAGGTTTAGGCTTCATTGTGGTTATTAAAGTTAATTAGTTAAATTCTTGGTTACTATCTTCAAAGGTTTTTCTACTATAATTTTTTCAAATGCACCATGGAAAACAAATTAATAAGAAAAACTTTAAAATTACAGTTCAACACAGTAAACAATTTGAACAAAATTGAATAAAGGTAATTTGGCAATACACTTTTCAATTAATTAGGAATAACAGGGTTTTTAAAAATAATTCTCTTGAAAGTTGCGTTAGAATTCTCAGTCAACCAATAACACTCAACATTAATTTTTAATTTAGGGTAGATATGGATTTACGCCACTGGAGCAATGAACCTAGCCTGGGTCTCCAAATGTGACAATCTACGGTGTGAAAATCTGCAGAGGCCCGGCGAAAACGCACTAAATTCAGGCCCACTGAGCTACCATTGGTTGGGTTTTTCGAGGATTATTTTGCGTTCGGGGTCGAACCGAATCACAAAGATTTATTATTATTATTAAATTGAATTATGGTCGGGGTCTAACCGACTCAATGGGGATTTATATTATATCATATTTGTGGTCGGGGTCGAACCGACTCACAAGGAATTAAATTTCAATTAAGTTGAGGTTAGGTTACCGGAAGAAAAAAAATTGTTCGACTTAATTCGGTGCAAATTTTTTTAATTTATTAATTTTCTTCAATATTCTTATTTAGTTAGAAGCGTGCACATTCGTATGTCTTGTTAGGGTAAAAAGTCATAAGAAAAACAGGATCACATTAGCATATATCAGGGAATTCACATTTATCTTTCATATTTTTGACTGGGTAGTATCCGGATACGAAAATTATCAATATTTTAAAAATTCAAGATTCTTCAAAATTATCAAAATTGCCATCATAAAACAAAAATACTAAATATTCATTATAAAATAAAGGCTTTCAAAAACACTTCAAAAAATACACTAAATGATTTGTGGTACTTGAGAGAATTTTGTTTTAAAAGTTCAATCAATTTTTTATCTGAGGTCAATAAATACTTCTCAGTCTTTATTTAATTAACACACTCTCAGTCCTCGTTGTTAAACAAAGTCCAACTCTTTGCAACATATGTACCACAAAAATACAAAATGAAAATCAAAAGTATGTTAATCACTAAAAAATATATTTTACTATCTTCATCAATTATTAAATTCACTCAAAAACCACCAATAAACTGGAAATATTAAAATCACTCAATGGAAAAATCTGAAACTTAAATTATATGTCACACTCAAAATCCACATAAAAATCCAGAGTACGCTATCTTTAACACTGCAGAGAAAACGAAAACAAAAATATATCATGATGTAAAAATAAATTATAACAATTTCAGTCTTTGCCGAAAATAATGATGACCAAGTAATGTACAGCTCCAGTAATGTTTATACTAATGCGCAGTTTGCGCCGATTTGTTTACAAAAGCGAGCTCTCATCAACGAAGCGGATTCAATTTACTTTATTTTATTTTTTCTTCTCTGCGATGATTTAAATTTGGTTGCGGTTAACAGATACTTATAGAATTTATACCCTTCATGAATTTACGACTATATTATCAAATTTTTAATAATTACACTAAAAACACTCATAAGACATCAATATATAAATTTCAAAAATCTTTTTAAAACCTTAAATTCTAAATCAAACATATATTTCATAACTCATATAGAAATTATATTATATAAAAATATTCATATCAATGGAAAAATATTATATTTGTCATACCTCATACAATAAGATTTTATTCACTGCACTAACATACAATTATAACTCAATTTAAACAGTTCACCTTCAAAAATTTTTCCATAATTATTGCTTACCTGTATGTTACCAATATTATTTATATATGAAGTGTAGAAAATGGACCTTTTTATTTTTTTTTTCTTCAAAATGTTCATGTATGCAATTATTTATATGTGGAATCGTACTTGGCGCAATTCCTCTAACTTTCTAGGATGTTCAAGAGTCCCTCGTCTGTTCTGGTTATAATGTGAAAGTCACAATATTTTTTCTTCTTTTTCTAGTTCACACACGTTTACACGCAGTCGGGGTTTAACACTTCACAGATTACGAAAGCACTACTAAAATCCCCCCATGGTGACTTGAATACATACGCACCGACAATTAAACTGAACCCAATCGCGCACACAGATGAGAATCTTATTTCACCATTGGCGATAAACACGGCAGCACACACGTGAGGTCTTGATTGCAAACGTTGGTCAGAGATGCAAAAACTGTTGTCGGCGTCGAAGGCTCGCACAGGAGAAACGGGCTTGTTTTCACCGTATCGAGGATATGTCAAGGGTGACACAAAATTTCGCTCCTTCTGACTATGGGGTGGGGATCCGTCGCTGTGTTCGTCATTCCTTTGGTTTGGAAATCCAAATTCCTTTCCCGCGAGAGGTTCGCTTGCTGCGAGACTCCTTGTAATACCAGCACTAAGGCGGGGGCGAAGCTCAACAGGCCTGAAAATCCTAGCCTGTCGGATCCGGGGTGTAGTCGAAGTGGCTTGGAGTGGCTGGGATGAAGAACTAATTGGAATCCATACAAGAAGGAAGAGGCAACTGGTTGATAACCATAGTCTTTATTTCCGAAGCAGCTTCGTGGGCGGACATTATTTGGACGGGATTACAGACATCTTAACTCCACAGATACGCCGACAGCGCAGAGCGCTGTGGCAATACGGACATTCAAAACGCTACATCTTGCCAGGCCAGAGCAAAACACACAAGTCCGCCAAAATCCTAGTTCTACGTCCTCGAGTCAGCGTACTGAACTTTTCGGATTGGTCTAAAGCGAACACATGACCCTAGCGCGTCATATGGTGTGATCAGTGGAAAGTTCTCCAACCTTATATAACGGTTATATAACTCTTTTTCGCGCGTGGCCTTAGGGGAAAAACTAATAGATTATTTGGGTTGGATTTGATGGGTAATGCTTTAATACCAAAGGGTAAAAGAATTTAGATTGGCGTTTTACTAATAAAAAAGGTTTGAAATTTATTTCATATATATATATATTTTATTTTTATTTTTTTTGGGGTGGGGGGTGGGGGCCCTTTTTTCAGGAGATTATTTTGAATTTTGAAGTACGGCACAAGTTTCAGAATTTTCTTTTGGATAAAATCTATTAAATTATTTTTTTAATTTTTGGGGGGCCCCTCCGGCAGTTGGGGGCCTGGGGCAAAATGCCCCAGTTGCCCGCCCCCCTCTGGGCGGCCCTATGGGGAACCATTGGTTGTCAGCAGCCCAAAGTCTGTGGGATTTTAAAAGCCCTTGCAGACCAATGTAATCATGTCGCTGGCCTTAAGTAACGCTACACAGTCCGAAAGGTTCAACTTCTTCAACAACTTCGTCTAGGATGGATACTCCATCCAACAGCAGAGCATTGTTTTCTTATCCCTGGAAAACTACTTTTTGCTCTGATCTTCCACTTTCAGCCTCTAAACTCTCGGAATACAATTTTTGCATTGTGTGCTTATACAAGCGAGATCGCTGAGGGGATTTGCGTAGAACTGAGATAGGAAAGAAACTTAATTCAAAGCGTTTTTGAGAATATAACTATAGAATGAAATGAAAAGAACTGTGATCATTCTGACTAGTTCCCTCTCGGCAGCTTTATTCATTGTTGTACGTGAAGGATGTTAAAAAATAAATCCTTAATGTAATTTCCCGACAGAAAATGAATGTGTCTGCTTAGGCACAGACGTAAATACTGCATTTTCCAGAAGAAAACCTTTCACTGGGGCAGTTTACAAAGCCGTTGAATCTTATTCAGTATACAACCCAGAAATTCCACTTTCCATTATAAACATACAAGTTTGCAGCTTCTCAAAAATTCAAGTTCTGCAAACTCGTTTAAATAATTTTTCTCGTACTCTTTTCACGTTCTCACGATTTTATGACTTCCAGTTACCGCCGTTTTGATGGATAACTTTAAATTATTCCAATTAACTGGCCCTGTCAAATGATTGATAGGTGTTCTTTGGCATCCTGGCTCCTTTTTGCTTGTTTGGGGCGAATAAATGTCGATCGAGGTCACAAATTTTTCACTTTGTTATTACCCAGAAACAGGAGCTTGCAGTAAATTTTACTCAAGATGAATAAATTTCGAATTTTCCGTATTCTAAAGGCTTTCATTTTTATACTGTTGAGAGAATCGAAAATTTCACGGTTACGGTAAATAAATGATAAATTGATAGAGTTTATTTTTTTACTTCTTGATGAGTAGAAGAATAAAAAAGATGTGTTGAAATTTATGATTTAAATGTAATCATGCAAGATCTCTCATTGGTATTTTGAAGAATTGCCTTTTATTGTGTTTTATAGTTTCTCAAACAAATGTTTTTTCAAATGCATATTCAGTATTTGCCTTTGTATTTACGAGTATCATCAGGCTTTTCATACTCTCGTTAGTACTGTATTCCAACTATAATTATAGTCATTATAGTTTTTCGTTTTTATGAAGTATTTCCTACAGTTTGTTTTGATAGCTTTTTAGCAGTTGAACGATGTTGATAGCGGATACTAAACTACCATACATATCAGTATAATCAACCATTTCTATGCTCGTAAAAAATTATTTGACATGAGATTTAAAAAAATTAATTAATAAAATTATTGATTATTTGCAGTTTTCTTCTTTATGAACCTAAAAATCAAAGCAGTCGGAACTTTTCGATTGGAAAGACAACATTAAAGTTTATATTTGCGACAAAAAATATTTGAAATTTAAAAAAATTCCCAAGAAAAAGAAATTTAATAGGGAGGTGATTTTTAGGTATACTTTTATTATAAGTTTGCGTTTAGTCAGACACGGGGCACTTATATACTCGTATAGGTTGAACGGATCGCTTTTAAGTGTCTTTGAAGTCTTGAAAGCAATTTGCATCAGCAGTTGACAAGTTGAGCACGCCCCACTGTTTATTACTGTTGGATTTCTTCAAATGCTGATGTTGTAGATTAGTGTACCTCCAATATTTTTAATAAGGTAAACGGCAAGGGTAATTAGGTAAACACAACATGGTAACAACGTATTTTTTGAAAATATTAAAACTATATAACCTTTTAAAGCCAAAAAAAGTTAAAAATTACAAAATGTTCAGTACGTATGAGTACGGTGGGTTTTTAATATATTTGTTTAATAACCACTGTGGTCAATCTTAACGAAAGAGTTCACAATTTTTATTTCTTGTCTTTATTGATATATTCAGAAATTATTGATGTATTCTGAATTGATGTATTCTTTATTGATGTATTCTTTCTGAAATGTGTCCTCATATAAAGATCCTTCTGCAAATAGAAATGCTTTTACAATTTGAAAAGTTTGAGCAATATTTTCCAAAATATTTACTATAAATCATAAATATTGGCAGCACTTTTATGGTAATAGACGCTGTGCAAAAGTTTATAAAGATATCTTCCAAGGTATTACAGCCAAGTAGGATCAGCTAGGGCACTGACATTCGGTCTCAGAACTTGTGGATTTAAATTCTACTCTTGGCTGTTTATAGCCATTCGGAATTGCCTTTGATCAGAAGTTCCCGGTTTAATTAGCCCTTGTGAAGCAAAAGTTGGCCGTAGCTCTCTCAATCAAACCAAATCAATCAAAGGAATTATATATATATCTCTTTGAAGATAGATAATTATAAGATATTCTCCTCCCAGATAAATAGATGAAAGTATAGATGCGCAGCTGCGTACATATAGTATTTAAATGATGCATCTGGTGGTGTAATAAAATTAAGGGGTCCAGGACACAAAATTGTTCGAATTTTCCCCCAAAAAATTTATTGCATTAAAAATTTCTGTGTTCTTTTACGCTTAAAATGACGTTTAAATCATGTTTCTATCTTAATTAGAACAGGAGAAATTATTATTATTTTTGCAACATTCTAATAGTAGCCAAGCGTTGTTTAAACCTGTAAGTGCGTTTTTCTGCATGATGGGTTTTTTCCCCATTTCTCGTTTTTAAATTGTTATAAGTCAAGAACCGTTTAAAGATAAATAGTTGAAACTTGGAACATGTCTTTTTCAACTATTTTGCTTTAATTGTGATTCAGCAAATTTGAAAAAAAATATTTACTCTTGAAAATATGATATTTTAAAAATATGTTACATAATTTTTTTTGTAATTTTTAATATAAATATTTTTAATTTTTTAAAAAATTAATATTTAAAAAAATGCTGAATTAAAATTAAAATTTATATATTTCTGTTTAATTAAATTAAAATGTTTTGAAATTCGACAAATAATATTTCGAGTTATAACAATTTTAAATTACCCCACTTATTTAAAATTTTAAAATTTTTTAAAAACATTTTGAGAAGTTTTATGAAGTGATTTTGTTTACAAATTATATGGTTAACCATCACAAAAAAATTCAAAATTTTAACTCAATAAATAAAAAAAAATTTAAAATATGTCCCGGACCCCCTTAAACAAGTGGTTTTGTGCTATTTGATTCTAAAAGTTTTATCGTAAAGCCAAAAAGAAAAAATATATATATATACAAGTTTTTTTTATAGACTCTTTTTTGTTTGCGAGCCCCTTAACTCACTTCTGTTCATTTATCAATCAGGGCTTCCAAAATATAATGGAACATTGCTAAATGGACATGTTGAAATACCTAAAACACTTCGAAAACAACCGAAATAAGTGTTTCGGGGTTCAATTTACTATTGAAATCATTGAAGAAAAACATTTTGAGAGGAGATTGCAACAGTGGCGTAGCGAGAGGGAGGGGGGGGGGGGCAAGGGGGTCTAACATGCCCCGGGCGTCACTCGCAGAGGGGCGCCAAATGGTCCCCAAATAACTAATTCTATATATTATACTAGCTGAAAACCCGCACTTCGCTACGGAGTACATTCAAATTAAATACAACGGTCAATGTAAGCAATTAATGCCAATATATATATATATATATATATATATATATATATATATATTGTTTGGACCCACCCATATAGAGGGCGCTTTGCGCGCGAGAGAAGAAACTTTGTAACGTCCTAGAGTTTGTCACTCGGACTTTCGACTCTCACCTGATAATGAGCAACTCGCTGCTTTTGAATTTAGTTCTATTTGTAAATAGTTGTAAATAAATAAGTAATTTGTAAGCTCTCCCTCCTTGGATTCTTCATTTAAGTTTGAATTGTTTATTTGAAATTTACTCGATCATTAAGTTTCTAATTTACTCGAAATGGCTGAAAAGTTAGAAATAATTAAGAAGAAGCGTTCCGTTTTGAGGAACTTCACAACTAGACTATTAAATTCTATTCCTGCTAAATTAGCAGAAGATATTGATAAAACTGATATCGAAACCTTGTATGATGAATTAGACGAAAAATCGAAAGAATTGAAGAGTGTTGATAGAGAAATTGAACAATATTTGACTGTTAAAGAAGTCGAAACAGAAATACTTTCTTGTGATGAATATAACATTAAAATTATTGCTTTTAAAAGAAAGCTAAAACAAATTAAGTGAAATATCGAACAAAGAAATTGCTTCGAATGAAGTTAATACATCGGGTATAAACAACAATAGCGATCCGACCAATAGCGATGTATTGGTAAATTTTCAGAATTTTGATTGAAATGTCGTTAAGTTGCCTAAGCTTACTATAGACAATTTTTCGGTGACTCAAGCCAGAGGCTAGAATTTTGGCAACAATTCGAAAGTTCAATCCATAATAACACGAAATTATCGAAAATAGATAAGTTTAATTATCTAAAAACGTTTCTCGGTGGAACTGCCTTAAAAAGCTTTAGCGGATTTTCTTTAACAAATGAAAATTATGATTCTGCAGTATAATTACTAGAATCTAGATTTGGAAGAAGAGACATCGTCATTAATTCATTAATGATTAAATTGTTAAATTTAGAGCCCTTGCGAAATTCCTCTAACATAAAAGAATTCCGAAAATTTTACGATGAGCTTGAAATCCAAATAAGAAGTTTGGAGTCGTTAGGAATTGCTTCTGGCTCCTACGGTCATTTATTGTTTCCAATGTTATTAAAACTACTCCCTAATGATATAGCGCTAGAATTTAGCAGACAACGCAAAAATCGGGAAGAAATTGATATATCTGAACTTATCCAGGTTTGGAAAACAGAAGTGCAATTCAGGGAAACCGTGATGCTAATGAGCTCGAACTGTAATATGAATCCTGAACCTGTATATAAAAATAGTAGCATAAATCCAAACAGAAACTTTCGTACTAAAAAGATATTTAAATCTGCACACTTATTAAACACCATGACCAAACCTTGCTGCATTTATTGTTGGTCAAACGAACATAAATCCCATTTTTGTGAAGTCGTTCCTGATATACAAAAACGACAAATTCTAAAGAAACGAGGTTGCTGCTATAGATGTTACTTGAAATCACATCTTATCTCCGATTGTAAAGCGAAAATACCTCCATGTGCTATTTGTAATAGTTTTCAGCACAGTAAATTGTTTTGTAACGCCAGAACTAGAACCGAAATTCCAGATGCAAAAATCCCTGAAGTACCCAAATGCGCGAACCCCGACGCTCAAATTGTAAGTTCAATATCTCAGTGCAATTCGGTAGAAATTAATCAAAGCATTATTTTAAAAACTTGTTGTGCTATTGCAGAATCTGAAATAAAATCAAAAAGGGTAAGAATTCTGTTGGACTTGGGTAGTGAACGAAGTTTTATTTCTAAATCGCTAGCACAGGAATTGAAACTTCCTCTTATTCGTAAAGAAAAATTGAGTTTATATTCTTTTGGTGCGAAAAAGTCAGCGCAGCACATATTTGAAGTATATCCTGTGAAACTCACAAGATATACTTCAAGTACGAAGTGCTACTAAGCCGATACGAAGCTTTACTACGAAGTGCATACTAAGCCGATAAACATTCAAAAAATAAATAACGATCTATACGCAGTGTCAACAATATTCGGTTATGCGTTAATGGGTAAATTAAATTACTCAGTTGGGAAAGACACTGAACTGCATTCCTTTTTCACGTCCGTACAAAAAGGAAAATTTGACATAAGTTCCTTTTGGAAGCTAGACTCGCTCGGGATTGTTGAAGATCAAAATGAATGTTTTTTTCAAAGAGACTTAAACGCCTTACAATATTTTAATGATAACTTAAAATTTGTTGATGGAAGATATCAAACTAAACTTTTGTTTGAAGACGATAAATCACAACTAGACAGTAATTTCGCAACAGCTAAAAGACGTTTTGATATTTTAAAGGATAAATTAAGTAAGGATAAGGAGATTTGTCAGAAATACCAGAGTATTATTAAACAACAAGAAGAAAATAGGATAGTTGAGGAAGATAAAAACGAAAATTTCGATTCCGGATATTTCATGCCGCATACAGACGTTATCCGACCAGATAAAATTACTACGCGCGTAAGAATAGTCTTTGATGCTTCGTTCAAAGGAAACAATTCAAAATCACTAAATGAATTGTTATTGCCTGGCCCCAATTTAAATCCTAAATTATTAGACGTAATCTTGAAATTTCGAAAACATGAAATCGCATTTTCAGCCGAAATTGAAAAGGCCTTCTTAATGATCAGCATTGCCGAGGAAGATCGTAAATTCTTAAAATTTCTTTGGTTCCGAAATAATGATCCGATTCATTCAAAATTATGTACATGATCCGCTTACCATTCGGGATCAATTCTTCTCCCTTCATATTAGCTGCTACTATAAAATTTCACATTAAAAAATATTGAGAAAGTAACCCTGCATGCTACGAGATGTTAAACTCATCTTTATACGTTGACGACTTGCACCATGGAGCGAGTTCGGATACTGAAGCGTTTAATTTGTCCTCGGAAGCTTCAGAAATCTTGAAAGATGCAGGTATGAATTTAAGAAAATTCAAAACTAATTCCCCTGGCTTAAGAACGTTATGGAAGGAGAAAGGAACAATTTCTGAAGAAAATTCGAAAACCCCATCTAAAATCTTAGGAATCATTTGGAAAAATAATCGCGATACACTATCCTTAGACTTGAAACCAGCTTCAGAAATGTCAAATTCTTGCATTACAAAGCGTCACGTTTTGCAAACTGTTGCAAAGATCTACGATCCTGTTGGTTACATCTCACCCTTCGTAATGCGAGTTAAATGCTTATTGCAAGAAATGTGGCAGCAAGCCATTGACTGATGGGAATGTTTGGACCCACCCATATAGAGGGCGCTTTGCGCGTGAGAGAAGAAACTTTGTAACGTCCTAGAGTTTGTCACTTGGACTTTCGACTCTCACCTGATAATGAGCAACTCGCTGCTCTTGAATTTAGTTCTATTTGTAAATAATTGTAAATAAATAAGTAATTTGTAAGCTCTCCCACCTTGGATTCTTCATTTAAGTTTGAACTGTTTATTTGAAATTTACTCGATCATTCTTGAACTTTGTGGAATAAGGAGGGATTCGACCCACCTTCATATATGTATAATAAATAGGGCGATCAATGTATACAATTGATGTAGAAAAACGAAAAAATATATTTATAAAAAAATCGTAAGAGATATTTTTATAGACAAAATAATGTAGAAGAAAATATTCAAATTAAATCTAATAGGAAATACTGAAGAATATAGTATAGTTAATATAGTACAGTTTGAGGAACATATCTTTTACTGCATTTTAATATTTTTTTGGATAATGTCCAATCGTCTGCCGCATTAGCAAGGGAAAAAGTATTTTTTTGTCCATTTCATTGTTATGGACATGACGATAAATTTATCTAAAGTACCAGAAAAAGAAATCACGTGATCGGCATTTAATAAATTAAATTCTAAAAATGAATCTTTAAAAATTCACCAAAAATCAGAAAATGGAGGTAAAGATTTGAAAAAGATTTGATTTTAAAGGAATTTTTATGATCTTTCTCGTGATATAAATTTCATAACCCTCAAATTATTATTCTAAATGCAAACTTAGGAAAAGTTACCAAAACAGCTTAAAAATTTAATTTAAAAAAATCTAAGAAGAATTTTTCAAAAATCTTTCTTAGTGCACCCCTACACTATAAGAAGAATCGCCATGCAAAATGTCAGCTCTTTAGGTCCAGCGGTTTGGTCTGTACGTTGTATGTCAATGAGTCTGTCATTTACGGAACTGTTTTATATATATATAGATTACTATATGTTTTTCTAAGGGGGGGGGGGCGAGCCTAAAAGTTATCGTGCCCCGGTTATGCTCGCTACGTCACTGGATTGCGACCTACAAGCCTCCGTTTTAAGTATATGAAGTCAGAGTAATCCCTGGTGGTTAAAGCTTGTTAATTAATATTCCAAATGCAATTACATCTCTTTTAGCTCCTATAACATTTTTCTTTTGCGTCCACGGTACGTGAGCAAGCCCACATATCGCACCTATTAAAAGGCAAATGAGAGAAATACTTTTACTTTTCTGCGCACAGCAGCAATATAAACAATAGCAATAAGCCTCACGAGCGTACTTTGATAAAAATTGGCTACAAAGAGTAAAAATACTCCCCTAATCGCGCCATTGTATTGCGTTCCTAGTGACCCTCTCCCAGGTAGCGCGAATTAAGGCTCGCGCGTGAGTCACGCTGCATCGTGACCGCGCCACTGAAAAAGTCCAAGAGCATCTTTGGTGGGAAGAACGTGAGGCATCCTCGCATTGTATAATGCGCTGTGACCCTACTTAAACGTGTTTTGTTCAATTTCATTTTCGGTTGGTATGTTAGCTCGGGAAAGACCTGCATGCGTTTCAGCATGTGATGTAACGTGGATCGTTAAACAGTTTTTAATCTCGGAAGAAGTGTGTTAAGGTTCTTTTCGGAATGAGCGGGACAATCAGCGTGTTAGGCGTGATATGAAACAAATTAAGCTGAATTCTTTCAAACTGTGGTATACGTATTTTCGGAGGTACATATGATTTTCCAGTGTTTACAGGAGCAGTTCTTGAAGTAAAATGAGCGAAACTCGAAATAACCAATTTTAACGTACTGATATTCACCTTCCCATCTAGTGGATCGTTTCGTAAGAGGGGAGTCCTTCGCATCTGGATCCAAGATGGATATCACGGAGAGTGTCAGGTTGATCTCAGTGAAAGGCATATATATTTTATAAAACGTCTGAGGATTTCTCGGTCGGCAGTCATTTCCAGTGTGGGCACATCGAGGTGTCCGTGTTTATTCGGAGGTCATCTCCTGAGCAGACACATTAAAAAAAATGTCCGAGATTTTTCGGAGGCCATTGCCGGGGTGGAGACTTCAAGCTGCTCGAGTTTTCTTTTTTGGAGGTCATCTGCGGTGCGGACTATTAGAATCCCTTTTCGTCGTGGACGCATCAAACTGCCCGTGCGTTTGCGGAGACCATCTCGGCAGTGGGCGCATCAAAATGCTCTGATCTTTACGGACCCCATCTCTCCAGTGGATACACCAGACTTTCCAGTACTTTTCGGAGGTGGACTCTCTAGTGGAAGCATCAAATGGGATCGGATTTGTTGGAGGACATTTGTCACAGTGGACATTAAAGTGTCCCAGTTTTTTCCATTTGCGGTTTGGACGCCATTTGTGGTCATTTGCGGAAATTTGGAGGCCATTTGCGGTTTGGACGCATCAAGCTGTCTGAGTCTCCCCAGAGGCCATCAGAAGGCAACCTCCTGAACAGGACAGCCAATTTTACCATGTTTATATTAACTCTCTTTCTTGTTTGTGTGTTTGTGTGTTTGTCCGGTACAAATCTTGAAATCGATTTTTAACTAACTTTCCGACTAGCTAGACATTTGAAACTTTTAGAATAGCTCAGAACACGATGACAATGCATTATTTTAATACTTTTGGCCATCTTTCAGCATAATTGAATTCATTTTCAGTTAATTTTGTTTTGTAGAATGGTGCAGCCGTCTATCGGCCGGGACGGGAATGAAAAGTTAAACGCAAGTTAATTTCCAATTCTAGAGCTAAAGGATTGATTACTCATTTGATACCTCTTTATTACGCATTTGATCATTTTCTTTCAAGTTGATGGGATAATTCACCAAAAAAATTTTAAAAAAGTATTTATTAATACATAGAATTGTCAAGTTTATATGATTCAACAGAAAATTTAAAAACATGGTATATAAAAAGTTCTTTTTTATCTTGTAATTATTCAGTTTTGATTTCACAGCTCCTATAACATTTCCCATATCTACTCTACTGTAAATATTTGCATATAATAAAACTCGTACACAGTTTTTGACATATTTGACAGGCTATTACTAGTTTCCCAGAGCAGGGCCAATCAACTGTGTCTCCTGAGGCACGTTTTAAAAACGGCGCCTCTTCAAATGTTTGGAAAGACTCTAAGTAATGAATGTATCTCTATTAGAAATAGTCTACTTAACAGAATAACGGGCATTTTAGGAAAAATATGGTTTTATTTTTAAAAATAACATAAAAATTTTAAAAATGACAGAACTTTAAAAAAGTAGAAAAAGTAAGTAAATTTGAATAAATTTGTTATGTAAAAAAAATAATTTTCTAAATCATTCTTTTAAAAAATTATTTTTTTTACATAACAACTTTTATTGCATCAAATTGTCTTTTGCCGCAATAAAAGCTCTAAGAATGCTCCATCGCTCTTGAGTTATTGTTCAGAGATAATTCTTAAAAATGTTCAACTCAGAAAAAACTGCGCTCAGATTCTGCTACAGTTATAGATAGTGTTAGTAGAAATCTTAGAGCTTCAATAACGCTATGAAATAGGTATTCAAAATTTAATTCTCAATCTCAGATTCAGAAGTTTATAAAAAATACAGTCAAACCTGTTTTTGTGCGGTAGATAGGAACCGCACAAAAAATATCCAGAAACTTCCTAAATAGCTATAACAAATAATTTTTCTCAACATATTAAAGAAAATTTTTTTTATGCGGTGGAGAGGGACCGCATAAAAAAAGTCTCACCTAGAAAATATGCCAAAGCTTTACGAAATAGCGAGAAAAGGCTTTCCAAAAAAAAATAAATAATTAAATTACACATGGAAACATTTTAAAATTTTTTAATTTCTCATTTTAAACATGGAGAAATTTTCCAAATTTACATAAATCGATACTACTCGTCGGAGTCCAAAACGCGCATATTCTTCTGATGAACTGGTTCGTAATCGCTTTCGTCTCTTGAAGATACGTATTCGAGTTGATGTATTTTTCGTTGCCATGCAGTCGGTGATAAGATTTTGCGACGACCGTCGTTTGATCAGCTGTTTGCAAACGTCGCGATAGCCAGATATACACGATCTCACAAGGTCTTTTTGGAATTTCAAATAAATAATTTCAAATATATAATTTCAAATTTTTTTCTATACATATTCATATAACCGCATTAAAAAATCGCATGAAAAAAGGCCACACAAAAACAGGTTTGACTGTAGTCTAAATTCGATTATATTTTTATATCTCTATCAATTTCTTCATATATTAGATTAAACCATTAATATTTAATCGTTATTCGTTAAAATTTCGTAATTTTTTCTGTCTCATTTTGGCGCCCAATGCTATTCGGCGCCTGAGGCGGTCGCCTCACCTATGGGACTGGCCCTGTAGGTACCTTAGCGCTTTGAACCGAATCTGTTAGAAATTTTCTTTCATTACCTAAAAACATTGCCGAACTGTTATTTTACCTAAGAATACTTATTTTATATATTTTATAAGAAATGATCTCTCATTTTTATATCTAGAACGACCGACAGTTGAAGTACACCAATTTTTTTACCCAATCAGTCAATTTGGCGGGTTTTTAAAACACGGTAGGGCATTAAAAAATTATATTTATTTCAACTCACTCTCCGAATTCTTTTTTGGGTCTCTCTCGAAGTTTTAACTCTGCTATTTCATATCAAGCTGGCTATTTCTCTCCGTGGCTTTTAGAAATGCATTAATTTTGCTATCAATTAGGAACCTGCAAAAAATTGTCTTTTAAAGAAATCGTCCAATTATTTATTCCCAGAATTTAGTTTTGCGGATCTCTTACAGGATTTTTTTTTCTCTGCGTTGTTAGAATGATTCTCCACCTTTGCGATAGATTGATTTCGAGGGTTGGTAAAATCTTAAAATATTTTCAACAAGTAAGTAAACGTCTAATTGCGAATTTCAAAAACAAATTCAGTATTTTCCTTAAAGAGCAGGTTTTGAAAACACTTACGCATCGAGACATGATAGACAAAGCAATTTCATCAGCTTAGTTTGAATAAATAAACTTGCTGTCGCGGCTGTATTCATTCATGATTGGATTCATTCATCACAGAGTATTGGCTCAGATTGCAAGTTCTCAGGGTCGTCCCGTGCGGTTGTGCCGTCTGATATTGGGGAGGTTGTGCGCGCGCGCCATTCCAAGACGATAAATAAACATTGCCTTCGATATCAGCGTGTCCATATTCTTAGAGCCAAGTATGTGTGTAATACCGAACTGACATTTTGAAAGCAGTCGTTTTGATGTTGCCGCGTTATGATATAAACTTTTTGTAATTATTGCCCCAGTTATCAATATTATAATCACATTGTCCTAAGATCGCCTTTCCGATTTATGAATAATATCAATAGAAAACGCTATAATAGATGCTTTAGATATACAAGATATAATAGTTTTATGGCAGTTTAAGCTAGGAGAATAAATATGTACTAAATGACATTTCATATACGCCAAATACAAAATGTGTTATTGCGTTGATTTTTTTTACCATGTTTTTATTAACTTGTTTTCTTGTTTGTGTGTGTGTTTGTGTGTGTGTTTGTGGGTGTGTTTGTCTGGTACAAATCTTGCAATCGATTTTTAACTAACTTTCCGACTAGCTAGACACTTGAAACTTTTAGAATAGCTCAGAACACGATGGCAATGCATTATTTTAATACTTTTAGCCATCTTTATTCCATATTTTAAAATCCACTACGTAAAAATACGAGAAGCGTCTGGAGCCAAAAGTAACTGCGCTACAGGCGCCATCTATTAACGTAATAGTGAACCAAGAATATTACATTTTCATTACAATGGGATAATTTTTATTTATGCCCACATGCTAGATTCAACAGAAAATTTTAAAACATGGTATATAAAAAGTCTTTTTTCTTGTAATTATTATTTATTTTTTTGGAAGATGCTCTGTTGATTTGCACTTACGATAATCCTGAATTTATATGCTAACTAATTACAAGATAAAAAGAACTTTTTTATATACCACGTTTTTAAATTTTCTGTTAATCATATAAACTTGACGATTCTATGTATTAATAAATACTTTTAAAAAATCTTTTTGATGAATTATCCCATCAACTTGAAAGAAAATGATCGGCCTGCACTGTGCACAAAATGCAAGGATGTACCGTGAACCACGCAGTTCTGTACCTCGGAAAAAAATTCTTCGCCAAGGGACAGGCTTACGTCGAATTAAGCCGAGTTAGAACCTTGGAAGGACTGCGCATTGAAGAATTTGACTGCTCAAAACTTACTGGAAAGACCTCTTATTTCGCCAAATCACAATTTTAATATTTTCCTATTTAATTATTTTTCACTTGAATTCATTTTTATTTTTCTCTCCTTTTCTCTCTTAATTGCACAAACCTTCACTTAATTATTCTTTTCACTTTCTTTTATTTAATTTTAATCTCTTTTGTCGTTTCCACTATCCACAGACTTTATAAACTGCTAACTTTTATAATTTTTTTTAATTTTTCGCACAATATTTTTGTAAACAAACTAAATTCACATGTATTCCCTTTTCAAAATCATCAAATGCCGTTACGCAAAAGTGCAAGCATTGAATTCGATCGAAGCGCCACCTTGCGGATTTTTATGCTTAAAGATGGCTAAAAGTATTAAAAGAATGCATTGTCATCGTGTTCTGAGCTATTCTATAAGTTCCAAATGTCTAGCTAGTCGGGAAGTTAGTTAAAAATTGATTGCAAGATTTGTACTGGACAAACAAGAAAACGAGTTGATAAAAACGTGGTAATACTAAATGAAATTTTCCCAAAATTAATTTCAATTGAATTTGCAAATTCTGTTTTGTTGGGGGGGGGGGGGGGTTGCTCATCTATAACTTAGAACAGCGGTTCCCAACCGGTGGGTCGCGACTCGATCCTAAAACTATTAAAATGGTCTTTGTGTACTTTTATAATTGTAGTTTTTATCTTCACCTAGGAACACTTGTTAGTGAGTATGAAACCACTTGTTGCATATATTGCAAACGTATATCTATTGTTAAATAAATAACTGTTTTGCTACAAAGTGCTTATATTTTGTCAACCATTTTCAATCAGAACACAAATTTTTTATCAATAGTCAATCTGTATCTTCAAAAAAGCATATATATATATATATATATTTATTTATTTGCAATATTTGATGGTAAATTATATATACATAAGGAAGGGATACGATACAAATAAGGATTTTTACTCCACCATGGACCGATGGACCGTGGAGGTATTCCGATAAGGAAAGGTGGGTCGCCAGCTGAAAAAGGTTGGGAACCACTGACTTAGAACAAAGTTGTCCGTTACTCACGGGGCGGCACTAACAGTTCCGTGCGGTACTGGAGGACATTCATCCAATGAAGTGACAGTTGAATTTTTCAGCGACACCGCCTAAACCGTCTCTGTCCTTTCTGCGCATTTTATTGATTCTGCAAGCTGCGAATGACTCGTAAATGAAGACGAGGCATCTTCTCTCGTTGAAATCAAGCACGCGTGTGTGACGACTCTACTTTAGTATAGAAGAACAACTCATGTCATTCAATCTGTACGAGTTTTGGGTCATTTCAGGGAAAACTAATGATCTGCGTTTGTCACTTCTTTTGGATGATATCATTTCGTGGAAATGTGTATCATCCAATGGTGTTAACTTCCTTGCGACATCCCCCGACCGTCTCTGTCCTGGACTGCGCAATTTTATCGATCGCTTGAGCGGCGAATAAGATGGGGCTATCGTCAGGGAAGACTGGCATTTTCTGGCGCCTGTAAAATGCTGAGTTCCAGCTTTCGCCAAAAGAGGGCAGTACTAAGGGTAGAATGCACACATGAAAGTGAAAAAATAATTCTCTGTGACAAAAATAACTGGTTGTTAAAAAACGAAAAAGAAAAACGATTGATGACGGAAAATTCCATAACGAGGGTGACTGGGGTGGCTCCAGTCCGGAGATTTTTTTTTTTTTGGGGGGGGGCAACGTCGGCTCTTAGGGTGTTATATATATATATATATATATATATATATATATATATATATATATATATATATATATATATATATATGTATATGTATATATATATTTATATATATATGCATATGTATATGTATATATATATATATATATATGTATATGTATATATATGTATGTATATATATATATATATATATGTATGTATATATATATATATATGTATATATATATATATATATATATATATATATATATATATATATATATATATATATATATATATATATATATATATATGAAATAAACATCGTCTCATTTTAAATTTAAACTCATTTAGTATTAGGTCTACGATTGTATAATTTTAGACTATGAAAAAAAAATACGCAGGGCTTTTTTTGGGGTTCTATTAGCATCTATTTTGGCATCTAATTTGGCGGCTCGAAGGGGGGGGGCTTACTGCCCCCCCCCCCTGGAGCCGCCATTGGAGGGGGAGCGAGGAAAAAATCGATTTCTGCCATTACTTTCCTTTTCATCGCCTTTAGCCCCCCCCCCTCTGTTTTTTAGTACACCTGTGATGTTCAGTGACGTTCGTGTGACGCTTAGTACATGTTTTTACGCACAACATTTTAAAAAAAAGTTTAGTATCCTCTTTATTAATTTACCGTAAAATCTCGACTATAATACGCAAGCGTGTATAATACGCATGCTTGATTTTGAGCGAAATTTTCGGAAAAAATTAAAATTAGACTACAATATGCATCCATAACTTTTCAATATTTTATTTAAAAATTGCATAAATATTTGTTAACATAAATAAAATTTGTAATAAAAATAAACGAAAACGTCAAATTCGGTAGAAAAAAAAAACTTTAATTTTTAATTCAAAACAAACAATACAGTGAAATTATGAGTCTTAATCACTTTCACTAGAATGCAGCTCATCTATTATTTTTCGTTTATTCAATGTTTAAAACTACGTTTTTTTTGTTACACGAGTAAAATACGCACCCTCATTTTTGGGGACTAAAATGTGAAAAAAATAAGTGTGTATTATACTCAAGATTTTACGGTAAGCATTCCTTTTAATACATTTTCTGTTATTGTTTCATTTCTCTTTTGATGGTTTCTATTAGACAAATGACGTCATCTTGAATTTGGCGACCTTCTTCATAACGAAGACGGTAAAAAGTATAAGAGTTTTTAAAATATCGTCAAGGAAAAAGAAAACTTTAAATATTCACCGTTATATAATATTAGCCTACGAACGTAATGGAATTATAACGTTTAAAGTAAATTTTCGTGTATCTATGTAATATTTAGAGTACATGGTGACCAAAGTTACTTAATAAAATTTGTAATTTGTAGGTGAAAAGAGGGGTAGTTTTGATTACAGTTTTGTGGCTGAGAGAAGAGATTAATAGAATATAAAAAAAAAGTTAGAAAGGTTTTAATATTGTATTTTGACAATTTTTGCTACTCTCATACAACCTATTGAAAGTATTAAAGCATACAGAAATCAAAAGAAAAAAAAATTCAAGTTTGTAACCAAAAAATTGTCTAACGCTCTTATCTTTAAAATATTGCTGGGTCTCTGAATGGACTTTTTGGTATGTTTAAGTAAGAAACTTTTTGTTTATGTATTGTTGTAAGCTTTTACAGCATTTGTTTAACGCTAAATAATAATAAGACCCTATTCACATTGCTTCCGTAGTGGAACGTAGCGTAGCGTCAGTGGTGAATATGAGTCAAAGATAACCCTACGGGTGACATCATTGCATCAAGCTCTGTGATAAGTTAACCCATATTGGACCGCACCTAATAAATATCTCTGAAAATTTTTAATCTTTGTCTATATCATTAATATGGAGCTACTAAGCACATAAAACCAAAATTGTGAAAAAAAATATAAATTTAAAAAAAAAAGTAATTAGCTGTCCTATAAACAGGACAACGGTCTAAAGCAGTACTAGTATTACAAAAATATCATGTCAAAAATATATGCTTTTAATTAAATTTAATTTGGTTGTCTCATTTTTTTGTATGTTACACTTCTGTATTAAAGGTTGCATGGTAAAATTAACCCAGAAAATATTCAATTACTTTAAAAAAATGAAGTTTTATTAGCTGTCCTATTTATAGGACGGTGGTCCCATATGGGTTAAAATTGTTTAACATTGACGCTTCGCTCCGCTCTGAAAGAAATGTGAACGAGGCCTTAAACCGGGAGTTTATCTGCAATGAATCCAAAACTGGCTAGATTAACTCTATATTTGTAAGAATACAGTATACCTGAAACAAACAGAAACAAAATTAACCAGGTTTCGTGATATACGAAGCAGATGATACAGAATTATATGTAATTTTAAGGAACAGCAAATCTGGGGATTTTAAAAGTTTGCACTCATTTTTAGTGAAAAAAGAAAAAAAAACTAAACTCATGGCGCAACAGTCCGCTGTGGACCAAGGTCGGCGATACCCATCTCCGCTTTCTTGACCGTGGGATTGGGGTGCCGTACAGCATATATCTCATTCAGGTGGTCAACTTGGCATGGGACCCCCAGAGTTCAGTTCCCAAGCATGCTTGGTCCTCATTTTATCGACCCACTCAAGGGATGAAAGGCTAAGTCGACCTTGCCCAGTCGCAGGATCGAACCCTGGACCTGTGGGGTGGCAGCTTGAAGCTTTCATTTTTAGTGAAAGGCGAATGAAAATATACCATCTGTTCATGATCCTCAAAATAAAGATAAAAATTTTCCAGATCTGGAGAGAAATCGCTCCAGAAAGTAATTTAAAATTGAATGGTTGTTAATCGGAATTGCAGCCAATTCGAATCACATTTGGTGATTTGAAAGAAAAGACTGCTTTATTTCAAATTTCCTTTATGCATAAAAAAAAGGAATGTTTCATTTGTGGCAAAACCTTATTTTCAGGAGAACGTTGCTAGTCCAGAAATATGACAATACCCCGCGGAAAAAATATTATAATAAAAGGCTCGAAAATCGACCTAAGACGTTATTAAAACGTTATTCGTTGAGTTCAGGCCGATTTCTTGTCAATATAATGCCGAATATTCATTCCGGATCGCGCCTCATCAATAACACGGATATACTAAAATACCCTAACTGAATTTACCTTAAAACAAAACTTTATTTCACAGCAGTATTCATATTAGCTCGAATTCGTAATAATGTAACAAAAAGGTTACTAAAAGAATTATGTAGCAAAATGCATAAAAAAGATTCATGGGAGTATATGTTCTTAGTATTCATTGAGAACGTAGAACTCCTGGGAACCATTTAACTGTATCATCTTTTTTTCCAGGAAGTGAAACTCGGATATCTGTATTACTCAAAAGACGAACTCTATTTTCTTCTTCATCTTTGAAATGAAATGACTATCTTGATACTTTTGCATTTTGTCTTTAAAAAGACTAGAAGAATCACTCAATCTATTACGAAAAGCGAAATCCTTTTTTTTTTCTTTAAATAATGTGGTTTTACCTCGAATGAAAGCGAGCCGACCCAATGAAGACGATCAAAATTTTCATCATTTTAATTTCCGCTTCCGTCGAGAAACACGATATTTTGTATTAAAATTCTAATTTACATTTCTGATTCAGCTGGCTTTTAAACTTATTTCTCGCTGATAAATCCATTAAAAAAGAGTTTCACAACTTTACAGTTCAAGCCACCGACATTTTTTTCCCGGAATAATTTCATTCGTAAATGACGTATATAATTTCTTTACGAATTCTTTTTCCCCTCCCTTTTATGTATAGCCTAGCTACTGAACGTAATTGCAGATTTAAACACCATTATTTGGAGATAAGCAATTGTGGTTACAATTACAGAGACTATACCTCTGGGATGGTATTGAAGTTATTCTTTTATTTTTTTCAATTCAAATAATGAATATTTTAATTTTGTTGAAGATGATATGCGCATACAAAATTTCTAATTTGGAAATTTATTACTTATTTATTCTTTTAAGGATGTGGGAATATTCTTTTTTCTCTCCCCGTTTCTCAAAAGAAACTTGTTTTACTATTTGAATTCTTTACTTCGCAACAAAATAAAAAGAAGTTTCACGAGTACGAAGTTTGTTTAAAAAAGTAACAGGAAAATTGACTGGGATTCCTGAAACGAAAATCCCAGGACTCAGGTTCAAACTGCCTCTCCGGGAAGATTCATTCCTACAGAAGATGTTGATACTGCCCAATAGATGGCTCGGCGTTTTTAATCGGAAGGGCATCCTATATAAAATGGCGTGGCCTTAGCACTGCATAGTAGAACCCTACCGCGATACTCTTTTAATCTTGTTCACCTTCTTTTGTTGCTGCCATAGCGCAGTGCTATCGCGCTCACCTGGTAAACCCTACGATGTGGGTTCGGGTATAGGTGGTGTCGCTTAGTCTAAATTTATGATATTTTCACTTTCACCCCTTGGAAATCTGCAATCATCACATTACAAATTGTATGACCCTGAACAGGGCCTTAATTTTTTCTTTTGCTTGCAAACTTAACATCTTGTTTGCTTAGGGCCACCTTTACCTTACTCTTTAATTTTTTCACTGTAATATCTTAATACTTAATTTAATCTTTAAACTTTTCTATCCTATCAATCTTAAATTTTTTAACTTTTATTAATTTTACCCCTCCATTCTTGAAGGCTTTAAACTATTAATTATTATTCTTTAAGTAACTTGTATCCTTAAACTTTAACTACCTTAATGATTTTTTATTACTGAGCACATTTACACTGATGACATACTATCTTGCGACAGAAGTTAAAACCTACTGGTCAAGGCACTCTACTACTAAAAACTCAAATCTGCCAGCGAACTGCATAGTAGAGGAACAGCTAGCAGCCATCGGATTTTTGTGGTCGGAGGATGTGGAACCTAGTGAAATTCACAGACGAATGCTGACACAGTATACCCTAGTACGTCTGACCGACGTCGTTTTACCGGGGGATATCCGGCGACGCCATGTCCTCGACCCAGCGGTCGGGTCAACGCCAGTTGCTACGGCAGACCTACCACTGCGCCAACGGATTCGTCGTCGGACTGACGTCGCCGTGCGTCACTGGACCGACGATGACAGAAGACAGCAGCATTGAGGGATTCCCAATGGCAAAAATAATGTTTTCTTTTCGATAAAAAGCCAGAAAACTAAAAAGACTTATCAAACAATGAAAGTAAAATATACAGGTAGCCCTCCAACAGCACGGCATCTTACAACACGGTTTCGCTCTAACACGATAGGATAAAATGCGGGAACCCTTGCATAACACTGCAGCCTGTAACACGGTTTCGCTCTAACACGATTAAAAAATTACGAAAACCTTTGTACAACACTGTATTTCTACAGCACTAGATAGCATGAATTTTGTTTAAAACATTTAAAAACTAAAAATGATGACGAGAATAAAATAATGACGTTAAAATAATGACGAGGAGAAATAATGAACTATAGTGGCTTTACATGAAAATGTATAAGCAAATTATAATTTATTCATTTATAACTCTATAAAATTACAAGAAGGTCTAAGCTTAGCTGAAAATCTTGAATCATTTTTCCTGAATGCAGACCCTTCCGCTGAAAGAAGCCGAAAATTCAAAAGGGAGCTTAAAAATTGTCTATCTCTATACCGTGAATCTACAATGACCTTGTAAGAACCAGCAAATAAACCAAAATTACAGATTTTTTAAAGAGGATAGAAGGTGCAAAAAATCTAAATGAAGCAAAAGGTTCTGAAAGTGAAGGTGATTTCGTTCAACCGAAAAAACGTTCTCGTTTGATTGTACTGAGCAGTGATGAGGAAGAAATTTATTAAATTAAGGTCGCATTACATGAAAATAATATTTTTTGTTTCTTTTCGTTCTGTGTTATACATACATTTATATTTTTAATAAAATTTAAGTTGCCTATATGGAATTTAACAAAAAATGTTTGTTTTTAATAAGTTTTCGGAACGTAACCCCCCTTTTTGTACCGGCTCTGAGTCTCATATAACACGGTTTCGCACAACACGGCATTTTCCAGGAACCTATCTACCGTGTTATAGGAGGGTTACCTGTATTTACAAATTTTAAACTTATAAAAGATTTCAATACTGGGTAATATCTATAATCTCGTATCTCATTATTTACACTCACTTTCTAATTATAAAAATAATACCAAAAAGAAAACAACAACAACGAAAATGAATTTACAAAACTTACCATTTAAAAAATCTTAAGAAAAATAACTTCTTGGGCAGAAGAGAAGCGAAATTTGACGTGGCTTACTGACGTCGGTATAGAGTCGCAAAACAATCGTTGGTCTCCAGTGGGTTTCACGTCGGATTCCGATATCGGTCAAATGTCCGAAGTAGGGAGGACCGACGTATACGTGCTACATGGGTAGAGATGTCTCATTGACGAGAGAAAAGTGAAACAGTGAACAGAGCTCGATACAACCCAATAATGGAGGAGGAGCTGAGCCATCGCAAAGGCTCTTGTCTAAAGGCGTTCTTCTTCATGATAACGCACGCACGCACACACGAGGTCGGTAATGCTCTTGACACCATTCGGAGATTCAAATTTCAGATCTGATAGCATCTGTGATATATTTCATCCAAAATAATTTTGTAGATCCGGATGACACCTTATTTTGGCCTTTCCTTCGTTGTTGTTTTTTTGTTTTTGTTCGAAATGTGGTAGACAATTTCTCTTTCGACCCCCGCCAAGTCCCCTTAATTTCTTGAAATAGGTGCACCGTATAGGTGAACAAGATGAGACCCTACTGCCACCATAATTTTGACCTAGCATCCCAGGGGCGACATTTGGTGGTCTTGTACCTTCCTCCCATCCGCATACCACATGGAGGGACTTTTTGACCCATGGATTGAATGCGCTGTGACACTGTCTCAATTACTACACGAAATTAGTATTTCTATAAGTATGTGATGCCCGTTCCTACCCCTCAACATGTCATCTATAGGCGAACTGTTGAACTGAGCGGTCTCATAAACTCTAGGATAAGAGGCCATAAAGTTCTGGTAATGTGCGGTTCTGACGTTATAGAACGCATACATCCCAGAGTGTCTTGAGGGATTTTGAGATTTTTGACACTATAGTCACATTTAGAATCCCATAAACTCTGAATACTTACGAGCACTTCAAACGCTGGTGAAAGCCTTTGAATTCGCCGACAGTATAAAAGAAGACCCCAATAGTCCACGAGAAGAGATCTGTTTTTTGAGTGCCAGAGAGAAACGCAGCTCTCCTGGTCACCGGCCTTATAGGCCGCGCTGTCGTTGAACCCGAAGTCATCCTGACTATCTAACTGTATAAATTCTAACTCGCTGTACATATTTGCTTTAACTGTGGTAGTTGTAGTATGTTTAACGTATCGTAGTAAAGTAATTGAAGCGAAAGGCTTGTCATATTATTGACTACGATACAGCGCCCATGCCTGGCGTGGACACAAGAGATTCGGTGGCACTTGCCGGGATGTGATCCGAGAACCCAGAGAGCAAAATTCATTCTCTACATATAACTTGAGAAAAATAAACAAATGCAGCTGTTGGTTCTGCAAATATATCCAAAGCTGAATAAGCTTTACATTTTCACTTTAAATTTCTTTAAATTTGTATTTTAAATTGTTCAAGAATTTATTGTACATATAAAGTTTTAGGGGGAAAATTCATTCAGAAATGAGTATATATAATATAAATGATAATGAAAAACATTGAGCCACAGTCACTGCAAAAAATTTTCTCCCTAGAATAACATTAATCTGAGTGAATCCAATATAGCTACTACCAACAGCCTTAACGTCTTGTCTTACCTGAATAAGAACTATTTGAAATTTGGAGAATCTCTTTTACCGACGACTTTCTGAAAAAAAATGCATCTTACACACGTGTTATTTCTTAGAAAACCAGCTTGGGATTCCTTTGAATGGGAAATATTTTCAAAACTACTTTCCTTGAGTTTTATTTCATTTTTTGGGGTTAAGAATATTGTTCTGATTTTTGCTAAGAAGCATTTACCGAACGTGAAAAGTTTACTCCGTTATATATACTTTTTTTCATCTCACTCTGAAAAGTCGGAAAGGAATATAAACTTTTTCCATCGCTTTGTTCCGTCGGAATTCGAAATTTTGATCTCAAATGGCGATTTAAGAGTTTTTTTTTTCTGTTTGTCCGAAGAAACTTGTTTCTAAAAAAAAACTTAATTCACCCACTTTCAAAACTTTAGATTAAAAAAAGTCCAGTTAACAACAACGGTAAAAATTCCATTCCATTGCCGTGCATGTGCCACTAAAACTTTAAAAAAAAAAAAAGAGCGAACCGCGTGGACACAAAAAGTCTATTCTGGTGTTGTTTTTTTAAAGAGCGAGTTGATGAAATGTATGGAAATTTCTTTAATGAGCACACATAGTCAAATACGCAGTAAATCCTAGATGTTCCGGGAGATAACATGCTCGTTTTGTTTTTCCGTTTCGAGATTATAAATATGCCGCCCGTGTCCGCGCGCAGTCTGTGCTCATTTGCAAACTAACAATGCCGCAATTAATTTAACTATTATCTATGTCGCATCTTTAAAAAATTAGCTCTCTCTCGAAGAAAGTATGCATCTTTTACTTCCTTACCCATTTCGTTCACGAGTCCGATTGTTATGGCTCGCACGTCTCGGAAAACCGTTCATTTTAGGGTGAGATGTCGATCCCTAGATGGCGCTACGTACTCGCGATTCAAACTGTTCGCTCGTAGTGAAGGGAAAGTGGAGACATTTCCTGCATCAAAATGTTTGACAGCATTCCTATTTATAAGTAGTGATATTATTTTATTAAATTTATTATAATGCGAAATGAACATAAGGCTGTTGGTAATTAATGGAGAAAATTTTTCATTGTCGACATGGATTGAAAAATAATATATCACTAAAACTTCTCTGGCCGGCCACCCCTCTTAACAGCCTTATTTTGTTCAGTACCTATTCAAGACTCCATATAGACAATGTTATGAAAGAAACCTCTTTTCGACTACCTACCCTCCAATGGGACACTTTTTCCCATGACTGGCTGCCATAGAGAAGTTCCACTGTGTGTGTATGTGTATGTATATATATATATATATATATATATATATATATGTATATATACACAAGGTGAAGAAAAACAACAAATAGCTTTCGTGGCCATGCGCTAAAGCAGCCATTAACCACAAAGCACGAATATATCATTTATCTAAAGTTTGCAAATACTATATACTATAGCGATATGCATGGCGCAGCCTAGCAGCTAACACAAAAAGAACAAAAACACAGGTGCATTAGCACCCAAAGATAGAAATATAGGTGAATGAACACCCAAAAGACAACAAGTCAAGCAATTAGACTGAAAAAAGTCAAAGATATCAAGAAAATCATCTGTCTTTGCTTGGCTCATCAGCCGTGGGTAAAGCAAAGAAACATAATCAAACACAAGTAGTTTCGCCATGGTGTCATATTCAAAAAACTTTTATAATTACTATGGATAAATCAGATGACAAAAAAACTAAAAGAAATTATTATGACACGACGGTCGTAGGTAGGTGCTACAAAATAACCGCTTATAAAAGAAATATGAGCACCACCCCACGGGACCACTTGTAGACCTGCAAATAAACGAAAAAAAGAGAAGTCATACCAGAATAAACTGCATTAAAATAGAAATCTTCATATCCAGGCTTCAGATCTCGTACAAAAGAACAGACGATTTAGAAACGATGAACATATCCGTCTATACCTTATATGCGTAAGCCAGTACACGTGCGGTCGTTCCATCACATACGTCAGCAGCCATCCTGCCCCGGGCGTCCAATGGCTTTAACCCGGGCCATTCATATTCTTTACGTGTGCAGTGGAATATCCAAATTAGTAGCGGCCGACCCAATATAGCATTCTAAAAAGTCCAACGGTATGCTATTATCATAATATTGTTTCGCCTTGAAAATAAAAAAAATTTTACTAATAGCTTCCTTAGAATTACAAATTCTGCGAAATCTTATTATTTATTTTATGCTCTTTTATATATATATATATATATATATAAGAGCTCGTCTGTTTGTTTGTCCGATATAGAATCATAGACTGTTTCACCCACCGGGACCAAATTCGGCACAGTTAATGTTTAGGACCCGAGAAACTTAAATCAGGAAAAACGAAATTTGGGGCTCAATTAGTTTTTTAAAGTTAATTTTTTAATGATTTTTGTGCCTCTAAGAGGTGCGCGACCACCTATGGAGCCCCTTCACCACAACCAGCTGCATTAAGAGAGATGGTTAGGGGGGGGGGGGTGACGGGAGGTCAAATTCCAATGCGCGGGAGGAAGAGGGTTGGGAATGAACTTTGGCCCTGGCTCCCCAAATAAATACAACTGGCCAGATGAACATGAAGAGCGGGGGTGCAGTCCAGTATTTTTTTTATGGAATGCATGAAAAATTTTATATCTATATATCTACCCGGGCAACGCCGTTCAATAATGCTAGTTATATATATATATATTTATTTATTTTAATATACTCCCTAATAGAGAAAGAATTATTAATATTTTAAGAATTATTAATATTTTTAATTCGGTTATCTTTTTCATTCCTTAAAAAAAGTAAGGCAAGTAATGTTTGTAAATTTTAATCTTGCGAGGAAAGAAGGTAGTATAT
The DNA here is from genome assembly GCA_907164885.2 of Dolomedes plantarius. NCBI lineage: Eukaryota > Metazoa > Arthropoda > Arachnida > Araneae > Dolomedidae > Dolomedes > Dolomedes plantarius. The sequence goes on from OU015497.1 coordinate 197,634,315, forward strand.
TATGTTTTAAACGCGCATTTTCTTTGGTGGACGACATTTCTACAATAGATGCGGTCATCGGCGTAGCGTCGGGGCGGGGGGGGGGGGTACGGGAGTGCACGTGCCTCCCCCCCAACTTAACTTGAAATAAATCAAAACGTTAATAGAAGTTCAGGTGAAATCGGAAAATTGTAGAAAACTTTTAGGAAAGTTGTTTTTTTTCCCACTTTTTCAAATTGTGAAACTGATGATTCCGATTCCGTCTTCAGTATTAACATAGTTTTTAACAATGATATGCTCCATGACAAAAATTCGATGCTATTCTTTTTTTCTCGTTTTATTTATATTATATTTATTTTTCTCGCTGTATAACTTTTGAATACTATTCAAACATCAATTCTATTGTTATTCAATTTCAAAAGTATCATAATATTTCATATTTTAAGGACTGTCCGGCAATCTATGCACTGAGGAGGGCCCTAACTGAATTAATTCAATTCGTGCCCCCGCCCTAAAAAAAAAAAAAGTTAGAAGCATACTACGTCTATGGATACGATAGCAGAGTCAAAACATTCATCCTTCATACAATAATAGAAAAAAGAAACAAAAAAAAACCCCTTTCAATTCAAGTTCGACAATCATTATAACAATTTTCTCCAAAGTTTAACATTGAGCTGAGCGAATCCAATAGCAGCAGCCTCAAAAGTCATTTTTTATTTCAGAGAGAGATAGTGTAACATTTGCATAGCTCAATAACAGAGAGAAACATTGAAATAAACGTTAAAAATTTTCTGTTCGTCAATCATGAGTTGGAACATTTTTTTCATAGATAACAGAACATATTCTGTATGAAATTTTGTCGTAGAATGCGGAATAATAAGAGACTCATTTTTGATCATGCAGATTAAGAAAGGAACAGTCATTTCAATAAATAAATGAATTATTAATAAGTCATAACTGATAAATATTTATTCATATATGCAATATATAACTATAGTCGATGAATATATTTGAATATTGAATACCGTTGTCCAAAATTTTCTGTATATATTATGTAGATAAACTTCTAGATATTACCAAAAGTTCACATCAGTTTGAGTTTAAAAATAAATAATTATTTTTAAGTTCTAGCTATTAAAGGATTATAAAATATTTAATTACATTAATTTGTTTTCTAAATTAGTATTTGGATTGAATTAGATTTCATTAACAGTAGAATAATTTGATTGTAACAGATCATTTGGGAATAATAGTACATTTTGGGTGAAATAGATTGGCAGTAATCTCTCTTCGGTCAATAACTAATATTTCTTTATATCCAAAGAAGTATATTTGGAAGATAAAAGTAAATAAAACTTCGATTAAAAGGTAATTACAATTTTTATTTTAATCTCACCCCCAAGAATTAAATAACTCTCCCTCGGGATAGGGAAAATCCCTCCAAGAAAGTGATTCTAGTTGCGCTGGACTGCAAAGATGACAATAAGCAGTCTATGGAGGAAGAACCGAAAGTTTCCAGATAAAATATCCCTTGAACACTCGAATCTAAATAAAAAATCCTATTATTGCTATTCTGGCCAGTGTATGGAATAGTCCAGTATTTTGGCTTTTATCTCACATAATACCCGTATTGACACTATTAGAGAAAGGAAGTTAGTTACTCCCAGAGACACCAAATAAAAGCTTGTGTCACAAACTGAAATTAATATACGAGTATAGCCCAAGATTTTGACTATATCTCCCATAATCTCCGTCGAGACACTACTAGAGAAAGGAAGTTTGTAACTCCTTTTGTCAACAAGTACAAACTTGTATCACAGATTGAGCTAAATATACGAGCATACCTCAAGATTTTGGCTGTACCTCCCAACCTTCCATAATCTCTTCGAGGCTCTATTAGAGACGTTTGTAACACCCTGCGACACGAAGGAACAGCTGATATCATAGAATGAGCAAAATATACGAGTGTAGCCCAAGATGTTGGCTATTATCTAGCATATAATCTCCCTCGGAACACCAAAGAAGTTTGTAACTGCCTACGTCACTCAGTAATGGCTTGAATGACTGATTGAGATGGTCCTTTAAATAAACGAGAAGAACTTAAAACAGAATGTAAAAGAAACCGACTCTTGTAAATTTTAAGTAAATAACCTAAGAGATCAGAGCCAAGACGTGACCTGGGTTAGCAGTCAATTTCCCCCCTTTTTTTATTAAGATAGATGTTTGGCGCATGCACTCTGGGTGGCTCAGATTAATCTATTAGAGTCGTCATAAAACTTGCACTTGTCTTTACAGTTTCAAAACATTTGAGCCACTGAAGTGTGTTTCAAGGTGCGTGTGTCAGAAGATAATTTTGTTTGTTTGTTTTTTAATATCTCCGTTAAAATAACAGCAGAAATGCTTGTTGTAAACTAAGAATTATTAAATTACAGCTTCTTAAAATTCAAAACAAAAATTTTAAGTGACACTGACGTACATGCATGCACACACATACTCAGACACATATGTATATATATATATATATATATATATATATATATATATATATATATATATATATATATATATATTATAAAAATATTGTATAGTATAGTATAATATAATATAATATAATATAATATAAAGCGACAGGGGTATCTCGGCATAGTTCGGTATCTGATATCTGTAACTAATGTTATCTTACTTATATATTCATAAATTCATATTTCACGCGTAATTAATGTAAAAAAATTCAACAAATTCCTTTATAGCTTTCTTAACAAACTGTCAATTTACATAGAGATTAATTTTTAGCTTTTTAAATGAGAGCATCCCTTTCATAAGGGAGGTCATGAAGGCCTATAAAACTGCAATAGAAGAGCCAGAGGCCGGACAATAAATTAGCGCATCTGTGTTTATAATACTGTATAAGTAGATTTTTCCTCTAGAACAATATCTCATACAATATTAATAAGGGCGTTTCTGAAAATGACGATAGTTAGTACAGACAATTATCACCCATTTGTACGTTTGACATCCCTATTAAATACCGCTGATGATAAATCGTGTAAACTAATCTGGAGAGAAAAAGCCTCATTACAAGATCAAATGTTGTCTGAGTGGGTTGATACGGATTATAATGGTCGCTCTCTAATTTCTATTTATGTTAGATAAAAAAAGTTTCCGACTTGCTTGCACAGCCGTGCACCTTTTAGGTTTTAAATAAAGCGGAGAGAAAAAAAATGATTCATTTTATGATTAAACTGATTTTTTGTCAGCCAACATTTTTGGGTATAAACAATAATGAAAATGAAATAAATAATTCAGTATTATATCTCTATAGTATTATAATATATAAATTAATAATAATTTTTCTTGAAACTGAGTAGCATTAACGCAAAAAATATGCAAAAAGACGAGATGTTTAGTTTTAAAATTTGATTGGTATTCACTGTGTAAAATGTTTACAAAAAGATTTTACATACACGCGATTGGGACATTTCATCGCAGTATAAAGGCCTTAAGTTCGATTCCTACCCCTGGCAAATGCTGGTTGTTACAGTTTTGAGGGGTGCAGAAAGAAGATTCACTGCTTTCGAGCTGTCCATTTCTAAGAATTTTTGACAGCGTGGATTGAGGTTTAGGTCACTGTTGAGTACATAGTTTCGAACAATGAAATAGTTGTATAAAACATGGTATCATTCGCGCAATCCAACAGATGGTCACCTTTGTTATATCTTCAGTCTATATCGACAGTATCTGTTGTTCAAACCTCAATAATGAACTACTCTGAAATCACTATGTAACTAGCTCAGCAAGAGTTGCATTAAGATTTAAAAATTTGCAAATTTTTAATAATACTTTATTTGTATACATGAGAATTTTTTTTGTGTGAGTCTGACTGTATGTGATTTTTTAATTAAATTTTTTTCTGATCAATATAAAAGAAAATAGAATAGATCTAGGACTAGGAAAATATTTAATATGTATAATTATGAAAATGATTAATAAATATTTAATTTGTATATATATATATATATACCGGGTGCGTTATAAATTCGTGCAAAGTTCAAAAATTCATAATAAAAGAAGCAATGCTTCGAAAAATTTTCTGTTTGCGCCAATAAGATCAGAGGGACATTGGAATTTTTTCCATGTAAAAAAAAAAGTTTCTAAAAGTAACCGAAAGAGGACGCTCACACGTCATACTGGGGCTTTTTATGCAAATCAGGCAAACTCAAACAGAAAATTAAACACATCACAATAACATGAGACTGTGCATTTATTGTAAAGTAACAGGTGTTCAACATTACTACCAGCCCAAGGTAATAGACAAGTGAGACGCGTCACTAATCCCATTACAGCGGATTGTAGCATCGATGGCAGTGACTGTCTGTCGAATGACATTTTTCAGTTCCACGAAAGTGATTGGGGAGCCCCGGTACACATGAGACTTTAAGTATCCCCCCAACTAAAAATAAGTCTAGTGACCGTGAGGGCCACTGAACCTTACAACCGCGACTTATAGAACTCGGTTTTCAATGAAAGATTCCAACAGGTCTTGATATCACGTGAAATGTGGGGCGGGGCACCATCCTGCATGAAGGTGACAACAGGTAACGCATGTCTTTCCTGCAATGCAGACTTAAAGTGGTCACCAAAAGTGCCCTCTTTCGGTTACTTTTGGAAACATTTTTTTTATATGGAAAAAAAAATCCAATGTCCCTCTGATCCTATTCGAGCAAACAGAAAATTTTTCAGAGCATTACTTCTTTATTTACGAATTTTTGAACTTTGCACGAATTTATGACGTACCTGGTATATATATATATATATATATATATATATATATATATATATATATATATATATATATATATATATATATATATAAATTTATTAAATATTTAATAGGTATAAGTTTAACATTGCAAGTTCGAAAGGAAAACAGATATTTGATCATTCCACTATGAAAATATTTAATTTAAGATTAACACGGCATATCCCAGTGGATAGTATAAATCAGGGATTCCCAACGGGGTCAATGGAAGTTTAAAAAGGGTCTATATTATGCCAGGGGTCTATTGGGGGTCGATGATAAATTTTTCTGTCTTAAAATTTAATTTCATTTTTTAGGAATGTAATCATTAGATAATAATATCAATTTTAATATGTATAAATACAGATTTGCATAGGGCGGAGTAATCCACGCATCTAAAATCGAACGCCATGACGTTTGTGTATATGTGTCGAAAGCCGTCGTCGGCTTTTATTTGTGAACCAACATTAGACAGAACTTATGAAATCCACTGGACCTTAAAGGGAGACATCACCTTAAAACCTTCATAAACTCATTATTTTTGCATGATTTAATTTTAAAGAATGGAATGTAAGGAATCTTTTTTTTTAAATGAAGTCGATGCTACAATTAGAACAGCTTTTATGGCCAAATGTATAAAACTAATAGTAAAGTAATTTATGGAAACTTTAAATGGCTTTTTCTAAAAACTGTTATTTTCAAACTTGTGCGCACTACTTGTATTTCTTCAAAACTAATGATCACAAATTGCTAAAATTTTGTAAACATGTATATTTAGTATGTTTATACAATTTCTACCTAAATTTAGGTAAGTACATATTACTAATTTTTTTACAGCAATTTTTTGTGAAATTTTTTTATGACATTTTTTGTACGTTACAATACATTTGCCTCCAAAAATATTTTTTATTTGAAATATGGTAATTATTTTAGGTATAGATTAAAGTATAACCTATGGATAGAATATACACAAATAATCTCTATGTATAAAACAGTTCCGTAACTGACTGACTCACTTGCTGACTGACTGACTCACTGACATACAACGCACAGACCAAACCGCTGGACCTAAAGGGCTGAAATTTTGCATGGCGATTCTTCTTATAGTGTAGGGGTGCACCAAGAAAGATTTTTGAAAAATTCTTCTTAGATTTTTAAAATTAAATTTTTAAGCTGTTTTTGTAACTTTTTTTAGGTTTGAATTTAAAATAATAATTTGTGGCTTATAAAATTTGTATCACGAGAAAGATCCAAAAAATGCCTTTAAAATGAAATCTTTTTCGAATCTTTACCTCCATTTTCTGATTTTTGGTGAAATTTTAAACATTAATTTTTAGAATTTATTTATTAAATGCCGATCACGTGATTTCTTTTTCTGGCACTTTAGATAAATTTATCGCCACGTGCATAATTTATCGCCACGTAACTAAATAGAGAAAAAAAATTTTCCTTTGCTAATGCGGCAGACGATTGGACATTATCCTAAAAAATAATAAAATACAGTAAAAGATAATATGTTCCTCAAACTGTACTATATTAACTGTACTATATTCTTTAGTATGTTCTATTAGATTTAATTTGAATATTTTCTTCTATATTATTTTGTCTACAAAAATATCCCGTCGATTTTTTTATAAATATATTTTTTTGTTTTTTTTACATCAATTGTATACATTGATCGTCGTATTTATTATAAATATATATATTTATTTTTTTGGCATTAATTGCATACATTGACCGTTATATTTAATCTGAATGTACTCCGTAGCGAAGTGCGGGTTTTCAGCTAGTTTAATATATATCCCTTATAGTTTTTAAAAAATCTGCAAGCAATGCATTGACTTAGATTTATTATTCATAAAACATTATTTTTTTTTTTACATAAAATACTTTCTAATAATCTCGCATGTTACCGAACCATTATTTTAAGCTTTTCCCAGTTCTTACTTGGTTGAGGTAGGATTTGGTCACGTTGTTTAAGGAAAACTAGAAATCGTTATTAAATATTGCAGAACGCGGTGATTTACGATTATTGTTAACTAAGTTCGCACCTAATATAAAAAGTATTATGGAAAAGTATGAACCACAACCATCGCATTTAAAAAAATATTATAATTATATATAAGTCAGTAAAATTATTTAGTAAAATATATATTTATATTCGTTATGTTGGTTTTTGTGACTATACGATGATAAGCGATTTCAGACCAAACATTAAAAAAATTTTATCAATGCATCAAGCACAAACACCACATTAATTGAAATCGAACTTTTATGCAATCACAATCTGTGTTTCTGAAATCTTGTTTATATTTGTGAAATTAAAAATGAAAACAGTACAAAAGTAATAAAACATAAACCTAATGAACCACTTTTTCTAATTCTTAGTCAAATTGTTATCTTTAAGTGTTTTATGTGCAATTATTAGTATTATAATTATGTATTATAATTACGTTGTATGCTGTATATTATAGAGAAAAATGTGAGGGGGTAGATGAAGAAAATCATTCTTTTAAAAGGGGTCGATGTAGGAAAAAGGTTGGGAACCCCTGGTATAAATGAATGAAATAATAACAAATATGTGATCATTCCATAATGAGAGCATTTAATGTAAGAGGAACACTGCATACTCGAAAGTTTGATGTAAGCGAAAAATCTATGATCATTCCATTAAGGCTGTGTCTAGAGTTTATCGGGCCCTAGGCATACAAATGAAAGCCTTTCTTATATAAATAGGAATGAGGGTGATATTTGTTTAAAATAATCACAATTTTTGAATATGCATTAATTTATTTTATTAGTCTGAGATTACAAAACAAAATATAAAATGAAAATAAAAATCAATATTATATTATTTTTAAAAAAAAATTAAGTTTTTTTTTCTAATTTTAACTCCTTATTGCTTGTTTGATATGTTAAAAGATATCTTAAAATTATTCCAACGTTAAGAAAGGTGAATATATTTTTATTTTCGATTATAGAATTCAATTTTTCAGAAACAGTGACTTTATTCTTAGCCTTCCTTAATCCAACTTTTCACGTGTTCTTATCTTCAAGACAAGCACTTTTCAGTCGCAAATTTTTATAAAAGAGCTCTTCTCTAGTGGGCTGTCCGTGGGGAGTTGTGGTCACTGGACTTTCTACCGAAGTAGGAAAAAAAGGCCTTACTTTGTTTATCAAACTATCCCATTTCCCCTTCGATTCACCAACATTTACATCTTTACTATAAATTTCTTCATGGTATACATTTTACAATGCGTGAATGCTTCTTCACTTTAACCATCTATAAATTGAAATTTATTCTTTATATTATTTACAAAGCACCTTCTCTACACAGATCAGTAACTATTCTATAACAATTAATAATTACAAGATAAAAAAAACTTTTTATACACCATGTTTTTAAATTTTTTGTTGAATCATATAAACTTGAGAATTCTATGTATTAATAAATACTTTTTAAAATTTTTTTTTATGAATTATCCCATCAACTTGAATGAAAATGAAGTTAATTGGAAGTTCACTTGTGTTTAACTTTTCGTTCCCGTCCCGGCCGATAGATGGCTGCACCAGTCTACAAAACAAAATTAACTGAAAATGAATTCAATTCTTCGTAAAGATGGCTAAAAGTATCAAAAGAAGGCATTGTCATCGTGTTCTGAGCTATTCTAAAACTTTCAAATGTCTAGCTAGTCGGGAAGTTAGTTAAAAATCGATTGCAAGATTTGAACTGGACAAACACACAAACACACAAACACGCAAACAAAAAAGAAAGCTAGTTAATAAAAACATGTAAAAAATACGTTCAGTCTAAAAGCTTCAACTCCTTCTAATCGTTATCACCATTGTTATCATCAAAAACATTTTTTTTAATAACTCGGCGTTTTTCAGTCCTTCTTTTCAGTGGGTCCTAGGCATGTTTTGCCTGGTAGAAAACGCGGCCCTGCATTCCGTAATGAAAATATTTAATGTAAGAGGAACATTAAATCTGTAAATGGTTGATATAAAGGATGGGAGAAGTGATTTATGGTGTTTCCACCATGAAAATATTAATATAAGAAGCACATTTTTCATCCATAATGGTTACTTTAAACACGGCAAATTCTCTCACACAAAAAATATCAAGAATGCACGGGGAAAAGTAGCCCATTGCACATAGGCTTATCAAAATAATAAACTTGTAATTGTATTTAGAATCTTAAGACGAAATAAACATGAAGAGCAGCATGCCAAGGCTCTTTCTTGCCAGAACCTCACGTGCGTATCGTCTTCCTGTATTTATTCTGTTTCATGCAATATAAAGTACAAAATACATTGATTCAACTCTCAATTTTTTTTTGTTTGTAGAAAATAATAAATAAAATCATTTTTAAAATTAATAATGGTTATTAAGGTACAAAATACTTTTTAAAACACACCATGCACACAAAACTCCAGTGACGTGTTTTGAAGGAATAAATCCTTCATCATCATGCTAAAAAAAGCAAATCAAACAATCATTTCGAAGGCTGAAGCTCGTTTGCAAATAATACATTTTCCCCTCTGTCTATACTACTTATTTCACAGATGTGTGGCTCTCGGGACTTTGCGAATTTATTGGCGTGGCCCGCGAACGTAAAAAGTTGAAGACCCCGACTTAAAATGAAATGAAAACATATGTGATCGTACCATCATGAAAATAATTTGTCAGGACAGTGTATGGGACTTAGCATGGATGTATGCGTCATTAATCAATTAGTTATACTTAACGAGAATGAACGAACAAAACGAACACCAAATGTTTTATATCTGATCGACATGTGTGAAAGCAGATTTCAACCGTAGTCAAGTCAAAGTGTAGTTAAGAAAAAGCACTGAATGGAGAAACATTAACACGTTTGAAAGTTGAACCCCGAATAGAATAAAAATTGAAAGCATGACATTATTCAGTCTTTTTTGCTGAAAAGGAGACATTTTTTAAGGGGACTGTGGACCTTCAAACCTAACTTTTTTTGTTTTGAATGGATTTGCTTGAAATTTGAATATGAGATTAGTACCATATTTATGTAAAAATGGTTAAAATTTAATGATGAAATATTAATAATTTATGAATTATGAATTATTAATTAAATCAAAAATTGGCCTAATTAAAAATGTTCCATGCGCATTTCTTTTGCATATAATATGGTAATTTTTATTTACAGGATACCTGATAGAACTAACAATAAAACTTATTGCTTATTTTAAGCATTCATTAAAAATACAAAAAAAAATAATAATAGTGAAAACACCCTTTTTATTACGCAAAATACCTCTAAATCATCTTTTCAACAACAAAATTTAGAAATTCTGAGCTACGAAGCATAATTATTTTCAATAAGATTTATTTGATATACAGTTAAGTATATAAAACTTAAATTTCAAACCAATACGATAATTAGAAATGCCCCTGGAGCAGTTTGAATATTCGTAGGACATGAATATGTTATTTTGAGAAAAACACATTTAAAGTTATTGCTATTAGTAACCACATAATATCTAAATTAAATACAAATGCCTATAACTAGGAAAGTAATCACAGAAATTAAAAATTATTTTTGCAACACATTCCTACTCGTCCGTAGTTTCACGATTCAATAAAATAAAAAAAAATCGAATTTTTGGACTAATTTCATAATTTTGAAAGTCCACTGTCCCCTTAAACAAAGATTAATATTTTATAGTATTTTAGCCGTAAACGCCATCTTGTAAGACTGAAATTTTTTCTTTGAAAAATTATAAATATTTTTCTATTCTTTTTTAAGACATTAATATTCCCGAAAATTCATAAACAAAGGTCTTTGTGATTTACCAACTGCATTTATGCCACATTCTTCGCAATGCACGTAAAAGATTAAAAGCATAAATTCCAAGATTTAACTCTCCGTTCAAGGATTATTACGTATTTAGCATCGGATTCCTAACCCACTGCCCAGAATAAAAAACGATTGTGATTGCGAAAGGACGCCAAAATATCTGTTAACTAGCTTGTTCCGATAATGTACAAGATGGCGCCTTTTGTCCTAGTTGTTAGGCAGCGAACTGCACGCTAATTGGAATGAAGAAACTGTTTGATCCATACATTGTTCCTTCCAAGTAGCGATTGTCTTTGTTGAGAAATAGTGAAAGTCCTTGTCTGGTGCTGGTATAATGGCTTCATTTTCACTCATTATCCGTACCCGTAACTTTCTAATAGACGGCGAATGAAAACGACGTGATTAGAGTTTTAGGTTGCATAATTAATGGAAGTCTTCTCTGGATGCCGTTAGGAAGTAAGTAGGTTCGGACGCGAACAATCGATCGAAACAGGATTCCGATACAGGATAAAATGTTCCAAGCCCACTCATTAAGGAGATTTGAGTTCACCTAGTCAAATGAGGAATTGAAAGAAATTCAAATGTGGAATTCCGACTTATTCTGATGCGTAGCAAATCGTAATTGTCTATGGCAGTGGTTCCCAACCTTAGGTACGCGTACCAGTACCGGTACGCGGACAAGCAGCTACTGGTACGCAAATGATTTTACAATTTAAATCAAAAATCTATTAAAAATCTGTATTACGAAAAAAGAAAAGAAATGACTACAATAACTAATAATCCATACGTTTTAATATTTAAGTTTGGAATTTCTTATCCATTGTTTGTGTTGTAACACTTTATTGGGATTTACCTAATCTCAAAAGATGCCGTCTACACGTGAATGTGTTATCCATTACCGCCCCATAAAAATTTGGCACTCGCCAGCGAATTATAACTGTGTCTATAACTGTGTTTGCGAATTATAACTGTGTCTGAGTTCTACTAAAAATTGTCTTTTGTGTTTCAAACATCTTTAAATTAATTGCATATTATTAATCAATAGTAGTTGTATTATTAATAAATATTAAGAAACTGTTAAGGTAAGTGTATTAAACTCAGGAGATTTATTTAAAATGATTTTTTATATATCCTAATTTATTTTGTTCTCCATTACATTTTATTCCCCATTTCGAAATTTTTGGTCTACCGGTACGTCATCAAATTGTTTACAACGTGCAGGTACGGTACTATAAAAAGTTTGAGACCCCTGGTCGATGGAATTACGCATATTATTTAACAGAAAATTCGAAAGATTTATTTTGCAAATTAGTTTAATCTATCGATATGCCTCAATAAAGTGTTATGTTTCATGTTTTACTTGATTCAATGGGCGAATCGAGGTTCAACTGCAGGATTGAAACTTTTGATGACAATTTGAACTTTTTGCGAACCTTCAGGGAGCGTAAGCGAAATTTTGTCGAAAATGGGAAAAAAAGAAGGGAAAAGTCGATGTTTTCTCGCAGAAGTAAGAATTTTTATGAAACAAATGAAAAGTAAGAATATCTTTTTTGTAAATGAAATTATAATTTTCATAAAAGAATTTTTTTTAAAATAATATTTTTAAAGTAGAATTTTACTCTTAGAAGACAATGGAATTTAACTATATGAATATAAAAACTTAAAAAAATTAATATTCGCAAATATATGATTTAACGTAAATCTTACCGCAAAAACTAAATTACTTAAATATTTCCTTGTGCACAACCCAATGATTACAATCCACTGGTTGCATATTGATCCTTATAGCTTGTTGAAGGGCAAAAAAATCTAGAAAGTAAGAAAACAAGGAAAATAAAGAATGGTTTCTCAAAAAGTAGGAAAAGTACGGAAATAAATAAAAATAGGGACCCAGGATTTTTCAATGCGAAATCTGTTCCTTTATAACTTGCATTCCTTGTTAGTTCAGACGGATTTCACCGTGAAGCTCGCGAGGTATTCACTTTCATCGCGTTCGCCGAGTTCATTGCTCGTGTACAGTTGCCCTAAGTATAAGAATATTGAATAACGAACTTGAGCAAAATTTTACATCGTGTACATGCTTACGTTATCAGTCGTAGCAAATGTATTAACTTTCTCAAGAAGAATTCATTAATGTTAGAATTCATTAATGTTATTATGGAGAATAGAGTTGCCATAGCTGCAGCTGCCATCTTTAGCACCGAGCTGCTACTGTTATACGATGGACAGATGAGCGCTTCTACCTCTTTCAGGGTTCGTCGCAATTTCCAATGAAACAAGTAATACAACAATCAATTCATGGGCGGCGTTTAACAGAGGGAGAAAAAAAAGTAGTGAATTGAATCAGTAACACCCTGCCTGGTGTGCATTTCAAGTCTGACACCGAGTTTTTTAATCTGTTGTTTTTTTTTTTTTAGTTTTTTTTTATTACAAATTTTATCCCAAAGAATTTCATTACTTTTTTGCTTCACGTGTTTCTAAAAGAGGTCGTGGGACTGATTTTTGATAAAAGAAAGGAAGGTCTTAAAAAAATATTAAAATCTTTCCGTGTTTATACCTTATAAATCGTTTAATATTATTTATTTTATGTTGTACGGTGGGTGGGCCATTAATATATTTTTAATTTTCCTCCTCGGTTGACCTTTTAAACTTTTTTTTTATTGAAGAGCAAAGGTAAGAAATAAGCAGAATGTCGGCAATGGTATGAAGTCAGCCCTTCGAAATGGTATACAGGATCAAATAAGCTATTATTAGATATTTTAAGTTTGAAGTGTATGGATAAAAGATTTTCATGTTTACACACAATTAAATATATATATATATATATATATATATATATATATATATATATATATATATATATATATATATATATATATATATATATATATATATATATATATATATATATATATATATATATATATATATATATATATATATATATATATATGACGGGCTCAATACTCGTACTCCCTCTGAACTTGTTCCAATAATAATTTCTCTAAATCTATGCAGTCAATGAACGTAGGCCTGTGGAATTAAATACAATTAAATTACATCTAAATCCTTTATTTCAAATACTATTAATTTACCCGATTCAATCCAAGCCAAGTTTCAATCTCTCATCCTCATGACACGCGTCCGTCTGTATAACAGATATCCCTAAACTACGCTTTGTTCTTTCTCGCGCGTTATGTAAAAGTGTGGGCGATCATCCCAAGCCCCTGCTCTCGAACATTCAACGATTGCGTCATACAGCGCGTGCGAGCAATTCGATGACCCTTAACTTTCCGCTGCGATAAACAACCTACTTCCTGAATTGGAAAACACACTAGGACTTTAATAGAAAATTACCGTTTAATGCCACAAAATAAATTATCCTGAAGCCCCACTGTAAATTATTTAATTATTATCCTGACTGACACACACACACACACACACATATATATATATATATATATATGCACACACACACAGAAGGTCGTTTGCACTTTATGGAAACGATTTTGATAGTTACGTTTTATGTGTAAATGCCATATTTTTTGCGGCGATTTGCTTCTATCTGATAGCCATGGTTCTTGACAACAGCTCTAGCTCGAATTTTCCCATGAAAGTAAACTTTTTCTCAGCATTGTCATGTCAAATTTACACCACTCCTCTTGGACCGTTTTTCAAAGTCCGTTCAGTGTTCTTGGATGCCGTTTTCGTAAGGCTCGCTTTAATAAACTGAAAGCACAAAAGTCCCCTGGAGAAGCGTCAGGTGATTTTACAGGTATTTCATTAAATGGGATACACTTTATTCCTGTTTCTGATTCTTTCTTTGCTAAACAAGCGGCAGTTGATTTAAGGGTGTGACTAGAGGCTTTGCGCATATGAAGCTGAACTTTATCAATGTTCATTATTCCAGTATTGTTCATTATTCCAATGTTTATTATTCCAGTATCCATATAATACTGGAATTTTTTTCTTCAAAAATTGGTTCTAAAATATTCTGCTGATAATAGAGTGAATTAATTTTGGCTTTACTTGAGACTTTTTTGATTTTTAATTTGCCGTTGTAACAAAATCCTGCAACTATCATGAATTTCTTTGGGAACTTTTCTGTACACTTACGAGGCCATTTCGTACGGTCATCCCCGTCAGTTGAGCAATAGAAAATTGATCTTTTTTTATTACAGTCACTTAAATACACCCATGCCTTATCGAGTGTTACCACAAATTTTCACTTTTCAGCAGCTAGGTGTTTTTCATATAAGTTCCTACGATTTGTTTTTCTTTCAGCAATATGCTTTGGCAAAAAGCAGATGAACTTTACATTTAAACATCTTTTTTAACTTCAAATCTTTATGAATGAGTTTACTTACAGTTAAGGGAGACATTCCTAGTTTCGATGCAAATGATCACGACGGGGAACATGTCGTCTTGCGTTATCTTGTTGAAAGACGACGTCTCCGATGCCTCGAAAATAGGGCACAGTGACCGGCCTTAAGATCTGAAAAATGTAACACTGGCTGGTCAGATTACCGACGACACGAACAAGAGGTGTTCATGTCCTGTACCCAATGGCTGCCCATACCATCACACCAAGTGCAGGGCCCGTGTGACGATATCGAATGCACGCAGACCACGTGCGTTCTCCTCGGTGCGAACCGGAACTCGTCTGAAAAGACGACGTGGTGCCACTCCTGCATTCAGTTTTGTTGTTGGGCGCACCACTGTCGCCGCGCCTCTCTATGCTGCAGTGTCAGGGGAAACCGTAATAATGGTCACTGTCCACGCGGATACTTATCGTGCAAAAGCAAGCCCATTTCCTGATTCAAGGTCCGTGATGTGGCTGCAAGATCCTGCAAATCTAACCAGACAACATGTCTGTCCTTTCGAGCGTTAGTGGCGGGAGGCCGTTGAGATCCTGCATGGTGTTCAGTATGGCCCTCCTGAACCCATCGATTCCATACTCCCATGACAGTCGTTGGATTCCGATCAATGCGAGTAGCAATATCGCGGAACGATAAACCGTACTCTCGATAGGCCACGATCCTGCCGCTATCGAATTCCGACACGTGCAGGTAGCCGCTTCTCCTTCTTATACGAGGCATAACACGATCTTCTCACAAACAACTAACATTCAAATGCGATTTCTGAATGAGAAACCCGCTGCGTAACTTTCTTTTTGTTTGAGGTGCCGTTTCTCCCTCCTGCGTCGTTCGATTGCGCTTAAATGCTAATCCTTTGCAGCATCTTCCTTTCATTTGAATTTGATGTTTGTATCATCCCTCCTTCATGGTGCTGCAAATTTAATGGCTATACACACACACACACACACACACACACACACACACACACACATATATATATATATATATATATATATATATATATATATATATATATATATATATATTCAGTGGAATCTCGATCTATCGTTTCCGATGGGGCTGACTGAACTAAACGATGGATGCGGGAAAACGATAGATGCGGGAACATACAGAAAAGTATTAACATACCTTAAAGTTTTATATCCCTAAAATATATTTACTCACATACATAAATGCATACATACCCTTAGTGTAATTGAAGATAAAATTACAAAGTTGTACTGAAATCCAAGATAATAATAATAAAAAAGAAATACACGTAGATACACAAGAATTTTGATTCAAATAAAAGTACTTAATCTTCGTTTGTTTTTTGGCGATTTTCTCTCCACAAGTAAACAATATTTTTTCTCTGTTGAAAATTGCATTCTTTTAGGTATCGGTTATTGTGAGAGTATAAAGAAGAGGCAGCCGTGAATCGTTTGTAACTAGAACCATTCCATTTCACTAGATGGGGTCCGACATAAGACCACCAGGAAGTTCTGCTTCCGGGTGAAACCCTCATCGGCTAATGTAGAACTGCAGCAATCAGAAACTTCTCACACTCTAGACCAAACACCAGGGCGCCTCCATTTCAAGGCCAACAGAAAAGCCAGAGGGCAGCAGGAACCGCTCTGGTCGGCAGACTGTGAGCCATTGCTGATAAGAACAGAAAGGTTGAATAATCGGAGAATTTTGAATGAGTTTCCAAAAATAGGGTACTCCAGGGACTAAAGAATTAAGGAACACCAGCGACGAACAAATAATGGGAGTGTTACGATAACGCGAAACCAGGCTAAACAGGAGAGAACAAAAATACGATACCGTGCATCTCAAATGTTCTGCTCATTGTTTAATTAGAACGTCATTCTAGCCCAATACAGACATTCACATTTCAGGTTCAGTTATTATGAAAAAACGATTGATCCGATAAATTAATATAAAGCTGCGATATTCTGAACGAATATTGCGGAAAACGGGGGATCGAGGAACGATCCATGCGGTCTGTTTTTGCTTGTTTTCTATGGAATTTATTCGGGACTGGGTGAAATAAACGATACATACGGGAAAACGATCGTTCGGGGAACGATCGATCGATATTCCACTGTATATAAATATATAACTTCGTAGACTGTTGAAAATTATATTTTATTGTAATATGTTTGAAAATAATTTTATACGAAAATTTCATTCAACTGACGTTTACAACTGACGTTATAAACATAACAGTCGTTAGTTTTTAATCGTTATGCAATATCGGAGAATATTTTTTAAAGCGGCATGTCATAAAACTCAGATTTTGATGAAATATAGGGGCAATAAATTAGGGAGACCTGTGAAAGACTTTGAGCGACGACTAGGAAGGAACCGTAATTTCTGAATGTGAATGCAGCTTTACTCATTATGAGCCTGACAACGGCTTAGTATTACGTGATAAGAGTTTTGGGTTACATAATTAATGGAAGACTTCACGAGATGCCTTTAACGAGCTAACAGGAAGTAGGTCCTGAGATAAAACAATGAATAGATAATACTTGGGTGTAAGAGAAACGCTTAAAACCTTTCCTACTAGAGGGAAGCCGGGAACATTTATCATACCTCGGATTTGTAATTTAAAGTTGAAATGGAGGAGAGGAATGCTCGCTCACAATTATCATTTTTCCTGCACCGTAAGATAGATTAACTTAATTTGGATGTGGGAAAATAATTATGCACATGTGATTAAAAACTGCGAATATAATGTCTAACGAACCCCTGAGAGATACTCATCTGGAATTAGAAGCATTTAGTTTTTAAAAATTAGAATGTAAAGTTAACTTTGATACACTGTACACCAGGGGTGGGCAGACTTTTCCAGGGTACAGGCTACTTCTAATTTTTTCAAGGTGTTGCGGTCCACCTAGTGACGTAGGTGGGATGAGCTTAAAGAAAAAACGGTCTACAATATTTATTATAACTAAATAATAAATACGGAATATGTACTTACCTACATGACTACTAGAAAAAAAAACTTACTCTTTTAAAACCGAGTATAAAGCAAATCGCGTCGGTGTTCCATAAATATGTTTTTTTTAGTATGCGCGTCTTAGGTCTTAGTAAATCGGTCACCCCAAAATGTCTTGGCGGTCCACCGGTCGATTGCGATCGACTTAATGTCCACCCCTACTGTACACGATCGAATACTGCAAACACCATATATGAATTTTAAATCGAATCGCAGAAGGGGGGGGGGATGAAAATCGATTTCTAAACTGACGAGCTTTGATATTTTATTTACTATAACAGTTTATGGAAGTTTTTTCGTATCAGATTCACACGGGAAACGAATTCAATTACAGTGTTGGTGGCAACCAATATGAGCGCTTAGAGATTTTGCCGACAAATAATTTTTCCACGGTCAGAAATATACTTCGCTTTCAAAAATGCCATGAGAATGTCGGATAAAAATGACTCATAAACTGACGGAGATACCACATCACAGATATTAAAAAATGGACATTATTTTCAACTGGAGAATTAAAACATAACAGTCGTTAGTTTTTAATCGTTATGCAATATCGGAGAATATTTTTTAAAGCGGCATGTCATAAAACTCAGATTTTGATGAAATATAGGGGCAACAAATTAAGGAGACCTGTAAAAACGACATGAAGTAATTGAATTCAGATTTTAAGAAAAACTTGTTATGAATTCCTATTAATAAAACGAACCTTTCACAATTGGTATATTCTCCAATAACTGTTAAAATAATAATAACATACATGGTCAAAGCAACTTTTATCAGATATTTTAAGTTTGAACTGGAATGACTGAAAGATTGTCATGTTGTTTTCACACCATTAAATAAATAAATATATATATATATATATATATATATGAAACAAATTTTAATCCTTTTAAATACTCCTAACATGCTTTTTCCAAATTCGTTTATCTTATTGCAACAGAATACCGTCCCCTTAACCTTGGATTGCGACCTAAATTCAACCAATATAAATCTATTTTTTCCCCTTAAGCTGTTGCACGCGCGGACCATTATATAACAGTTATATAAGGTTGGAGAACTTTCCACCGATCACACCATATGACGCGCTAGGGTCATGTGTTCGCTTCTGGCCAATTAAAAAGTCAGTGCGCCTCTACCTGGCAGATTTTGGAGTCCTTTCTGAGCTTTTGTGTTCGAACCATGAAACTAACATGAAGTAAGTTGAGCCTCCGTCCATATCTCGCAGTGCTCTGCGCTGCCGGGGCCTTTTTGGCCGGCATCGGTGGAATTAAACTTGTTATAATCCTACTAGAAGATGTCCAGCAACATTTCGGTAAATAAAACACTATTTTGTGACCAGATGCCTCCTTCCCTGGCGTTGGACTCAGTTACTCTCTCCATTTGCTAGCCACTTGTGTGTGAAAACAGCCCGACTACAAAATTACGGATCAAAACGGAACTTTCCCGATCAATCATCCTTTTGGAGGTATTACATAAAAGTCGCGTTGGATGGGGAGTCCATCCGTAAAAATGAAAGTGAACTGTACATACGCCTAATCTGCAACGCTGTCCAATTTGTGATGATCCGTTAATTTTAAATATCGTTTCTGATGTTGGAGTGCACAGAGCCTTCATTTCGCCTGTCCTTGTGGCATGACTACAGAATTGTCAGAAATACTACGAGTTCACCGGCCATTTGCATCGCCCCGCCACAGTAATCATTACATATATATATATATACATATATATATAAATATAAATAAAGTTACGGCCAAAGTCCGAAATCTTTTCGAATTCGAGAAATGGCTGTCCACTTCGGACAGCCCACTTCGACAGCCGTTCGGATATATGCATTGGCCAAGTCTCCTAGCCAGTATTGCTCCCTACGAGGGGGGCGATACGGAAACGACCAAGCATTATTCGGGAATGGTGCTCAAGCCCACTGCGGGGCAGCTCAGAACGCTAACCACTGTACTATATTTGAGGCTTATTAATAATGTAAAAATCACTAATCCGAATGTAATCGCATAGATAAAAATTTTAATTTTTTTATAGATATATAATTTAGATAATATATTTAAGTTGCTAAGTCGATTATTTGGACAGTCCGTGAGAGAGACAACTGCATCAGTTTACTTAATTTTGGTTTTAAACGAAAGATTTTAATCTATAGATGTGTCAAATTAGGTTTTTGTAACCGCAGTTTCTATTCATTAGTGATCATTTACAAATAAAAAATTTTTTCTGCGCATGTTCAGTGACATGTGTAAATTTGGTTTTAGATACTCACTAAGCACGAGGCCGAATAAACACATTAATTTATTCTCTCTAGCTCTCTCTGTTCCATTTTTATTTTTAATTATGTTTGTGAGATATAGCATTAAACCTGACGGAAATTGTTTATTTCGAGCTGTTGAGTAACCATATTTTTTTTATTGGGTTCAATAGTAATTTTTTAAAGTGTATTTCTCTCTTCTTAATTTTAGGATTTTCAAAATTTAACAACGATGTGTCGAGTATAATTTGTGTATTACTACATTTATTTACTATTCAGCCGTTATGTTTTGACGGGCACTAACTAGTCACTTTTTAAAAGGCAGAGTTGATTTGTATTCATTTTCTTTGAGTTCTTTTTACAATCTTTTTAATCCTATTGGGCATGATATAAGAATAGAAATTCAGTCGTCACATTCGAAGCAAAACTTTATTTTATTTTGCTCAATTATTTATTTTAGGATATATCGAATTTTGTTAACGTCTGTATGTAAAATTCTATTACACGCATTTAAAATTGGGAAGTATCTAAAATAGAGATTGAAAGATGAAAGAGATGAAATGTGATTATCTAAAATAGAGAGCAACGATTTACACATATAGAAGGAAAATCTAAGGAAAGTAAAATTATATTTACCACGTTTTTATTAACTCGCTATCTTGTTTGTGTATTTGTCCAGTACAAATCTTGCAATCGATTTTTAACTAACTTTCCGACTAGCTAGACATTTGAAAATTTCTTATAATTGCTCTCTTTATTACGCATTTGATCATTTTCTTTCAAGTTAATGGGATAATTCATTAAAAATTTTTTTTTAAAGTATTTATTAATACATAGAATTGTCAAGTTTATATGATTCAACAGAAAATTTAAAAATGTGGTATATAAAAAGTATATAAATGTGGTATATAACTCCTTGAAAAACGAATTAAATTAAATTCGATTGGACCAGAAAGTGCTATTTTCTTTTTAACTTAATATTTGTGTAAGTTTAAACTAGCGCGCGTCTGAAAGAATATTTACAATAATGCCTCCAGAAACACATGACGTATTTGAGACGTCTTTTTAAGCCAAGAGATTCATGAGACGACTTCTGTTGCGAAATTTATTCATAATAACGTGCATAAGAAACTGTTCTTTAAATTGCTTTTGTCTGCAGTATCTTTCAAACAAAAAAAATGTTATACAAAATATTTTTAGACAAAATTGATTTTTTTTGGTCACTTTTCAGCAATTTATGCACATTTTTGAGCAATTTTTAGTTTTTGAAACTAGTCTGCATTAGATCGTGATACACGCAAAACAAACTCCGTAAAAGCGGTAGTGAAAGAGACATTAAGAAATATTTAACATAACCCACGAAATCTTTTATCGCCTCTAACCATCAACCGTAACCTAGAAATTTTGTGAATACCGCCACACACAACTTTCATATTACCTATTTAAATACTTATGTTCGTGTTTTGTTACGTCCTTTCAATTCCCTCCCCCCCTCCTACCAATCCCTATGAATAATGAACAAATAGAGAATTCAAATGGCCCCGCCTATGGATTAGAATAAAAGAAAAACAGAGAATCACGGAATGATGTGCTTCAGCATGCAGAAAAGAGCCAAGATCATAATAGAATTCCTGCCTGGTTTTTCCATCGCCAAACTTCCAACTTACTGATACAGTAGAGCACAGATTTTATGTTATCGGTTTCAGCCAGTTACACAAATATTTCTACACCACTTTGACGCTTTAGTTCGAAACAATTATAAATAATTCCAACGATACGTTACTCAGACCGATTAAAATTTCATTCATTAAGTGTTTTTCCTGGAAAAAAGAGAAAAAAAGTGCCATGAATCGATCTTTTGACAGGAGAAAAATTCGCCTTTTCAAATATAACAAGCAGCGTTTACAATGACATGCATTCATAAATTTTTAAAATGTTTTATTGTGATGCAACTTCTTATGTCTTCGTATGTGAAATCGAAGAACGGGGAAATGAATCAGGATCAGAAGTAAAGAGGAAGTAGAAAGTATTCTAGCATTAAGAGTTAGCAATTTTTGCAGATGCAATGAGCTGTTTTCAGCACTGTTAATTCTAATTTGAAGGGTTCTCTGTAAAATTTACTTTCACACTAGAGCTGTATTCTCGCTAAATACTTTCTAATTGCTATTTTTTCTCTCACCCGGAGAACAATGCAAATGCCTCCAAGCCTCGCTTTAGGAACAAGCTTAGAACCCACTGTAGATGTATATACTTTTATTGTTATTTACACATTTTTATTTGTTTACACTAAGGTGCTGTTATTATCACTTCACTTTAACAGAATTGCGTTTCTACCTTTTCGGAGTTCGCCAAAATTTCCACTACAATAGTTAATACACAAATGCTTTGACAGCGTTTAACAGAAGGAAAAAAAGTAAAGATTTTAATCAATAACAACTTGGAGAGCACTTAATATCTCAAACCAAGATTTTCGTTTTTGTTTATTTTATTTGTTATGCTAAAACACTGACTGCTTTTTGGAGTTACAATAGATTTTGACTATTTTACATATTAAATATCCTCCCATATATATATATATATATATATATATATATATATATATATATATATATATATATATATATATATATATATATATATATATATATATATATATATATATATATATTGTAAAGAATCCATGATTCTCCCAATTTAGAACAAAACTCTCTCATTCAATTCGCGTCCATTAGAAGGCTCAACAATGGGATCCCGAGGTGAAGCAGCCGGACAACAGAAGCAGAAAGACAAAGTGCTCCCGACAAATGCCAACCTGGACGCGAGGCGCCCGTGTGTCGAAGCCTCAGACATAAAGTTGAAATGACATTAGTTCCGGTCCGCCCCTTGATCGATGATGATCGGGGAAAATTAATTGGCTTAAGCGAGCAGCTGATCTGATGACGAGGGAAGTGGCTCGCCAGTCGGATCTTCGGAAAGTGATGCCACTTTAAAGGCGCCAATTAAAACCCTTTTAAAATTAGAGCGTTCGCAGCGCCAAAAATTAGAAGTTGTGTCGCTGCGAAATAAAAAATCCAGATAACTCCTAGACCTACATCTAGAAGGCAGCTACTCTAGCATGCAGCCGTGATTAAGAGTTGTTTCTAAGTCCTTGTGATAGGCACCGTTAACTGACATCCTGTTGACCGCTTCCAGACGAAGCAAATTTCGTGAATAATATTTTCTAAGTCCTTGTGATAGGCATCGTTAACCGACATCCTGTCGACCGCTTCGAGACGAAGCATTTTAATTGCATCGAGAGATTGATGTTTAAGCTCCTGTGAGATAAGAACTGTTCTAGCTATTAGAGATAGCTCGTTCTTTAGATCCCAGGAGGATCTGGACAATCGATTATCGGCTGAGTACGTGATTCCTGCAGAAGTGATTGCTGCTCGTCCTAATTTCCAGTGTAAGAAGCCAAAGAACTTTCGCGGTTAGAATCCGAGTGCATCGCGACTTCTGATATGTACGGATGGTTTGCAGCTGAGTTTCCCCTCGCGTCATTTCGAGGGTATCATCGAATGTGTCCGTCATCCTAATTCATCAACCTCTACTCATTTGTAAATAAATGATTTCATTTAATATATTACTAGATTGTATCGTCGTCTTTCACGCTACCATTCGGCGAATTCTTTACAATATATATAAAAGATAATTAAAATCAATGTCATAAAAATATGATGAATATTTTAAATAATGTCCCATTTCTTAAACAGCTGTTATGTTATTGAATATTTTATTCGGAAAATTAAATACAACTTTAAAATTACACGTGAAAACTATTTGCATGTCTTCCACAAGAGCTGCTTCATATTTTTATTAATAACCTTGTTCGTAGCGTCTCATAACTTTTAATATTTTTTCTATACAATTCAAGGAAAACAGAATGATTACTGTTCTTTATTAAAAGTAGATCCAATTAAAATATGACCTACATTTAATTTTAAAAAGTATCACAAAAATAAAAAAATTGAAAAATAATAATTAAAATTATTATAATATTAGTTTTAATTTTTTACAATCGCATAAAAATGTTAAATTATTTAAAAACTTTTTAAAATTATATCAAATTAATATGATGTTAATTAAAAATTGTAGTAAAGTCTTTCTACTCTCCTTGGGTAAGGGGGGAACACAACAGCTGAACTCTAGAGTCAATTATAATGTTCAATAATAATGTCCTCATCACAGATTAATATAAATTTACATGAAATTGTTTTTTTCATTGTGAAGTATTTAAACCTTTTTTAAAACTGTCTCAGATAACGCAGTTATAATAGAGGAAAAAGCTTTATTATCAAAAATATTTTATACGTTATTTTCACTAAAAAGAAACCTACGGAAAAACCCAACTGAGCCTAAAATTTATGTAGAAAATATAAGTTCTCTTACCAGATAGAAATTTTTAAGCACATTGATTCGAAGGAAAAAAATATCAAGGATCTCTTCATATATATATATATATATATATTGTTTGTGTGTATATGTGTCTATATAGTGTGTATATTAACGTATTTGTGTGTGCACATATATAGTGAGATCAGTTTTATAAAATATTAATAATTTGTTTTTTAATTTCTTGCTAATATACCTACTAGAATGTAGGTAAAACTAATTTTTTGAAGTACTAGGATATAATATTAACTATTTATGCTACTTGGTACTTAACAATGTGAGCATTTGCAAGAATTTCCCTACTTGTGCATTTCAATGACAGCTTGATATATCCTTCGTAAATAATCCATTTGGAAGCATTATCGCCATGCCTCGGAGCTTTTTCGCAGGAGAGAATGGTTCTCGATCCCAGCATCTCTCGGGAAGGATGACCCCATTCTCTCGCGAAGGCTTTATCCCTTCCAACCTGTTGATGGAGGTAGGACACACCTAGATCTCACCCTTTCTGCCCCTCATCCTTTGGAACTAGGGGGTGGGGCAGTTAGACAGGGGTCAGAACAAAGTGAAATGCTCGAACTTGGGGAAATGTTTTTTAGGACATCGACGAAGAAAGTTGTATGCGTATGTTTGATGGAATTCTAAAGTGTATCTTGATTGTTTTAAAACAAATTTTTCTTCACTCGTGCAAGCTATTATCATAACCTTAATAGTGATGGCCGAGAGGAAATGTTCTTACACGTCTGGTATCAAAGAGGTGACCACTCGCTGGAATAATCTTCGGCTTAATATATTCATTTGGCTATGAAAATAAATTTGGCGCTTTTCTAACAGGAACTTTAATTGCGAATTTAAAATTCCCAGTTGAAAAAAAAAAACCAAGACTTGATTTACAAAACCTATATATTTTTTAATGTTTTATTCACTTATAAGACTTTTTTCCCTTGTATAATTTAAAACTGACATATCACCTCTCGAGCCCGCTGTAGATCAATGTGATACATTAAAAAAAGGATCGTTCGTTCTCATTAATGCATGGGTATACAAAAGAAAACGGAGCGTAAAAAATATGTAATGATAAATTAAAGACCTAGTACCATAAAAACAAAGACTCTCTATATCAGGGACTCTAACATTCGATCTATAACAAAGACTCTATATATCCCAATCATTTTATGCTTGCGGCACCCTTGGGAATAAGACTAGAAAATTGGGGCACCCTTGTTAGAATTTTAGTTTTTTCAATTTTTAAATATAAATTAAAGTGGAATATATTTCAGGCACATATTATTAATTTAATTAGGAAATATTATGAATATTAATACACTGCTGGACCCCAAATTGCAACACCAAGAAAGACAAGAGATATCACAACAAAATTTATTTTGTAGATAACATGTTGACCAAGTATCAAATGATTAAATTTATAGACTTCTGTGAAGTGTGGTTCCTGCCAAAATCAGTAGCCAGAGTAGCCGCCATTGTTAGAGATCACCGCTGCCACATGCCTCGGCATTGATTCAAAGAGACCTTGGATGAGTTCTTGGGGTACAGCAGACCAAGCAGCTTCCACACGTTGCCAAAGTTGATCTGCTGTGGCAGCTGGGGATGGAATCTGGGTCAATCGTAGAGCAACCATGGACCACATGTTTTCTATCGGCGAAAGATCCGGAGAGCGAGGCGGCCAGGGAAGCATTTCAATTTGGCGATTGACGAAGAACCGTTGGACAATGCGTGCCACGTGTGGTCGCGCATTATCCTGTTGAAATATGGCTGTGGGCAAGCCCTGAATGTAAGGAAGGACAACTGGCTCCAACACTTCGGAGATGTGTTGGAGCGTACTAGAGGTGTGCGAGAGTGATATCCAATACCGCCCCATACCATAATACCCGGTGCAGGACCAGTGTGGCGGTGCATAACGCAGCTGTTCACCATCCTCTCTTCACGGTGTCTCCAGACTCGAATGCGACTATCGTGGTGTTTCAGACAGAAGCGTGACTCGTCAGTAAAGACAATTTCATTCCATTCTGCCGTCCACTTCCTTCTGTCATCGCACCATTGGCGGCGGAGACGTCTGTGGTTCTGCGTCAAGGGTAGACAAAGCAATGGACGTCTTGCGGACAGACCACTCTGCTGTAAACGGCGTCGAATGGTACGCGCAGACACTGGATGATGCGTTACAGACTGCATGTGCTGTTTCTATGGTTCGTAATATGACTGAGCGATCCGTCACTGCCATGCGCACAATTTGCCTGTCATCACGTGAAGTGGTGCGCTGAGGTGGATGCGATCGATCACGCCGGTCCGTCGTACCCTCCTGTATCCAACGATCACATATCCGCATTACAGTTGTTTGGTTTCGTCCACCACGACTACCCATTTCACTGAAAGATAATCCACTATCTTGGTAGGCCACTATCCTTCCTCTGTCGAACTCAGATACTTGATCAAAAGATGATCGCTGTTTTCGACGAGGCATAATTGATCGTTTTTTTGAAAAAACCACAAGAAAAACACAATTGCCGAACTTGAAATCGTCGAAATCTCCAAGCCTTAAATAGCGCTTTGAAGTGGCGCCACAGGCGCGCGTGATGTGCGTCTGCGCTGAAATTCTAATCACTTGCATATCTCACCTCCGCTAATGCATGTTGTAAATTTCATGTTATTTGCATGTTTCCTTCAGGGTGTTGCATTTACAGTGGCCAGCAGTGTATCATGATTTATTATGAATATTAGGAATATTATGATGAATATTATTATGAATATTATGAATATTATTTTGAATGTTATGAATATTATGAATACTATTATGAATATTATTATGAATATTATGAATATTATTTTGAATATTATGAATATTATTATGAATATTATGAATAATATTAGTATTATGAATTTAAATAAATACTTACTCCCTTTCTGATCTTATTCATTTCTTGAAAGAGGTAATTAACAAACCCCAGAATAGGATATATTAATACCGCTTTAAAAATTCAGTCTAGTATAACACTGGCGGACTTAATGGAAATCGCCAAAAAAGAGTTTTGTTTCATTAATGTGAGACTCGCGATGGATGCTTAGAGGACACATGTTTGATATCGAGCCTAACAGATATGCACTTCATCCTCAGGAACGAGGGCATCGATTTGCGCCACAATCTGTGAGACGTATGAGTAATTAATTCAACTTAATATTGATTTTAAGTGAACCCTACTAATAGTGTTTATTCCCTCCCCCCACCAAAAAAAAATCTCGTGGCACCTCTGGCCGATCTCACCGGCTCTCTCTGGCTGCGCACCGGTCGGGAATCACTGTTCTAAACCGTAATTTATGCAAAAAAAAAAAAAAAAAATCTTATATATTGTTTTCAACGGATTTCAGTCAAAACAAACTCTTAAAGGAACAAGATAAAACAATTATTATCTTGTTCCTTTAAGAGTTCCCCAGTTCAAATTTCATCGACTACTCAGCTTTGTAGGGATTTTACCCTCGTCTTCATACATAAAAGAATTGCATCGCATCTTAAGTTCTGGGAATTGTTTTTTAAATCGCGAAATTCTCCTCTGCATGAGCTTAAAAGTATACCCGCGGCTGCGTTGTCACAGAAAATTAAGCTGTATTCCTGTTGAATGACAAAATGTTTGTATTCTTATTGCTACTGAAAAATGCATATTGTCTTTAATTTTTAAACTTCATATTCATTCATGATAAAATATCATTCCCTGTCTCTCTTCATTGTAAAACAAACTTTCGATATAGAATTTTTTTTAGAAATTCATATATTTAGAAAAAAAGCCACGTATTTTTAATCGGTACAATGTTAATATTATTATGATACTGATAATAATTGTAACAAAAGGTATACTTGTAACATATATGACTTCTTATAAAAAAAACAACCTCGAATAAATTTAATTATCAAGTCATTTAAATGAAGTAAATCAGTTTAATTTTTAAAATTCCATGTTGCCATATAATGTTTTTCGGTAATAAGTAATTTGTGCATTATTTACTCCCTTCTTAATTTCCCCTTTATTTTTTTCTTTATATGATTATCAAAACACTTTTCATATTAATCGACTCACTGGAATAGGAAGATGAGAGATCAGCTGTAAATAGAAGTTGTAAATTTTCCGAAATGAGTGGCCACTATGCTATGAGGTAAGTGTCCCAATTATCGCCTACCCTAACTTTTTTTCGACATTTCATCCACTTTTTAGTTTCTGATTAGGCTGGAAACTCAAAGAACATCCCTAAGAACTATTTCCTTTGGTATCCTGAGATCAACCTGCTCCAAAACCAGTGCCAGTTTAAGTTGTGTAGCTAAATTGGAAAAAATTGAAATTTCCAGGGACTCCCAGAGCGGTTCCTAATATCACCTACCTCTGTTCCTCTTACCGCCTACCAGGCGAAATTAGGAGCACCTGTTAAAAGGCGTTCCTAGCAAAGTCCTTCTGAGCAAGATTTAATGCTGGAGTTGAATGAGGGGGGGGGGGGGAGGGAAAAAGAGAAGAAGAAAAACTCAAATAAAAAAACAAAACAAAGAACAGAAAATCTATTGTGGAAAAAGTTAAACAGAAGTAATACCAATAATTTAAACCCATTTTGGCCACATAATCATTCAAACAGAAGGAACATATATATATTTCCTGCGCTCTCGATTGGCTGCATCACAACATTTGTGGTTCCACTGAAAGCAGGAGGTACACATGAGCCACTCCTGACCACAGCTTCCCCCTCTCTGCCGATGACATTTTGTATACAGCTGATTTCCCTTTAGAGCAAATCACTTGTACATTTTTACTTTGGACAGATGTAATGCCCGTTTCGTCAACATTAAAGTTCTGATAGGGTGGAACTTAATTTTCTCAAGTTCTGCTTTAAGAATTGTGAAGAAGGATTTCACGTTTTCTTCAGTGAAATCTAAGATTCTAGCTCTTGACAATGACTGTGGAGTTCTGATTGTCAATTGGGAAGCGTCCCTTTTCACAAACGAATTCAGTCACTTTCGACCAGCTGAGTTTGTTTTTTCAGAGAAGGGGTGGGGAAGATTGTTTCTCAAGGCAAGTTGGTAGGCCATCTGCTTAACATTGTTTCGAATTAAACCAAACAAATTGGATTCCATTTCCTTGCAGTAGTTAACTTGCTCCTTTTCTAAATCATCCGTCAGTACAGGTTTTCTCCCAAGTTTCTTTCTCACCACTATTCTAACCTCCGCAGTTCCATGGTTTTTCTCATTCACATCTTTTTTAATGTACTTACGAATCGTAGATCTTGGAATGCCAAACTGTTTGGAAGCCCTTAACGTTCCCCTTTCTTTTTTCAGAACTGCCTGACATGCGGCCTGCAGACAAGACGTACTCCTTGTCTGTCTATTTTCAATTTCCTTTGGCATCTTAGACAAGAGGCCTCCAACAAAAAAGAACGTAAAGTGTAATAAAATAACTAAAATTAAAAAGGAAACAAGAATGCAATACTTAGTTTTTAATTAAAGTAGCTGTTCCAAATATCGCCTGGTAGGCGATGTTAGGATCAACTTGGTAGGCGGTATTAGGAACACAACACAGTCAACACAATTATGCTAAGAGCAAAATTTAAAACTCAGTTTTTTTCAAAAATAATAGCACCTCTGTATTCTCTGTTTAATGCACTTTCAAATGGTATAAGCCAAATTAGAATTTGTATGCACCTACCTGGTCATTCACTGGATACTTTAGGGCCAAAATTTACGAAGACAACAGCCAAAACAATTTCCGTCACCATATAGCAGCGGTGGGCATTAAGTCGATCGCGATCGACCGGTGGACCACCAAGACATTTTGGGGTGACCGCCTTTACTAAGACGCGCATACTAAAAGAGACAGATTTATAGAGACTAAGTATGCAGACTAAATCTTCTATTAACTATAACTACGAGAACTAACTTTAGATGAAAATGATTTATGTTTTAATGTAATTTGAATTGTTTGATAATAAATGCATCATTTGATATTTTATTTGAGGCCATTATTATTATGTTTGTATCTTGCTTTTTGCTTTAATTGCGGTTTTAAAAGAGCAAGTTTTTTTATTGTAGTTATGTAGGTAAGCACATATTCCCTATTTATTATTAAGTTATAATAAATATTGTAGACCCTTATTTTAGCTCACCACACCTACGCCACTGGGTGGACCGCAACATCTTGAAAAAATTAGAAGTAGCCCGTACCCTGGAAAAGTCTGCCCCCCCCCTACCTTATAGTTTCTGTTGTCAGTGATAGGAGGAGCGTTGTCGCTAGTGCCGCTGTTAGTACAAACCCAGAGCTATGAAGTTACTGCATTTTCTCATACATAGCGCGAATCGTACTTTGGAAACACGAGCAGGCGATATTAGGCACAGAGGCCATATTTGGGACACTCACCCTAAGTGACGTAAATCACAGTGGGTTCATAGAGCAGTCTTTTATATCATAAAACATATTTTTCTAAATTTTGAACTTTAAAAATGAAAACTTGATAAATTAAAAACCGTAAAGGTGAATTTCTAAGACATACTAGCATATATCTTATAACTATATGCTTTGGGCCTGTTCACATGGAATCCGTCAGCGTTAGCGTTACTCATATTGACATATTTTAAACCAATCACAGGCCTAAACAATTTCGCTGCTCGTTTGGAGGTTTGTCATTGGTTAAATATATTTTAATACGATTAACGCTGACGCTGACGGATTCTATGTGAACAGGCCCTTACCTACGGATTTTGCTAAGGAACTTTCAGTTTATTATAAAAATACATGTAATTATCGCAGCCATGCTGTGAGATTTGTCTTTATACTCTGAAAATAATAGTTTAA
Source organism: Dolomedes plantarius (assembly GCA_907164885.2). Classification (NCBI taxonomy): domain Eukaryota; kingdom Metazoa; phylum Arthropoda; class Arachnida; order Araneae; family Dolomedidae; genus Dolomedes; species Dolomedes plantarius. Next base: position 197,665,809 of record OU015497.1, read on the forward strand.
CCAACTTTTAGATGAATTAAACTTTAAAAAAATTTATATCATGTGGTCAAAAAGATTAAAATAAACGTTATTACATTTTATATGCCCCTAAAATTTGACAAAAAGGATTCTCATCTTTATAAAGAGTTCAAAATTGTAACTTAACTTGAAGTTTTTTTTAACAATCCTATATAATAAATTGTTAAAATGTGTCGTTCAAGAGTTCTGCATAATGTGGAATCAGGTTTGTCGGATTAAATCTGAGCTCTGAGGAGATTTAATATCATAAAAAATTACTTTCTTCTAAAAGAATTAGTAACCAGCGAAATCCGGAGCAAAAATCCATGAACAGAAGTATCAACAATATCTTGTTTTGTTTTCAGATTTTTTTTCTTTTGTTTTCAAAGTGTTGAGAAAAATTAAGTAGTTGAAGGTCTGTTTAAATCATTTTGTTCATCCGCTGCATTTATGTTGCCAGATCACGTACAAGTGAAAAATGGCTAATGATGTTGCCACAGGATTTTGAATAAAACGAAATAAAAAAAAAATGCTCTGTTTAACTATGCACAGAAAGGTTGCGACATCGTGTTACTTGTTGATGGTATGACTCAGTTTTTTTTTTTCGTTTTATGCATTCTGATCTACTTAATGAAGGGTCACAGCATTGAAATTAATTGGCTGTTATATTTAGTTTGTTAATTCTCACCAAAAAAAATTGATGAATGGGTAGGTGATGACATTGGTGCTATTGGGAACGTGCTGATCGACTATACCGAGCGATTATAAAGTTCTTTAAAATCTTTGTTAAGAATGTATCGATAACATCACAATACCACAACAAATTATAAATTATATTTTGAGGGCCAATTAACTTTCAAATCTTTTTCAATTCCTACTATTAGTTCACACTCTCCCTATATATATTTATATATCTTGTTCAAATTTTCAATCGTTAATAAAATACTTTTTATTCATCCACTCAAGTTCAAATACATTTTTTAAAACTTGTAGTGGATGACACTTGATGTTAATACAGTTTTTTCAAATATTAATTCATTAATTAAATTTAATTAATTAATGTTAGTTTTATATGGGAGCCCTTTCAATAGGAAGAGACCTAGAGCGTCTCTTTCTCTTGAATGGTAATTTCCCTCTTTTTACTGTGTAAACGGTCGCACTGCGGTATCGTGCGCTCTTCCCGTCCTGTAGGTTGCGGGATCGAATCCCCAACCTGACAAACTTTTTCTCTCCCTTTCCCCCCCTCCTAATCTCGCACAGTAGCCAAGGTTGGAAAAAAGGATTTCTGGCAGGCAATCCTTTTTTTCAATTCGTACTATTAGTACACACTCTCCCTATATGCAATTCCTACTATTAGTTCACACTCAAATTTTTCTTTGTTGACCTAAGTAGGAATTGACTTTAAATTTTTTTTATATTACTTGTTTAAAGTTGTTTGGCATACTGACTGAGAAATATCCTAGTGTATTTTTTCAGTGTTATATTTCAATTTTTGAAACTACAATATTACCATAGGAAGGAAACTGCCCTAAAATTTCTATGATGCTATATATCCGTTTCAGATATTGGCTACGAGGGGAAATATGCTAAAGGATACTAGGGATTCTCTGTTCGAGTCGCGGCAGGCACCACTGAATGCTCTCGTTCAGAGCCGGTGCCATAAGTTAGGCGGCGAGGAGACCGCCTCAGGCGCCGAATTGAAAGAGGCGTCAAAATGAGACAGAGTAAAAAGACGAAATTTTTTACGAATAACGAAAAAATACAAATATTATGACGAATGACGAAGTTCGTAAAAACGTATAGATATAAGCGGATATTTGGCCTATTTTTTATAAACTGCTGAATTTGAGATGACGAGAAGTTTCGAAAAGATTACGGCAACCACGGCTCTCGCCTATACGCCCTATCGAACTACCAGGGCCGAATTTAGACTTGCTGAGGCCCAAAGCTATACAAACCCCAGGGGCCCCCTGTTGTTTTAAATTACATCAGCTGGTGTCGGAAAAAATTTAAATATGTACGTCTTTTTAATGTATGAAAATATATCTCTTTTAATTTTTATTAAAAGATAAAAAAGGATGTGCTTACAAAGTCACAGAAATAATTTTATAATTAAAGGGTTTTATAAACGACAAATAAGGCTCATAGAACAGAAAGTTTTAAATTAAAATATTAAAATAAAAGGAAAAAATTAAATTAATATAACAACATAATTGGCAGTAAATAAAAACTTAATGTTTTATTCAGGTGAAAATTTAGTCTCAATCAATTTTACAATGCGCTTAAATTATTTTAATGTTGCATTTTGTATAATTAAAATTATTTAGAAATTATCGTGATATGTCTGACTTCATTTGAGTGAATTTTCTATGAGACATTTTTATATATTTTTTGCTTTTTTATTTGAGGCCCCAGCAGATTGCGAGGCCCTAAGCAGTAGCTTTTTTAGCTTACACGTAAATCTGGCCCTATCGAACTACTGACCGGTCACTACACAACAAAACCTGTATACGCAGTCTAGGGTTGATTTTCCAAGTTCGGAGTAGATCATTTTTCTAGACCTGGGTGCCGGACGGACAGTACAGATCTGCTGTCCAATCTGGGCAACCCTGGGTCCCTTGAGATGATGAGAAATAAATAAAGAATACATATTTGTAAACGTTGTTGTAGCTCTAAGAATTCTACTGAAACTACCCGAAATTATAGTAGCAGCTGAGCGCAGTCTTTCTCAGATGAAATTTTGGGGAATTATCTAAGAACTATAACCCAAGAGCGATTAAAAAAATCTCGCTATAGCTTCTACTAGCCGGGCTTCGCCCGTCTAGCTGGTCGGTTTAGGGACTCGCTCCCTTCAGCAATCATTGTCAGAGAATGGAAACACTAAAAAACAACGAATAAAGGTTTTTAAATTTTGCGGTGCAATAATAAATAGCGCAAAGACTGTAATACAGCGCATACTGTATCAGTCTCGTGGCGTCATCTAACGGACCTTAGCGCAAATAGAATCAAATATTGCATAAAAAATCTAATCAATTAATTTGAAGTGTGTATAATGTTTTTAAACAATCTTAATATTATTAAGAGAAGTAATAAGATTTTAATAAAATTTATTTCTTTTATAATAGAAATGCTTTTTTCGGTGTTTTTAACTGCACAATTCGGTATTTTTAATTGCAAAATCACGCTGTGAAAGAATCACGCTTTGTTTACATCGTATGATCATATGATCTCAAGATTAGAATCCAAATAACTCTAAAACTATTGAAGTAACAGATTAAGTGTACGCAGAAAAAATATCAGTTTTTAAAGCTCTTTCCAAATATGAAACATTTATATACTTTCATGAAAATAAAATACATCGATTTCGACATTTTTTCAAATATGGCCGAATTTGAAACTGAGGCTCTTCCATTTCTGGATTCACCCTTCAAAAATTGTTGGTTTTTTATTAATTAAAAATTAAGGGTAACAAAATTTAAAATTCGGGCTTCGAGGTGCACATGTTTAGACTCTTCACTACCCGTGTTCCAAATTTCATAGTTGTAAGTTTCGTAGATTCGTCTGGAGGCAGCACACAAACACACAAACACTTCCTTTTATTAGTATAGACAGAAAAGGCAGTATCTAAAATAATTAACTATACAGATGCAATCAAACAATATGCTGCCATAAAGGCTCGAAGAAGGATTAAGTCATTATTTTAACTGCATTACAAATTATATTCAAATTTATTTACTTTTTCCGCTTTTTTTAAGTTCTGTAATTTTTTTAAAAATAGATATAAAACTTTTTAATGAATGGATATATTTACTAAAATGATCATTATTCTAAAGGTAGACTATTTCTAATAGAGATACGTTCATTAAAACAGTCTCTCCAAAAATTTGAAAAGGAGCCGTTTTCGAAACTTGCTTCAGGCGCCAAGATGTATTGGTCCGGTTCTGCTCTCGTACCTACGCCGGGCAAGGGCGCTTTAATTCTGTAGGTCGGAGCGTGCCTTCGTGAGATTTGTAGGTCTGGGAGGAGGGCATGAGCTCCCCAGGTGTCGCCCCTGGAGGTGCTAGGTGTAAATAGAGGTGGCAACATATTCACCGGCAGGGTTCAACCCCGGATGGCTTAGGTTGCATCGGATTGTCTGGTGCATTTGGCACATTGGGAAAATACAATGCAATGTAAATTATACATCAGGGGTGGGCATTAAGTCGATCGCGATCGACCGGTGGACCACCAAGACATTTTGGGGTGACTGCCTTTGCTTAGACCTAAGACGCGCATACAAAAAGTAACATATTTATGGAACACCGACGCGATTTGCTTTAAACGCGGTTTTAAAAAAGTAAGTTTTTTTTCTTGTAGTTATGTAGGTAAGTACATATTCTGTATTTATTATTAAGTTATAATAAATATTGTAGACCTTTCTTTTAGCTCACCACACCTACTTCACTGGGTGGACCGCAACACCTTGAAAAAATTAGAAGTAGCCCGTACCCTGGAAAAGTCTGCCCACCCCTGTTATACATTGTATGCAATTAAGTTTCAGTCTGTGAAATGCAAGTAAAAATAATTTTTTTCTCTCGAGAGACTGCGTATTATAAAGTCCATATTTAGAGGAATCGGGACATTTAATTTCCTCAAAATCGAAAAATTTTTGAGGTTGCTATAAGGAAGATTCTTTACAAAATACAGTTATTTGAACTTTATTTCATAATATTATTTGGTAATAATTTATGAAACTATATACACTGCTGGCCACCCAAATTGCAACACCAAGAAAGACAAGAGATATGACAACAAAATTTATTTTGTAGATAACATGTTGACCAAGTATCAAATGATTAAATTTATAGACTTCTGTGAAGTGTGGTTCCTGCCAAAATCAGTAGCCAGAGTAGCCGCCATTGTTGGAGATCACCGCTGCCACACGCATCGGCATTAATTCAAAGAGACTTTGGATGAGTTCTTGAGTTACAGCAGACCAAGCAGCTTCCACACGTTGCCAAAGTTGATCTGCTGTGGCAGCTGGGGATGGAATCTGGGTCATTCGTAGAGCAACCATGGACCACATGTTTTCTATCGGCGAAAGATCCGGAGAGCGAGGAGGCCAGGGAAGCAATTCAATCTGGCGATTGACGAAGAACCGTTGGACAATGCGTGCCACGTGTGGTCGCGCATTATCCTGTTGAAATATGGCTGTGGGCAAGCCCTGAAGGTAAGGAAGGACAACTGGCTCCAACACCTCGGAGACGTAGCGCTGGCTGTTTAAAGTACCAGCAATGCGTACTAGAGGTGTGCGAGAGTGATATCCAATACCGCCCCATACCATAATACCCGGTGCAGGACCAGTGTGGTGGTGCATACCGCAGCTGTTCAGCATCCTCTCTTCACGGTGTCTCCAGACTCGAATGCGACAATCGTGGTGTTGCAGACAGAAGCGTGACTCGTCAGTAAAGACAATTTCATTCTATTCTGCCGTCCACATCCTTCTGTCATCGCACCATTGGCGGCGGAGACGTCTGTGGTTCTGCGTCAAGGGTAGACAAAGCAATGGACGTATTGCGGACAGACCATTCTACTGTAAACGGCGTCGAATGGTACGCGCAGACACTGGATGATGCGTTACAGACTGCATGTGTTGTGCTATGGTTCGTGATGTGACTGAGCGATCCGTCACTGCCATGCGCACAATTTGCTTGTCATCACGTGAAGTGGTGCGCTGAGGTGGATGTGATCGAACACGCCGGTCCGTTGTACCCTCCTGCATCCAACGATCACATATCCGCATTACAGTTGTTTGGTTTCGTCCAACACGACTACCGATTTCCCTGAAAGATAATCCACAATCTCGGTAGGCCACTATCCTTCCTCTGTCGAACTCGGATACTTGATCAAAAGATGATCGCTGTTTTCGATGAGGCATAATTGATCGTTTTTTTTTGAAAAAAACACAAGAAAAAACACAATTGCCGAACTTGAAATCGTCGAAATCTCCAAGCCTTAAATAGCGCTTTGAAGTGGCGCCATAGGCCCTCGTGATGTGCGTCTGCGCTGAAATTCTAATCATTTGCATATCTCACCTCCGCTAGTGCATGTTGTAAATTTCATGTTATTTGCATGTTTCCTTCAGGGTGTTGCATTTACAGTGGCCAGCAGTGTATTTTCTATATAAAAAAAATATCAAAGAAAAAAGGCCACGAATTCTTTTTGCTAATTTTATACCTTTTTTAATGTCGAATTTAATTTCCGATCGACAATTTTTATTGTAAAAGGAAATACCGCTCTAAAAACTCTATTATGCTGAGTATCATTTTCACGATCTGAAATCGGTAGATTATTTTCTTAGCTGTGACCTTCTCCAAAGCTAGTTTTCGTCAAACTTTTGTTTGGCCATCTCTAATCCTCATTTTAATTTTTATTAATAAATCGCATCCTTTTATTTTATTTTCTGAAAATAAAATGTGTCTATTTATTATTTTATTTCATTTTACGGTTGATCAACAATAACACAAAATATAACAAATGCAAATTTCGTTCTTCTTAGCACTAAGATGCTACCGTAATCACTTTGACAGAACTGCGTTTTCCGGTTGCTTTATTTATACTTGTCAATATTTCCAAAAAAAAAAAAAAAAGCTAAGAAGTAAAGCAAGAGACGTTACCACCCAAGACCACCCTTAGAGACGTTTAACAGAGGAAGGGAAAATAATGAATTGAATCAGTAACACCTCGTTTATAAAATCTCGATCTGAAATTTTAAATATTTTTCATGCTATTACTTAATTACTATATTTTTATTAACTCGCTTTCTTGTTTGTTTGTTTGTGTGTTTGTCCAGTACAAATCTTGCAATCGATTTTTAACTAACTTCCCGACTAGCTAGACATTTGAAAGTTTTAGAATAGCTCAGAACATGATGGCAATGCATTATTTTAATACATTTAGCCGAAAAAATCCGCACAGTGGCATTTCGATCGATTTCAATGCTTGCACTTTTGCGTAACGGCGTTTGACAATTTTGAAAACAGAATACATGTGAATTTAGTTTGTTTACAAAAATATTGTGCGAAAAATTTAAAAAGATTATAAAAATTAAAGTTTCTAAATTCTGTGGATAGTGGAAACGACTAAAAAGTGATTAAAATTAAATAAAAGAAAGTGAAAAAGAATAATTAAGTGAAGGTTTGTACAATTAAGAGAGAATTGTCAAGTTTATATGATTCAATAGAAAATTTAAAAACGTGGTTTATAAAAAGTTCTTTTTATCTTGCAATTATTTTATATAGCAGTAGTTATTATTAACAACATATTTTTCATTGTTTTAGTTAATCCTCAGAAAATAAAATAACTTTTTAAAAAAAAATTTCTTTGAAGAGAGAGGGTTTCGGGACCAAATTAAACAACGAGATATTACTAGACAATATCATTTAGAGAAGACAATCAAGCAGCACTCTGATGCGTCGTTATGCGCGTAATTTAATTTACTTAACATCGTTTTCCCAAGCAGACCGGTCTTGTGTGTGACAGCCAAATCGGCTACATCACTTGACCTCTCACCCGGGAGTAACCTTGGCCACGCGACCGTTCCCCAAGAACAGCGACGGAGGAATCACCGTTATTTATTAACAGCTGTTGAGGTCGTGAGAACCAAAGAATCCATTACTTAATTGAGTTTGCAGTCTCCCGAGAAGGATCGAGGTTGCGAATATTTTATTTTGTTTCGTCGAGGGGGAAAATAGTAGAAGAGGGCAATGAGTATGCGAGGAGTTTACGAGGAGAACTCGCACTCACACGTTCCCGTGTGGTTGCTTCTCCAAGGTTGCAGTGCAGCCGAAGAATGGATCGGCTGCAGAAGTTTCAGAGGTATTCTCCACTCTCTCTCTTCTCGCATTTTCGAGATTGAGAATGAATAATAAGTGTGACGGCGGGGAACAAAAAAAAATAAAAAGCGAGAATCCTGTTTTTCTGAGTTAACTCACAAAGGCATCTCGGTTCACTTTTAAAAGTCTCGTGAGAATTATGCCCTGGGAAGAGCGTGCAAAATAAACATGGTTTTTACAGGTTTTGGCCTTTCACTTTCTGAGGCGTTTTGAACTGGCTGACCGTGTCACGCATATTAAAATACTAGCAGAATAGGGTAGCGGAGTAATTAGACTGCATTTATCAACGAAGAGTACGATGGGGAGCGTGATTCAAGACTTTCAGACTACTGACATACCGAGAGGTCGTCTAAAATAAACAAATAAGAGAGAAAAAATCTAAACATTGAGTTTTTTTTTTATAAACATGGTTTTTTGAGTTATTGAGTTTATTGAGTTTTTTTTATAAACATGTTTATAAAACATTGTTTTTTATTGAGTATTATTAGGATTAATTTAATTGAGTATTATTAGGTTTATTTTTTATATTTTTTTAATTGAGTATTATTAGGTTTATTTTTTATTTTTAGCTTTATTTTTTTAAATTTTTTTTAATTGAGTATTATTAAGTTTATTTTTTTTAATTTAAAATTTTTTTTTATAAACATGGTTTTTTGAGTTATTGAGTTTATTGAGTTTTTTTTTATAAACATGTTTATAAAACATTTAGTTTTTTTTATTGAGTATTATTAGGTTTGTTATTGAGTATTATTAGGATTTATTTTATTGAGTATTATTAGGATTTATTTTATTGAGTATTATTAGGTTTTTTTTAATTGAGTATTATTATTTATTGAGTATTATTGAGTATTATTTTTTTTATAAACATGGTTTTTTGAGTTATTGAGTTTATTGAGTTTTTTTTTTCGTAAACATGTTTATAAAACATTTAGTTTTTTTTATAAACATGGTTTTTACAGGTTTTGGCCTTTCACTTTCTGAGGCGTTTTGTACAGACTGGCCGTGTCAAGCATATTAAAATGCTAGCAGAATAGTGTAGCGGAGTAATTAGACTGCATTTATCAACGAAGAGTACTATGGGGAGCGTGATTCAAGACTTTCAGACTACTGGCATACCGAGAGGTAGTCTAAAATAAACAAATAAGCCAGAAAAAAAACTGTAAACGTTGAGTTTTTAGAAAATGAATGCTTATAAATAACGACAACTTTTCCAGTTGTAATACTATTACAGATAATGTTATTTAGGTTTATTCGGTTTTCTAACTGTTAGTGGTTTTTGGAAGAAATAACTTAAGGGGACTCACGACCCTTAAGTCGAGGAAATAAGGCATATTTTCATACTTTTTGACTCCTTGTAATTATTTCAATTTCCTTCCAATTTTTCCAAATTTTATTTATGTGATAAAATGATATATTTATTTTAATAAACAAATTTTCAGCTGTCAAAATAATTTTAAATAATTTTTTTAAAGGCTTTAGATATACCTTGTTTTTTAAGTGTTATTTATTGTATACTGGCTTGCGCGCAGAACTATGAAATTAATTTTACACTTAAATGTATAATTCCAGTTTTATATTTAAAATAAATAATTCAAAATACAATTGAACATAAAACATTCAACATTAAAATATTTTTTCAATTTTTTTAAAAACTGCTCAAATATACCTTAAAATTTCCTTAAATTTTTGATTAATTTACCCCTGAAAAAATAACAAAACGTGCAGTGATTGCAATAATTCTAGTTCAGACGCAATAAAATAACATAGTTATGTGGAGATAAAAATTTCATGGAATTATGTTTCATAGTTTTTGAGATATCAGTTGCGGAATGATGCAAAATAACATTTTGAGAAAAATGAGTTTAACATTTTTCTTACCATAAACTTGATCAGTAATTAAATATTTAGAATATCAATATCTTCGGAACTAAACGGAATATGTTCATGCGGTTTGCTTTATTTTGTTCAGAAATGATCAGGCTTTGACATATATTTTTTTTCAAAAGATCGAATGTTTTAAAGATTTAAGGGTAGTGAGTCCCCATAAGCATGAGAAGATATAGATTTTTTTTCAGAAATTTCAAAGTGATTTTTTTAACAGTTAATATATTATAGCTAATATACAATAATGTTAGGCTGCTAACATTCGAAAAGTGATGAATTAGTAGAAAACCTCATCAGTCATCTGTAAAGCTAGAACTTTTTCCGAAGTTATAAGAAAATTGAGTGGATCAACCAGCGAGCCTTTCGATGGAGATCGCTTACTGATTATTATTTAGTTGTTGCTCTTGGATGAGATATAGATGACCTTAAGTATACAAGGGTTTTTAAAGAAATTTCTGAAGAAATTTTTTCGGCATTTCACATTATATAATTTACTTGCTAATATATTTTTTTTAATTGATGCTTTTTAATGAAAAAGAATAAATTCTAGATCAAAGAAGATCATCTATGATTTAAAATTTTTAGATTTAGTCTTCCACTATATTCTTCCGTAACCTCAGAAGATTTCCTATTCAGTTTCGACATTTCGCAGCTGTTTGAAGGGGTGGACGAAAAATACCGCTGAAACTACCTATTAAGTATCCTTTTCCAGTGGTAACTGTTGGTAACCCGGATCTTTACACTTCCCATTTTATAGTAATGTTGATTCACACTATGTATGACTCCAGTTTGAAGGAGTGACGTCACAACTCCTTTTTGTTGTTTTTGTCTTTTTGTGTATTGATAATAGCTCCTTCAATCGATATGTAAATTATACGTAAGTACTCGGGTATAAAAGGGGAGTACATACTTGTGACTATGAGCATTGGGCATTTGTCATTACCTCGACTTCTTTATGCTTTCAAGCTGTTTGGGTAAGTACCCAACGCTGTGTTAGTTATTCTAAATGTGATTAAACTTTTTTTTAAAACTTGATTTCCCTTCGAGTCATCTCTTTTCTTATCAAGACTATGCTATGCTTCACTGAGGCAACTTTTTTAAAGATTAATCAACAGAAACCCCTCCGGTTTTAGTAATCCCTTCCCCAATGACTTGGCGGATGACTTTCCTAAGTCTACCTCGCAGCTTCTAAAGTCGACGACACCCCTGGAATACCAAATAATTAGAAGAGTAATCAAGACAAAAATTAAATTATGCAGACTTATATTAACCAAGAATCATTCAAAGAAAAATACTGGAGCACTTTATTAACGTCCTCCTTACCACGAGACATACCAAGAGCCATTGACGTTACCTGTTTTCGTATCCTTTCTGGCCACTACTCCATTAAAAAACATTTGAACCGAACAGGCCTGGAAGATTCTCCAATATGCCCTTGGTGTGGTCTTTCCAATACGACAGAAATCCAACACAATAGTTGCCATGACCTTGATGACGTTGTGGCTAATGCTGCTGCAGATTCCGATCTCAACTTTTCTAATACCTCGAAATTTCATTAGGCTTCCAAACAGCGACCCGTCTTCAAGAAATTAAGCCCTGGCATAGGATAAAAAAATTACAGTTAAACTGCAAGTCAAAAAAATTTATTCATTCTAATTGTGGAATGGACCCTCATGTGTAAAGTATAAAAAATACAGGCATTTTACGCAGCTTCAGAAATTTTAAAGACCTTCAACTTGCTACATCTACTGATTTACTATTCAAAACGTTTTCTTTGAGAAGCCCGCCAAAGAAATTGCACTGTAGTTAGATGAAATTACCTGAGTGAGCACGCATGGTTTTTAGTATTCAACGGCACGCACGCTGGAGTAAATGCCATCCTTTAAAGGGAATAACTACCGCCGCTTATGGTGTGAACATCACTTTTCAGCAGCAGTCAAAAAAGAAGAGAAAAAAAAAGGACAAACAAGCAAAAGAAAAAGCGTCTTTTTAAACCGGGGTCAGACAAAATACTGTATTCTGATCATGCGCGTGAAAATCTCGGTTATCGAAATCGCCGGGATTCCCAAAGTTTTTACCTCGATTGAGTCATCCCCGCTCCAAGCTTATAGCATTATTTAGGTTCAGAAAACAAGAATCTTTATTGAAATGCACAAAGCCTACTCAAAGAGGCGAATATGTTTTATTTGTCTTTCAATGAATCTACCTTTTTGATCCAATAAACTGGATTTTCGCGGATTTTCCTTCAATAAATAGGAGGGAGCTTGGGACAAATTTCTAGAATTGAATGACTGGGATTTTCTGATACATTTTCTGTGTTTTTACAGGGAAATCACGAAATGACAAAGTGATTAACCAACTAATGGTGTTTATCGTGAGTACGGAAATCAAACTTGTAGATGTTTGTATTTTCAAACGGTTTTCATTAAAGCAAAATTTGTTTAGGAATTTTTATAAACTTTGAAACTTGCCGACTGCATGATTTGACTTTATCATTTTTTATTTATTTTTTATTTATATTTTTTTTGGCTTCACTGTCAAATACATTTGATACTGTTATGGAAATTTTTCAATGGGATTCATTCAACTTTTTTTATTTTTTCGAATATCAAAAATCCTTTTGTGTGATATGAATTATTAAAGATTTTATAATTTTCCTTCTTTTAGTAACTTTGATACTTCAATGAGAAAAAAAATAAATTATGCATTAATGAGACTTTACAAGATTAAAAGCCTGAAATCATAAATCTAAAACCCTTAGAGGTTGCTCCCTTAAAAACTTAAAAGTAACCCATGTTTACCCACGCAGCGAGAAAAAACAATGTAATATATGAAACGATACATTTCGTCTTAGGTTAAAATTATTCCAATTTGTCAAATTAAAGCAATAAAGAGGTGAATATTAAAAGCTGTAAAGCATCGTATGTTTATTTGTGCAACGTTTCATTAAAAAAAAAATGAAATATCATGCAATTACATGAAAAATGTTTTTTAATACAAATTCAGATTATTTATTATATATACATTTTCATTTTATGCACGTTTATATTATAATATTTCTATAAATGGAATATTTTAAAAATGAATACAGATTTATTACTAAACATTTTTTTGGTTGATTATTTAATTTTACTAAGTGCAATTTCTTATCTACATTTTTAGAATATTTTAAGAGAGATCATTATTTTGAAACACATGTTCATTCACATCGTTTTACTTTAAAAAGTAAAACAACACGTAACGACAGGAATTATATTATATACACTGATGCATATTATAAAGTTTTATGTATCATTTTTATATATATTATACTTGAAACTTTACACACAGATTCAGCAGTATATTCATAAATAGTCTGTTTTTGTGCAATGTATATGTTTCTAACGATTGGGATTTATTACATTAGTTGTATAATGATCAAAATACTTTGAAACCAAAAATATTCACTTACATTATTACTGTTTAATTATTCCAGTTATGACATAAAATTTCAATATTTTGGGGGTAAAAAACTGAAAAGAACTCCAATATAAAAGTTTTATAATGTACTACCATAAAAATGTAATAAGTTACTCCAATTTAAGGTTGGGACATTAACAGGAAAATATAATTTTTTAGAAAGACTGCAAAGTTTATAACATCTAATTTGCTATATTTCTACTATTTTCAGCTCATGACAATTTTTTCCCCTCCAGTCACTTTGTTGAGTCATTCTGTAACCTTACCCTCAAATAGGCATCTTTATATAAATATCTCTATTTTTTAAAAGAAATAGCCTCCATAACATCCTCATTAGCTAGATTTCCCCTAATATAAACTTGGGAATTTTTTTCTGTTGCTGTTCCTTTGTCTAGTTATACCGTACTCAACTTCGGAAAAAATATGTTTGTAGAAACGTCTCCCAATTTAAAAATAACAACCTCCCTAACATCCTCGTTAATTAAATTTTCTCAAATTTAACCTTTGGGAAATATTTTCTGTTCTTCCTCAGTCGAGTAATACCCTACTCATACATTGGAAAATATATTTTTTGTATAGACACTTCTTCCTTTTTAAAAATAACAGCCTTCATAACAACGTCGTCATCGGGGGCGTCCATTATTTACGTGAGGCGATTTTTCGACCCTCTCCCCCCCCCTCTGGTGAGATGTCGTGAGATTTGTCTCGACCCCCTACCCCCCCCCCCCCTAATCTCACGTGAGATTTTTCAAAATGCGTATTTTTAGTGTAAATACGTTAATCTGTGCTTGATTGCGTTGGATTTGTTTAAAAAAGCATAATTTGCTTAATTATTTTTATTTAATACTAGTTAAGACTAGTATTTATGACTACTAAGAAAGTAGTCTAGAATCACAGTGAGAAAATCGAACGATAAAATACTTAAATAGGAACTACTAAAATTCGTAAAAGAAAATTCATTCTAATTCAGTGTGTGGTCTCAAGAGTGACTACTGGAACTGTGTAGGATTTAGCCATATTTTAGTGTAGAAACATGTTTTACTTAATATAACCCAATTTTCTCGCAATTTTACAGTTTCTTGCGGAAAAAAAAATTACGTGATATTTGCCGAGACCCCCCCCCTCTCCCCCACGTGAGACTGGGTGAGATTCGGCTCGACTCCCTCCCCCGCCCTAAAAGCCTCACGTAATTAATGGACGCCCCCATCTAAATTTCCACGCATTTTAGCTTGGGAAAATTTCCTCTGTTGTTGTTCCTCTGTCATACTCTCAAATCAGAAAATAGGTCTTTGTAGAAACATCTCCCTGTTTAAGAATAACAGCCACCCTATCATCATCCCTTGCTACATTTTCTGGTAATAATTTCCCCCAGCATTACTCTTCCCGATAATGGATCCAGCAAATTCGCGCCTCTTGCGTCAGTCTTGAACAACAGCGTCTTCCAACGTTACGTCAACGGGAATACCTTTCCTCTCCAAAAAAATTTCCATCTAGGAACCTTCTCTCTCTCTCCTGATTGTTTCTCTCCCTTTCATTAACCATTCAGAGGACCCCGCGTTTCGCAACAGGTTTTCCATTCCCATTGTATGGACGAAACAGGAAACACTAGAAGAAAGTTGCAGATGAGACGATATCCATCTTCCAATGGAAATGGCCCCGGGGCGTTCTTCGGAGTCCTTTTCCTATTTCTGTGCCAGTTGCCCAATGTCCTCCCCAAGGACTCGCAGAGGATATTTCTTGATAAGACGCCGTTTCATAATTGGACACTCTGATGACAGGGTCTTGCGAAACCGTTTTGAATGGACTGACTTTGAAATCGGACACGTCGCGGCGAGTCATTCAATGAGAATAGGAGTGGCTAATGTGTTATAGGTGGGTAGAACATCACTTTGATTGAGATAAAGAAGATTCCGTGGCTCGAAAGAGGTAGGAAGTGTGTATGCAGAGCCTCAAAAAAGAAAATAATTTGAAAATTCTGTACTAGCTTAATTTATGCTAGCAAGATAATATATAAACGTATAAATCATGAAAACTACTGAAATGAAAATAAATCTACTTATATAATACGAAAACTACCCCGAGTTTGTTCGTCTGTAAAGGCAAAAACGTGCACACAATAGAGCCTTACTTGTTACACGCGTGACTCAGTTCCGTTACAATGAATGGAAACGGAATTTAAAAAAAAATTTAACCGAAATTAGGTCAGGGGTTTCAAACTTATGGCTATTTTTAATTGTCTCATAATGTTCTCCGTAGTTGAGTCTCAGAGTTTCATTTTTTATTCACACAAATTTTGTAATGGTTCCTCCCCCAAATGCGTCTTCTATCTAAAATTTGTTAAATATATCAAAAATAATTGAAACAATTGAAATTTTGTTTAAAATCTTTAAAAAAAATTGATGGGAACACCATGGGGTGATGTTGGTTCGTCTTTAAGGTGTTCCAATCACCTTAAAGAAACCAACAATCTTGTGGTGTGGTGAGCAAATGTCGAAAGACAATGTGCCGGTCGCGTTGGGAAAAAGAAAAATGGCCAACATCTTCAGACTGAAAGAATAAACTTCTGTTTTAATGCAAAATTACTTAATATTCAGATAAGTTTTCGGAAATTACAGTGACCACAGCTTTCGCTTATACGATATTAATCTATATATATATATATAAAACAGTTCCGTAAATGACTGACTGACTGACTGACATACAACGCACAGATCAAACCGCTGGGCCTAAAGGGCTGAAATTTTCCATGGCGATTCTTCTTATGGTGTAAGGGTGCACTAAGAAAGATTTTTGAAAAATTCTTCTTAGATTTTTTTAAATTAAATTTTTAAGCTGTTTTAGTAACTTTTTTTAAGTTTGCATTTAAAATAATAATTTGTGGGTTATAAAATTTAAAAATTTCCCCAAAATCAGAAAATGGAGGTAAAGATTCGAAAAAGATCTCATTTTAAAGGAATTTTTATGATCTTCCTCGTGATATAAATTTTATAACAGATATTTAAGATTCATTTTTAGAATTTAATTTATTAAATGCCGATCACGTGATTTCTTTTTCTGGTACTTTAAATAAATTTATCGTCACGTGCATAACAACTAAATAGACAAAAAAAAAAATTTTTTTTCTTCCTAATGCGGCAGACGATTGGATATTATCCAAAAAAAATATTAAAATACAGTAAAATATATATTCCTCAAACTGTACTATATTAACTGTACTATATTCTTTAGTATTCTATTAGATTTAATTTGAGTATTTTCTTCTACATTATTTTGTCTATAAAAATATCCGCTCCGATTTTTTTATAAATATATATATTTTTTTTACATCAATTGTATACATTAATCGTCTTATTTATTATAAATAAATATATATATATATATATATATATATATATACATTTTTTTTTTTTTTGGCATTAGTTGCATACATTGACCGTTGTATTTAATTTGAATGTACTCCGTAGCGAAGTGCGGGTTTTCAGCTAGTACTCAGATAAAAATGCTCTCTCTTTCTAAGTGATGTAACTCTAGGGGCTGAAACCAGAGAAAAAAAACAGATAAGGCTCAGAATTTCAATAGATGGCAAATCAATAAAAATATCACCAGATGCATTCTTCGATGAACACACGTGAGTGACTTTTTCCTCGGTCAGTCTATATTGCGGTGGGGAACTCCCCATTCTTAGTCCGCCCGGAAAATATTCAGTGTCTCGTAGTCGCCACCTCTTTAATCAATCTGCTGCAAAAAATGTCGTTTTTACTTCTCACTCTCAAGTTTACCTTCACGGCGATACGCTCATACAACTGCCACAAGAAGTTCTCTTTATAAAATAGAAAGGCAGAATGCTATTACCATAAGAAACATACAATTAGTGGGGCGTTATATTTTCTGTTTTCAAGTTTATTTTCGGCAAGTGAAAACTCTTTCTCTGTCATGTTTTAATTTCTTGAAATGAATATTTCATGACTGTCTTGCTGACGGCTGATTAATTGTGGTGACCACTTGTTTTATTGTTATCATTTTTATACTTGATATGTTTATTTGACGTGACAGAAGGTTTACAGAAACTTAGGAGTTTGAAGTAAAATTTATACATACAACAAAATGAATCGGTATTTTTTATGTATTAAATGCATGTTATATTATATAAAAAATAAAGGTGCCACGTCTTTAGAAAAATATTCCAAATACGTAATATTAATTCATTGGGTTGCCTCATAATAATTTGGCTTTTAGAGAACGCTGGTTATTTTGTCCTGAAATGGTTTTAAAATCGGTAAACTGTTCCCTGTCTGGGTGATCAAAATACTCTTTCTCCGGCAAAAATACTTTGATATACAGATTTAGCTATGGTATCACTATGCATGAGCATGTATATTTTGGTTGTAAATGTTGGTGACCTAAAAAAAAATAATAATTTATGCCCCCAAAAGTAATAACGATGTGCAGAATAGAACTTAAGAACAAGTTGAGTTCATGTGTAATAATTACAAGATAAAAAGACTTTTTATATACCATGTTTTTAAATTTTCTGTTGAATCATATAAACTTGACAATTCTATGTATTAATAAATACTTTTTAAAAATTTTTTTGATGAATTATCCCATCAACTTGAAAGAAAATGAAGTTAATTGGAAGTTAACTTGCATCTGACTTTTAGTTTCCATTCCGGCCAATAGATGGCTGCACCAGTCTACAAAACAAAATTAACTGAAAAATAACTAAAAATTAATTTAATTCTGCTTAAAGATGGCTAAAAGTATTAAAAGAATGCATTGTCATCGTGTTCTGAGCTATTCTAAAAGTTTCAAATGTCTAGATAGTCGGGAAGTTAGTTAAAAATCGATTGCAAGATTTGTACTAGACAAACACACACACAAGCACACAAGAAAGCAAGTTAATAAAAACATGGTAAAAATGCAAACCCTTGTTCCCAATGTAACTTTTATTTACACTTTAATCCATCTCTCACAGAGCATCATCGAATATCCACGAGCCTTTAACAACATCAAACTTGGATTCTCGATGATATGTGTCAATCTACCACCTAGCATCATTGAATATTCATTGATGAATCTTGAGCACCATAATACTTATTAGATATATAATGATGCTATGTGGAAGATAGACATATAACACCTTCATCCATGGAGAAAAAAAATTATTTTTATAAAATTGTGACATAACACCTTCATCCTCTCGTGTCTTCATATATGCATATGCTATTGAAAGATTATTTAGACGCAGACATAAAAGATTAAAAAAGCGATAAGATGACCCGGAACTCTTTCTTACTTCCGGTGATAGAAGGGAAATCAAGACACCCGGACATAAAAAAAAAACAATGTAGAGATGATGATGACCTTGCGAGAGAGCTCGCGTGCCATTAAGATCGTTTGCCATTTTTCGAAATAGAAGGGTCATCCCGAAAGGGGTCCTCAAAGCACCATTAGACATGGAGATGGGGCGTGAAAACTATTTCACCTAAACTCCTGCGTTCGTCGGATCATCATCAAATATGGGTGGGAGGAGCCGACGATTGGTTTTTGCGGCAGATGATATTCGCTGCCGCCAGAGGGCCGCTTCCCACCTCCAGGTCAGACGATAATAAAAGACGAAGAACTCTTCCGCCACATTCAGAGCCTAAGGTCAGGTTAGGCCGGGATGGATTCAGCAAATACATTTTCCTAGCATCTCGCCGCAAATTGTTTTTTGCATCTTTCGCGGATTTAGTTTTGATGGTCGTGAATATCATCATCAAACTAGATGATCCCTCGGAAAATCACATTTCACATCGTTAGGCTCATCTAATACAACTATTTGCTGATAGGAATTTGTTTTATTTTCGGCAAGATCGTCAAATACATTTCTCTTCCATTACGATGCACTAAGCTTTAAGCAAACAAAATTAGAATCCTTGGGTTGAACCTTCCAATAGGTATGGTTCGAAATGGATCCCTATGTAGTCGTGAACATTTATTTAAAGTACAGTGGAACCTCGCATAACGAGCATAATTCGTTCTAGAGTCTTACTCGTAATGCGAAATACTCGTTAAGCGAAACAATTTGTCCCATATAAATTAATGTAAAATACGATAATGCGTTCCACTCAAAAAAATGCTCAATTTTTTTTAGATGTAACGTTTATTATTTAAAGAAAATTACTTATACATAAATTCTTAAGGAGCAAAATCATCCATACGTAGTTTGTTATTTACGAATTTATGACACATATCTAATTTTTTTGCTAGAAAGCTATCTAGCGACATTTGTTTTTCTCGGCGCTTCAAAATTTACCGAAAATGTGTCACCGCATTGCCATTGAATAAATATATAGCGCGCATAGCCACCGTCTTATCAGGGTGATGCTTTGTAACTTACGATGCAACAGTTTCCCATGCTTTGATCATTTCTTTTATTGCGTCAGAAGATTGTTTCTTTGCTGTTTCTTCGTCCTCCTCCACTGACAAACTCTCCTCTACAACTGCTTGCTGTGAAAGACACTGCAATTCTATTAGCTGTTCGGTGGTCATCTCTTGGTCGTGCTGTTCCACGAGCTCCTCAATATAATTGATATCCTCCAGTCCCATGATATTTGCTTCTCGAACCATCCATGATACTTATTTATCGGCCGTTGATGACACTGGTGACGTGAAGATCCGAGTGACGTGAAGAGGGGACTTCCTTCCACGTCACTCGTTATCCAAAATGTTGCTCGTTAAGCGAGCCATTTTTTTACGATTTATTTTGCTCGTTATGCGAAATACTCATTATGCGAGGTGCTCGTTAAGCGAGGTTGCACTGTAACTGTATCTTTTAACTGATTGTAATTTTATTATAACATACTGGAAATTTTGTTTGCAAATATATATAAGGGTGACCTAAATGAAAGTGACTCTTGTAATAGAGAAAGCGAATAAATACTCAGAGCTTTGCATTTTAGCAGGGAAATGGCACTATATGTCACAAACCAAAGCTGATATCGTCGGGAAGTGTCAAAGCGTTGCTTGCAAGTGTTTGAGCAAGATGACTGCGTACGAACGTGACATGGATACGTCGAAACAGGCCCAGCAAGCGGTTATTCAATTTTTGACGGTGGAAGGTGTTAGTGAAGCCTAAATTAATCGTAGTATGAAGGATGGTAAGGAGTGTCTGTGAGGATGTACGTTCAAATAGTTTAGAGAATTTCGTAAAGGACCTGTGAGCACGGGAGACACGCTGAGACCTGGTCGAGCACACTTGGCTGTCATCATGGAATCGATTTCTTCCGTAGACAAGATTTGCTGCAGCGCTGCAGCTAGGATGTCCCCTACCATCTCCCCTGTAGTCCCAACTTGTCGCCTTGTGACTATCACATATTCGGCTCACAGAAACCAGCAGCTCTCACGGGCTGCTGGTTCGCTGACGATGTTAAAGTTCGGGACGCCGTTCAAGACTGTTTCCTCAGACAACTACGGACGTCCTAGCCAAAAGCTAGTGAAGCACTAGGCATTTGCTTGAACCCACAAGGTGATTATATGTAGCGGATATGTAGCTCATGTAACACTATTACTTCCTGCATGTTTACATATTCGAACCAATAAACCATTACTGAAAAAAATCAAAATTCTCACTTTCATTTAGGCTACCCTATATATATATATATATATACACTGCTCAAAACAATTAGGGGAGCACATGGTTTTAACGAAATTACGCAAATACTTACACCGATAAGTAACATAAAATAAATCATCCATAATTTAAAGCCTAGCAGGAAACATAAGAAGAAAACTTCATATGCATATCAAAGTTCATGACGTCAAAAACCAGAAAAAGAACATAAGGGCGGAAATCGGGATATCGCAGAAACGTCTGTTTCACTGCCTTAACTGTGAAATTCGATTGCTCAGTTATTCTTTTTAAGAAAAGGTGACTTTAAAATGTCTCAACAACATGATTTACCGGAATCCATGGCATGGCGTATTATAGGCAGACTTGAATCCGGGCAAACACAACGTAGTGTCACGGACGCTGTTGAAGTCGCCAGAAGTGTCGTTGCAAGGCTGTGGAATCGATTCCAAGAAACAGGGAATGTTAGAGGTCGACCAGGGCAAGGTCGGCCACGCGCCACTTCAGCAACTGATGACCGGTATATACTGTTAACAGCCCGTCGAAACAGAACAGACAATGCTACTCAGCTACAAAGACAGTTGCTCTTGGCAACAGGACGAAGGATGTCCAGCCAAACAGTACGTAATAAGCTTCATCAGGGAGGTCTCTATTCAGGTAGGCCAATGGTCTGCATTCCGTTGATATCACGCCACCGTGCAGCCCGAAGAAGATGGGCTGCTGAACATCGAGATTGGGAGCAACATGATTGGAGCCAATTGCTGTTTACAGACGAGTCCCGATTCAGTCTGGAGTGTGACACCCGACGTGTTTTGGTATGGAGGGAAAGGGGCACTCGAAATAACCCCACATTCGTTCGTGAAAGGTCACAATACAGACGAGCTGGTTTTATGGTATGGGGTGGAATCAGCATAGGTGGACGTACGGACCTGCATATCGTTCGGAATGGTACTTTGACGGCCCGAATGTATGCAGAAGAGATACTGAGACCTCATGTCATACCTTACGCTGCAGTCATTGGAGATTCCTTTGTTTTCCAGCATGATAATGCCAGACCGCATACAGTTTGTCTTGTAGAGAACATGCTTGAAGCTGAAACAATACAGCGTATGGAATGGCCAGCGTGCTCTCCTGACCTGAATCCAATCGAGCATGTTTGGGGCATGCTCGGACGACGCATTGCTGCGAGACCAAGGCCTCCTTTTAATCTCCGAGACTTGGAGATTGCACTTCTTGAGGAGTGGAACAGTATTCCCCAAAGTCTTATCGATAACATCATCGCATCCATGGAGAACAAGTGTGCAGTAGTCTTAGCTGTTCGAGGAGACCACACGCCATGTTAAAAATCTTGCATCATTTCTAAACAATACTTTTTTTTATCGTTTACATGTAACCAAATTGTTGCCCTAAATCATCTTTTCATGTTTTTTCCATATTTTCAAAGAATTAAAGCTTAATTACAAATTTTTTTACGTCCTTTTTTTGTATTGCGCATTGATACGCGTGTACTATCCATTTTATGCCAATACGTGGCTGTCTCGCACGGTTTTCTTAACTTCTTTGCCTGCTCCCCTAATTTTTTGAGCAGTGTATATATATATATATATGTGTGTGTGTGTGTGTGTAAAGAATTAATTAGGAAAGGAAAAATAATTAAGTTAAAATTTAAAGGGGGCTTCAGGATAATTTATTTCATGGCGCCGAACGCCACTATTTTCACAGAGCATAGAACGAGCGCGCCCTGTTTTTTTAGGAATTTCCCCGTTTCATTAGATGTAACCTTGACTCGCATGTGTGGTCGAGCGAACGAATCTATTTTTAGAGCAAGCATGGGCTTGCGAGGAGTGAAACTATTACGTAATTTCAGAAATGGAGGGGCTTCTCGAACATTCCATAGATATCACAGAGCATGCGCTAAAGTTTTGCGCATAAGTTTTAACAAAGGGTTAATTAGCAGAGCGTTTTCGGATTTCGAATTGAGCGGATCGCGTGTCACGAGGTGGGAGATCGAACAATGGCTCGGATTGAATCAGGTTAATTAATTGTATTTTAAATAAAGGATTTAGATGTAAACTAATTGTATTTAATTCCACAGGCCTACGATTTATTGGATGCATAGATTTGGAATAAATATTATCGGGAACGAGTTTAGTGGGAGTGCGAGAATATACTAGTAGTAAGCTCGTCATATATATATATATATATATATATATATATATATATATATATATATATATATATATATATATATATATATAATAATGTGTATATGTATGTATATGCAAGGTTTATGTATGTTCCTCACGCATTACATTATATTTTTTAGCAAAACTTTACTTTTTTTTAAATCTTCTGCTTTGAAAATGATATGAAATAAGTTTCTGCCTATTTTTTTTTTTATCAAAGGGAAGATGGAAATAGGATTATTTAATAATAAAGAGATTATTTACATCCCCTTTTACGATCAGCAAAATCAAATATATTTTGCGATTTAAATTATGCTCATTGCTGATTATAAAGTAGAATCTGCTAATTCAAAAGAAGGTTGAAATGATGACTTAAATCCCTTCTAAGATCCTTCTTGGGCGTTTTTTCCTCTATGAGGCTCTTTAATCGCGTAAACACATTCCACTTCCATTTTAATGTTGTTCTTATTGTTGTACTTATGCCTTCAGATCGGATAAATCCTAACCAATCCATGGAAGGCTGCCTTAAAGGAGAAGAGATGCCTAATAGCCGTTTAACTCACGTCTTTTTGGGATCTACAAGGGTAGGAGGCTGACATTCTGAAGTCCCAATATTTGAGGCCCGACTTTTGAGGCACCCCCTCAGGGGCGACATTTTACCCTCCTCCCCCTGCTAACCCCAAGGAGGGACTTATGTAGCGGCCTACTCATTTAACGTGTCCTTACCTGGCTTATACATTCAGTGGCGGTTGTCGGTATTCTAATGGATCATCCCCAGTGTCTCATTCCTTCCCTTTGACCACTAGGAAGTCAGTTTGACGTATTCAACTGGTAGGAGATAAAATGACAGTCCGTGGAATCGAACATTTTTAGAATCGAGAATACTCTCGAGGGCGTGAAACTCGCGAAGACGAAATAATCATCGTTTTCGCCCTCGTTTGACTTGTTAAAATTTCGTTGTGGCTACAGCACATCGAGAATTTGCCGGCAGTTGCCATCTTTAGTATAAAATAAAAACTGTTGGATAATCTAAAGGTTTGAAAATGGTTTTAAATGAGTTATCGCATGTTTACGAGGGAAAAATGGAAATAGGACCCTTTAATTTGCTCTTGTAACCTTTATGAATTATACAGATATTGGTTAGGAAAAAAATGTATGGATGCAATCGAATAAAGATTTTTTAATATTTCAATCTATATATATAAAACTTTTCCGCAACTGACTGACTGACTCACTCACTCACTGACATACAACGCACAGACCAAAGCGCTGGACCTAAAGGGCTGACATTTTGCATGGCGATTCTTCTTATGGTGTAGGGGTGCACTAAGAAAGATTTTTGAAAAATTCTTCTTAGTTTTTTTAAAATTAAATTTTTAAGCTATTTTTGTAACTTTTTTTAAGTTTGCATTTAAAATAATAATTTGAGAGTTATAAAATTTATATCACGAAAAAGATCATTGAAATTCCTTCAAAATGAAGTCTTTTTCGAATCTTTATCTCCCTTTTCTGATTTATGGTGAAATTTTAAAGATTCATTTTTAGAATTTAATTTATTAAATGCTGATCACGTGATTTCTTTTTCTGGTACTTTAAATAAATTTATCGTCACGTGCATAACAACTAAATAGACAAAAAAAATTTTCCTTGCTAATGCAGCAGACGATTGGACATATCCAAAAAATATTAAAATACAGTAAAAGTCCTCAAACTGTTTTTTACATCAATTGTATACATTGATCATCGCCCTTATTATATATATATATATATATATATATATATATATATATATATATATATATATATATATATATATATATATATATATATATATATATATATATTGATATTGGCCTTAATTGCATACATTGACCTTTGTATTTAATTTGAATGTACTCCGTAGCGAAGTGCGGGTTTTCAGCTAGTATAATATAAGAATATTATCTGAGCAGTCTCATGAGATAATATTTTTATTTAATTTCTCTCTGATATTATCTTTCCAATGATCGGAGGGATTACGGCAATCTAATTTCATTACCATACCATTTATAATTAATATCAAATGCTTATTGATTTAATTAGATAATTTTTCTTTGGAGCGGACAATATTATTTGAAGAGATACTCCCTTCCCTCGAAATCCTTAAGAGAAATATTTAGTATAATACCTACCGCTAGAAAGTTATAGCTTTCTTAAATATCACATACAGGAAACTTCTAGAAAACACAAATACGAACAGAAGGCTTCTAGATAATCCACAATCAAATGAAAAGGATGGCTACACATGTTTCGTTCTAATGAATCGATCCCTAGTAGCATTTATGTGATTTTCACTATAAACAATCCACATATGCGAAGATCCCCGAAGTTCATTCATAACATTCATTTCCTTTTGTGTATTGTTGATAGTGACAATCACAGAATTGCCTGACGATGATTGATTAACTAGATCGAAACACACGTAGCCATCCTTTTCATTCGATTGTAGTTATTAAGACGACTTCTCTTCACGTCTTCTTGAACAACTAATAAAATATCAAAGACTGTATCAATCATTATATGATATTCAAATTTTTCTATATCTCTTCATCTCTTCTCTATATCTCTATTCGATATACTTTATTTTTGAATTCATGCTGCGAAGGACTTCATTTTAACAGGTAGTCAAACAATTTTAATGCGTTGGTTTTTTGTATTTTTAACTCGGTTTGAAAAGATTTCATAACGAGTTCTTTTCTCCGAGAGTAAATTAAGATAATTCTTTCATCAGCGATCCTTTGCCGTAACAGTCGCACAAAACAAATGATTAAACACCGACAACAATGCACCTTTTCTTGCGTCATTCATTAAGACACCTACGGATGATTAAGAGCAATGAAACATTGAATTTTGCTAACCCAAACAACAACAACAACAAAAAGGAAATATAATATAAAGGCATATAGAGGGAGAGGGGGGGGGGTGAACCGCTGACAGCGTTAACATCTTTGTAGAAATAAAAAGGCTCTGAGGCATCCTTTACACATTCGGAATCTTAATGACCGCCGTTTGGTAGGGGGTTCTAGTTTTGTGAGGAGTCAAAGGGTTTCGAACGTGAGGGCACTGCTCAAAACGTGATCCCCACCCCCTTTGATTGACGTGGGAAAAAGCGCGCGAAGGATTCGGCGTTACTGTGTTGTGACTTGTAAATCACTTCGCCACCAAGACCTGTTTTTAAAAGATTTCACAAAATGAATCGGCAGTGTTTTTAATCTAGTTTCGTTTTTTTTTTCTCATTTCCTCTACCGCGATGGCAGCGAGCCTCCTAAAAGAGAAGCTTTTGCAAATTCAAACGCCCACGCTGCTGGGAAACGAACAGTTCTTCAATTAAACTTCGTGTCGAAATACAGTTGTCTTGAAAAGGATTACGATGACAGCTGGGATGAGAAAATGTATGTCCCTGCGCTGCTATGGCACCGCCTTTATGGCGCTAAACAACAACAATAATGATTACGGGCCCGGCCAACCCAGTAAAACGTGGGAGACACAAAGCATTTATTCAAATTAGGAAGGAGCTTATTCTGTCCGGCGGAGTGGCTTTTCGGGAAATTATCGGGTGCATTATGGCCGAGAAATAAAAACATCACGATGCAAAAATTAAATTTAAAGTACACATTGTGTATTATATGAATTCAAATTAAAATAGCTGGTGAATGCAAACTTTGTCTATCAAAGAAAATGATCCACACATATTATACAGGCTGAAAAAGCAGAATTATATATACCCGTCGATGTGAATAAGGCGCCGGCTCTAGACTCCCTAGGTAGCTGTGTGAATGGAATGAAAATGAGATTTGCGTCTGAAAGATATATTAAATTCTTATATTATATAATATGAGATACGATGCTTTTTATTCTCGGGCAGAAAGAGAGCTCACTGTAGCGAGAGGTGCGGCCAGTAAGAGAATCAAGTAAAAGAATATTTAATTGACCTATAAGAGGACCTTTCATGCTGTATCATTTTTGATACAATTGTACTCACGACTGAATTTACTAAACTGTGTGTTTCTTACATTTGTTCCATCGTTTTATCGTTATTTTCACGTATAAATCATTTTCGGACTACAGTTCGCGTTACATAAAAAATAAATAATTACAAGATAAAAATAACTTTTTATATACCACGTTTTTAAATTTTCTGTTGAATCATATAAACTTGACAATTCTATGTATTAATAAATACTTTTTAAAAATTTTTTTGATGAATTATTCCATCCACTTGAAAGAAAGTGAATTTAATTGGAAGTTAACTTGCGTTTAACTTTTCGTTCCCGTTCCGGCCGACAGATGGCTGCACCAATCTACGAAACAAAATTAACTGAAAATAATAAAAACATGGTAAAAATCTGCTTAAAGATGGCTAAAAGTATAAAAGTAATGCATTGTCATCGTGTTCTGAGCTATTCTAAAAGTTTCAAATGTCTAGCTAGTCGGGAAGTTAGAAAAATCGATTGCAAGATTTGTACTTGACAAACAAACAAGAAAACAAGTTAATAAAAACATGGAAAAAATAGTCGTATTTGTTGGAACAATCTGAATGTTAACATCATAATTAGAAACTTGTTATAGATATGTTATACACATTTCTTATAGGTGTATTTAAAAAGGACTTTTAAATTTGCTTTGGCTTATTCGCTTGAATACCTGAAACCAGGCATGCAGCCAGAAAAATCTGTAGTTCTTGTGAGGGAGGGGTATGACGTCATACAAAATCCCAATGAAGAGCACTGCTTTTGGTTTATGTATAATAATAACAGAAAGTCCATAATTTTGAAGTTGGGGTGGGGGTGGGGTGGGGTTTGGTATCTCCTGGTTTCTGCTCCCTACATACGGACTGAAAGAATTTTTAAATCGATTATCTTTTTCATTTTTTAAAAGAAACGCAAATAATATTTTTATATTTGAATGATTCTGGGAAAAAATGATGGGGTATGCTGTGTTTTACACACACAGCATTGTCATTGGTGTATGAAATTTCTAAAATGGATAAGCGGAGCCAAAAATTTCTTTCTCCATTGCGGAGTGCAATTTTTAAGAAAATTCTTAAATAGAAGTCGACAGTGATGGGACACATTTTCTCCATTGAGTTGGGAAAATCCAGTATGGCTACTACCCAACAGCCTTCATTAAAGAACATATCTGATTCAGGATCGACTGTTCCTCACCAGTTCCTCATCACAGATCATCGAATCTGGCGACAGTGCTCCGTCCTCCTGTACAACCCTGGCTATGTGAGGTCTTTCACCCTATTTTCCCCCTTTCGTTTGGAAGCCCACGACATTGTTTGTTTACCTAATTTTAATTTTTTAAAATAAATTTTTCAAGAATTTTCGTCAATGTGTTCGTTTACTGGTCATTAATCAGTCATCCGGACCCCGCCGTCCCGACAGATTATGAAGGTCGATCGACGAGCCATGAATCTCCTGTTCTACAGCTTGTACATCGTTCATCTGTGCTAACTTGTTTATTATCATTTTAGGTGTATTTTCCCACGCACTTGCATACGAAAGCTTCAAAGCACCTCGTAGCCTCATTTACGACGCATTACTTTTTGTCTCCGTCTTTTGTCAATCTTTTTTCTCAATTCAAACGGGTTAAAAAGAGCAGCATCCACTGTTTAAACACTGCATACAGTACAGTCAGGATAATGTTTGCAATCTTGCAATCGTACCTTCAAAGAAAGGAGTAATGTGCGTAAAATAAGAGAACTGGGTGTTGAGATTGACTCCTTTGAAAGTGCACATTATATTATTAGCGAAAGCGTAGGCAGCGGAATAAATCCCGCAGCCTCACGTGAGCGTTTCACCGACTTTCACGCCATTATTTTCAATCACGAGTCTGGCAAACTTTTATAAACTTTGCTAAAGCAGATTCATAGCACCATAAATGTGCAAAACAACAAAAAACCACGATGCTTTAAAAGTATTCTCCTAATGTAAAAGGACGATGCGATGCGTGATATAATATAAATGTAAATTACACATTATCAGAGCGAGGTTATTTTTCCTACTCCATCTCTCTCAATGATCGCTGCTTTGTTGCAGAATGATTCAATAAATGTCTGACTTCTTACTTTATGAAAAGGATCGTATTAAAGTGATTTCTCGTTTTCAATAAAACAACAACAAAATATAACCTGTACCTTTCTGAAGGGGGTCAAATACTCGATCACTTAAGAATTTTGTTCGCATAAACTTAAAATTCAAAACTGAAAACATGTTTAGTTTTAATGTATCGGCAGAACCAATAGCTTCATAAGAACAATAATTTTCTCTTTCTCTTATAGGAAAGTGTTTCAGACTACTTCGTCTATTAAAATTTTATTAAAAGAACTGTCATCAGTTTAAAGGCAATTAAAATTTTAAGAAAAAAAATCGCCAAGAGTTTAAAGGGTCAAAAAGAGTATTTTTTTCATCAGGGATAATATTCTCAGACTTTTAATTTTGTGTCAAGTATTCCAAAGACAATTCATTGACTACGTTATTTTTACCTGTTGCCTGGAAAAATATTTTAGCGTCAATTCGCTTTTATGTTTTCCAGTCTTCTCCGTATTTCTTAAAACCAATTATCAATCTTTTATTTCTTCTTTCCATTTCATAATACCGACCTTTTGTTTCCATTTTCCTGCCTTTTCCCCGAAATCCATGCTTTATTTGTTTTTTCTAGTTTTTTATTCCAGTTTTTTTATTCCAGTTAAATGAACAGAAAATGACTAGTTCTGAAATCTTTTATCATCTTAAGGAAATAAAAACATTTTGCAACCTTTAACTAGACAAATTTTCAAGAATTTTAGGTAAAAAAATCTTCAAACAGTGGAGATTGTTGCCCCTGAAAGGATTAGCAGTTGTGTACCTCTCTTGGGCTGGGTAGCCATATAATCTCTCCCCCTTTTTCTTTTTCAAGCGTCTACCCTTTCATGTCTCTGCTTCTGCCGCTGCTTCACGTATTGTTCTTCTGGAATTTCCTTCGTATTCCCAATTTGTATCAAAAAGTGGAATCTATTGTTTTTGTTACTAACGCCCCTTGGCCGGATTAATCCTAACCAGGTCCCCTGAGAGTTGCAGAGCGAAGTAGTACGGCTCTTCTTTAGCTCACAGATATTGGTTACGGATATTAGAAGTATCAGAGGCCGACTTTTCACCTGGTGCCACCACCGTTTTGACCGATCAACCCCGGGATGACATCGGGTGAGCTTGTACCCTCCTCTCACATCTACAAACAACATGGAGGGATTTTCCACCTACGTATTTTACGTGTCCATAACCAGCTCAGACACGAGAGCATTCAGTGTCACTTGTCGGGATTCGAACCGAGCACCCCCAGTATAGAATTCCGACACTCTAATCTACTAGGACAGAGGTGGGGAACGAGCGGCCTGCGTGATCTTCTAGTGCAGCCTTCATAAAAGCCTTCACAATTTACAAATCAATAGAATTAAATAAAGAACGGCATGAATGTATGTACGCAGGCTTCGCGTTACGAAGCTTGATCCAAATATTCAATTACTTTCAAGCAAGAAACAAATTCAAATCTCCCACTAGCTTAAATTTTCCATCGGATTTTAAAATTATTTTAAGAATTGTTGCTATGTCAGTTATTTATAATTTAATATTATTATTTTTTCTATTGTATTTATTTATAATGCTAAAATTATTTTAAAATACTTCTACTTTAATATTTTTATTTGAAGTGGTATTTAAATATGTAGTTGTTTATTAAAATTTAAAAATCTGGATATACACTGCTGGCCACTGCAAATGCAACACCCTGAAGGAAACATGCAAATAACATGAAATTTACAACATGCATTAGCGGAGGTGAGATATGCAAATGATTAGAATTTCAGCGCAGACGCACATCACGCGCGCCTGTGGCGCCACTTCAAAGCGCTATTTAAGGCTTGGAGATTTCGACGATTTCAAGTTCGGCAATTGTGTTTTTCTTGTGGTTTTTTCAAAAAAACGATCAATTATGCCTCGTCGAAAACAGCGATCATCTTTTGATCAAGTATCCGAGTTCGACAGAGGAAGGATAGTGGCCTACCGAGATTGTGGATTATCTTTCAGGGAAATCGGTAGTCGTGTTGGAGGAAACCAAACGACTGTAATGCGGATATGTGATCGTTGGATGCAGGAGGATACGACGGACCGGCGTGTTCGATCGCATCCACCTCAGCGCACCACTTCACGTGAGGACAGGAAAATTGTGCGCATGGCAGTGACGGATCGCTCAGTCACATCACGAACCATAGCACAGCACATGCAGTCTGTAACGCATCATCCAGTGTCTGCGCGTACCATTCGACGCCGTTTGTAGCAGAGTGGTCTGTCCGCAAGACGTCCATTGCTTTGTCTACCCTTGACGCAGAACCACAGACGTCTCCGCCGCCAATGGTACGATGACAGAAGGATGTGGACGGCAGAATGGAATGAAATTGTCTTTACTGACGAGTCACGTTTCTGTCTGCAACACCACGATGGTCTCATTCTAGTCTGGAGACACCGTGAAGAGAGGATGCTGAACTGCGTTATGCACCGCCACACTTGTCCTGCACCGGGTATTATGGTATGGGGCGGTATTGGATATCACTCTCGCACACCTCTAGTACGCATTGCCGGTACTTTAAACAGCCAGCGCTACATCTCCGAGGTGTTGGAGCCAGTTGTCCTTCCTTACCTTCAGGGCATGCCCACAGCCATATTTCAACAGGATAATGCGCGACCACACGTGGCACGCATTGTCCAACGGCTCTTCGTCAATCGCCAGATTGAATTGTTTCTCTGGCCGCCTCGCTGTCCGGATCTTTTGCCGATAGAAAACATGTGGTCCATGGTTGCTCTACGATTGACCCAGATTAAATCCCCAGCTGCCACAGCAGATCAACTTTGGCAACGTGTGGAAGCTGCTTGGTCTGCTGTACCCCAAGAACTCATCCAAAGTCTCTTTGAATCAATGCCGAGGCGTGTGGCAGCGGTGATCTCCAACAATGGCGGCTACTCTGGCTACTGATTTTGGCAGGAACCACACTTCACAGAAGTCTATAAATTTAATCATTTGATACTTGGTCAACATGTTATCTACAAAATAAATTTTGTTGTGATATCTCTTGTCTTTCTTGGTGTTTTAATTTGGGTGGCCAGCAGTGTATATATATGTGCTTGCATAAATAAAAATACCAACAGTGAAGTATAAAAATTTACAGTGGTATCTATGAATCATATAGTTTTATAAAAAAAATAATAATTAATGATTAATGTTATAACAAGTTTTTACCCTTATGTGAATACAAAAATATTTTATATTGTAACTTTTTAAGTCAAATAATAAATAAATAAGGACTTAATTTTTGTTGTTATTTTTCTATATAATGCGCCAAATTATTAAAACTATACCTAACTATGATAATTTCATAAAAGTCGCATTTATAGGTACATCGACTTATGCGGCCTCCTTTATTTCTACCTAATTTACACGTGGCCTCTAATGGTAAAAAGGTTCCCCACCTCTGCACTAAGGTGTCCAGGGCTGAGAGGGAAATCTGAGAGTGAATGAATAGATCGTCTTTGCTTTTATTATCATTAAATTTAGGATAAACAAGGTGAAGAATTATGTGAGAGAAGAATGCCAGGTTAGCATGTATTCTGTCCTCGCATAAATATGAAAACAAAAATATCAGTCTATTTTTGTTTATCTATATATATAAAACAGTTCCGTAACTGACTCATTCATTCACTGACTGACTGACTGACTGACATACAACGCACAGACCAAACCGCTGGACCTAAAGGGCTGAAATTTTGCATGGCGATTCTTCTAATAGTGTAGGGGTGCACTAAGAAAGATTTTTCAAAAATTCTTCTTAGATTTTTTTAAATTAAATTTTTAAGCTGTTTTTCAAATTTTTTTTACGTTTGCATTTAAAATAATACATTGAGGGTTATAAAATTTATATCACGAGAAAGATCATAAAAATTCCTTCAAAATGAAATTTTTTTCGAATTTTTACCTCTATTTCCTGATTTTTGGTGAATTTTTAAAGATTAATTTTTAGAATTTAATTTATTAAATGCTGAGCACGTGATTTCTTTTTCTGGTACTTTAAATAAATTTATCGTCACGTGCGTAACAAATAAATAGACAAAAAAAATATTTTTTTCTCTTTCTAATGCAGCAGACGATTGGATATTATAAAAATATGCATATCCCTTACGATTTTTTTATAAATATATATATATATAGATAGATAGATATTTTACATCAATTGTATACATTGATCATCGCATTTATTATAAATATATATATTTATTTTTTGGCATAAATTGCATACGTTGACCGTTGTATTTAATTTGAATGTACTCCGTAGCGAAGCGCGGGTTTTCAGCTAGTATATTCATATACATGTAAGATCCGAACCATCAGCCTCTGTGATGAAGCAATCCATATCTAAGTTTAAATAGTCACAAAAACTGTGTTTATGTGGGAAAAAAAAGTTGTGAAAAAATAAAGTTTTCACTTATTTTAGAAAAACATTTTCATTGTTAAAATGTTTGCTTATTCATCAACTGAGTAGAAATCCTACAAACTTTAAAAACAATGATAAAGGAGATATTTTTAAAATTTTAGGTAGGTCTAATTTGTTTTATCAGTACTTCGAGAAAGGAAATATATAATGAAAACGATCCATCTATGAAGTCAAGAACGTCACATACATACTACACACTCAACAAACAAACAAACAAACAAACAAAAAAAAACATTTTGATTTTATAAACGATATTGTGTCATGGATAGGACATACTTTTTTAAATATAGCTAGACATGGATAAATTATAAAGTGAAATATTAACACGAGAAAAAACGAAGCTGATAGTTAAAAAGGTTTTTGGAAGAAATAGGGAAAACCTAGTTATAATAAGTGGTACGTGCAAATATTGTAAAATATCAAATTGTTTTGCCTATTTGTAAAAAAAATATCCTTTGGATCCTAATGAATCAAATATTTGTGGCAATTTCAGAGTATATTTTAACACAGTGAAAATTAAAAAAAAAAAGATGTGTGAAGACAAAGTCTATTCATTCTGATGCAATGTCTGTTACAAAATTAATAAATTTAGAAGAAGGGTTTTGAGATTTTTAAGGTCATAAAGATGCTATGTCATTCTTTGAAATTATTTTTTACCATGTTTTTATTAACTCGCTTTCTTGTTTGTTTGTGTGTGTGCGTGTTTGTCCGGTACAAATCTTGCAATCGATTTTTAACTAACTTCCCGACTAGCTAGACATTTGAAACTTTTAAAATAGCTCAGAACACGATGACAAGGCATTATTTTAATACTTTTAGCCATCTTTAAGCAGATTTGAATTCATTTTTAGTTAATTTTGTTTTGTAGACTGGTGCAGCCATCTATTGGCCGGGACGGGAACGAAAAGTTAAACGCAAGTTAACTTCCAACTAACTTCATTATCTTTGATGGGATAATTCATCAAAAATTTTTTTAAAAGTATTTATTAATACATAGAATTGTCAAGTTTATATGATTCAGCAGGAAATTTAAAAGCATGGTATATAAAAAGTTCTTTTTATCTTATAATTATTCAATAGTGCTTGTGTACGATTATATCCATTCTTTGCAAACTTTAAAGGAGCTAGCTATTTTATATTTATAGACATTTTGAGGTATTCTGACAGTACATCCCCGGGCGATGGTCGAATGGCTAGGGTGCTGGCAATCGGTAGGTTCGAGTCCTACTGTTGGTATGGATGTTTGTGGCTATTCGGACTCGGGTTTAGGCAGTAGGCCTCGGTTTAACGAGCCGTCGTGTAACAAAGAATGACCGTCGCGCTGTCAGTCAACCAACTGACAATACTTAGGTTTTGTTGTTGTTGCTAATGCCCCCTGGCTGGAATTCCTTCCAGACCAGGTTCATATAAGCTAGCGAGCAGAGAAGTGCGGCTCCGATTTAAATCGGCAAGGGTAGGAGTCCAATTTATCCAGGTGCCACCGCAATTTTGATCAAGTACCATCAGGGGCGGCATCCGGGGGGGATCGTACCCTCTCCCACCCTCTGAATGGCATTAATCAACGCCAAACTACCAGACATCCCTGCCGGGATTAAAACCGGGACCTTTGAAAAGAAAAGATACAACCTTTGTGCTCGAGGAATAAACAGGAAAACAAACGTAAATAAGGTACACATAGCAATAAGATATAATTATTTTGCATACGGTCGCTTCGAAGCTACAAGCTTAGTCTTCGGCTTTTTGAGCTGCCACTAAGTTCGCTGCACTGATGAAGAAGCTCCTTTGTAGCTTCGAAGAGTCCGTATGCAAAATAATTATATCTTATTGCCATGTGTGCCTTATTTACGTTGATTTTCCTGTTTATTCCGGTACCTTTGGATTAGACCTCCAACGCGCTATCCACTGCGTTAGCTTGTTTAGAGAAGTAGATGTCGCAGAATTTATTTCAGTTGCCCATAGTTTTACTCCAGTTAAAAGTTGGTTAAGCATAAGCTAAACAAGTTAAGTGAAATGCGTGGAATGCATTTATGATTTGCATTTAAGGCTGCTATGTACTAACCTCATTGGATTCGCTCACTTCAATGTTAACCTATGGAGAATATGTGTCCACGGATTGCCGACTTGGATTCAAAGTTTTTTTTATTTTAAATATTGTACTCCGTCATAGAGAAAGAAATTTTACATTTGTGTACATTTTTCGTTTCTTTTAAATGCAATTAATATTTAAAATTTTAAATTATTCGGGAAAAATCTGGTACAGTGTGTTTTAAACGCTCATAAATTCCTTCGGTGGACGAAATTTATAAAATGAATCCTGTAGCGCTTTGCAGAAAAGTTCAGGCTATCTGACAATACCAATTTTATTTGATTATCGGCATTTATGTATCTGTAAATAGTTGACAAAAATATATTTTAAATAAATAATTTGGGGTCAGTGCTTAACCCCCCCTAGAGAGAGAGAGCCATTACAATCCCTCAAAATGTCAATCCTAAGGGGGGGGATTCTCGAACTGTCAACTGGACTCCTCCCACCACAAGAGTCTGCAAGAAGAGGAAAAGGGAAATACGATTGTTTTTCTTAGTATATAGCAGCCTAAAAGCCTCATACGTTAGTACAATGTAAATTTAAAAGTGATTAAAAATATAATTAAATTAATTATCCCTTTTAAATTTCAAAATTGTGGGAAACAAAAGTGAAATGGAGAAACCAATCCCTTAGTAGTTCCTTTGTTGGAATTAGACTACTCCAAGCTCCGTAAATCACTGCTAATTTTGTTTTATTTTTTATTATGTTCATGAGTTCACTATTAATGGGTGTGTCTCAAACTACTTTTCATTATTGTCTTAGCCCAAATCTGTTCCACTTACTTGCTCCTGAGCAATTGCAGACTGCATGTCTTATGTTCTTTGTTCTGGATCTTTAAAAAAATTATCTTTAACAAACGTTAGATGTCTTTCCGAAAGTCTACTCCTAACTGCATTTGAAATCTCATAAAATTGGGCTCGACGGGTTGAGAATCATTGATTCCGTATTGACTGGTATAACCCTATCAATAATATTTCCCCTCCAATTAAAAAAGACTATTCATCTAAGAAGAAGAATATTTCATTGAACTGATAGGTCAGTTTATTTAAGAGTAACAGTTGTCCCATGAACAGGAACATAGGCAGAGGGAATACATTGGTTAAGATACCCCCCACCCCGAAATTCCGGTCTTTCTTACTATCTCGTGGGTTCCTACTATCCCAAAGACGGACCAGTGCCTCACCCCTCTATATGAGAACACTAAGTAGAATATCATAACTTTTCTTTACAAACGAGAGCCTTTAGATGCCAGCACCTGATAGCGATAACGTTATACATACACAATAACGATAAAAACTTAAGTTCTTTTGCTTAAGAGGACATAGGAACTTCACCCTCTTTTTTTAAATTTTAAATAATATATTTTGTATAAAAAATAAGAATAATTAAATTTTTTTTGCTATATTGAAGACACTTAGAATTCCCGTATAAATATTTTGCGGAAGTATAAGACCTGTTTTTCAAAAAATTCTTCAAAAATGCTAGAATTTTTAAAAGGCTCCATGAGGATTAATTTTTTTGATTTATTTCTAATTTCTGAAGATTGTTAATTGAAGTGTTTGTCAGAAAACAGAGTATGATTATTTGAAAACACAAATATTTTTCAAATTTATACATCATGAAATATAGTAAAGACAAGCAAAAATATAAAAAAAAATAATAGGCAATTTTTTAAAAAAATCACTTTGCTTTAGGTTCGTACAAAAAAATAATTCAATGCATAATTATGTTAATATAAATTTGGTAAACTTATATTAAATATTTTTAGCTTATTAAAGGATATGGAAAGCTTACGGAGCATTTTTGAAAAAAAAGTTCCTAAACAGGCATTATTCTGACGAAAAATCCTTATTTTGAATTCTAAGAGTCTTCAAAGTAGTAAAAAAGAATTTTTTTCCCCAATGAGGCAGACAGTTTTTTGGTCAATATGCTTACCGTCATAGTACACCGCTGTTTTGCTAGCCATTTTATTATGGGGGCACCATAGAGGCAGATTAGCACTACCCCCTATGAAGGGACGACACAAACGGAGGCTTTCAGTGGCGTAAATTTAATCCGAGCACCCTCAGCACAGAAAACCAGCGCGCTATACCAAAGGGTCGCCACAAGCCCCAAAGAGAATATTAATCATTCTCATTCTGTATAGAGAGTTAAATATTTGAAATTAAAAAATTCGAGATTGCAGGTCCCTTGTCCCCTTAATAATATAAACCTTTAATAGGCAGTCACAAGTCTTACCGTGATGACTGTAAACTTATTACAAAGCCATCTCTGATGGAAACACGTATCGATGGATACGTATACATTAAATCATATAATTATTGTACGTTATCGTATGACAAATACTGTGAAACAATGCGTAGTACGTAGTTTGACTATTTTGCGGGATAAACCAAAATACCAAAAGATTGTATCTAGAGAGGTGCACTGGGGTAAAAAAAGCATTGAACAGCATGGCAAAGAATAATTTTATGCACCTATGCAATTTTGCAAATATTTCGGGTAGTGTCTGTCTAGTTTTCAATATTTACGGTGAACAGCTGAGCATAAAATATTAAAAGTTATGGCTGGGTTGCTACGCAATATAGTAATGAGCCCAATTATAAAGCTTGTTAGTTGAATTATATGAGAGTATAGAAAGCGTGAAGTCGTTTTTTCGTCTACTCATTAATACGCCTAATAAATAATTCAAAATTATTTATTAAGTGTCACCATTACAAAAAGGTGAAAAAACATTGCTGCAATCCGAGATAGCGATGCATGTGTCCGTCACTACTTCTAAGGATCGATGTTCTGGAACAATCTTACGCTTTCAGATCTGAATTTTTTCGTCATTATCGTTCACTTATTCGTCATAAATGACGAAATGATTGCCTACGTTCGGAGCCAATTTAAAAAAAAAATATGTTTTTTTAAGGATATTTTGGTCTTTTATGGAAAAATAGCATTTAAAAAAAACAAAAAAAACTTGCCTGTAAATACCATACTTTTTTAGAAATTGGTCAATTTGAAGTAATTTTTAATGAAATTTAGCTAAAAAGCCTATCACTCTGCACAAAATTTTAATGCTACTATTTTAATTTACTTCTCTAACATGATACATATAACAGTTATCTTCAAAACGACCCTCAATCTAAGAGAAATTTTAAAATGCAAAAATAATTCAGACAATTTTATGTTGAAATATGAAAATTTTCCCCAATTCGTCATTCCTTTCCTTATAAAAACAGTCCCAAACAAAAAAATATTTATTATACATCAATTATTGTGCGTCATTTCATTAACAATAGCATCTAAAATATTTCCTGAAAATTTTATCAAAATATATGCATTATTATGTGAAATATGATGATAACGGTAGAGATTTGTGCTAAAAAACATAATTCTGAGATAAACGCATTTAAAGTTGTTTGTCACTTCAATTTTGTATCAGACGATGTTTTTTAAAATAGCTGTAACTCTGCTTCTAATTGATATAGAAGGAAAATCAAAACGGTTTTGAAAAGAGAAAAGATTGAATTACACGATTCTTGCAAAAAATAAAATTGACCAAAATAGTCAAAAAAGGACATTTTCAACTTAGGCAGTCACCTTAAACGAAAACAGCGATATGTCACAGTAACACAAGTGTTGAGATAAGCCACCTAAAGTTAAATGCTCTTTTGTGTCTGATAGGGAATATATTATAAAACACAGTGACTGTTTGCAATTTTTAATTTAAAATTCCTATTTAAATAAATGCATTTTGACTCATTAGGCTCTACCACTGCTCCATTTTTGATAAGGAACTTGTACAACTTTCATAACCAAGTCGATAAAGTCGTGTTAACGAGCCGTTTAACATAAAGTATCTTATTTAAGACCTAATCAACAAATGTTTTGGATGGCGCAATATCCAGCCGGGTACTGACACGCATAACGCAAAAAAGGGGCGTATCGTACCTTGTATCAAGCGATACCATGTCTCATTTTAGAACAAACGGCGTATAGGTGTGGTACCTTTGGTATGATCACAGTCAAGAGACTTATCTAACTGTGGGTATTTACCGTCACACGATTTAACTCTTTGAGGATTCTTTTCAGTGGAAACAATTCGTTTTTTTTTCTGATGACTAAGTGAGCAGAGGTAGTTTTTAACTGACTGCTTATAAATGACTAGCTGAAAACCCGCACTTCGCTACGGAGTACATTCAAATTAAATAAAACGGTCAGTGTGTATGCAATTAATGCCAATCAATATATATATATATATATATATATATATATATATATATATATATATTTATATTTATTTATAATAAATACAACGATCAATGTATGCAATTAATGTAAAAAAAAACAAAAAATATATTTATAAAAAATCGTAAGGGATATTTTTATACACAAAATAATGTAGAATAAAATATTCAAATTAAATCTAATAAAACATACTAAATAATATAGTACAGTTAATATAGTACAGTTTGAGAAACATAATATCTTTTATTCTATTTTAATATTTTTTTGGATAATGTCCAATCATCTGCCGCATTAACAAGAAAATTTTTTTTTGTCTATTTAGTTGTTATGCACGTGACGATAAATTTATCTAAAGTACCAGAAAAAGAAATCCCGTGATCAGCATTTAATAAATTAAATTCTAAAAATTAATCTTTAAAAATTCACCTAAAATCAGAAAATGGAGGTACAGATTCAAAAAAGATTTCATTTTAAAGGAATTTTTATGATCTTTCTCGTGATATAAATTTTATAACCCTCAAATTATTATTTTAAACGAAAACTTAAAAAAGGTTACTAAAACAACTTAAAAATTTAATTTTAAAAAAATCTAACAAGAAATTTTCAAAAATCTTTCTTAGTGCACCCCTACTCTATAAGAAGAATCGCCATGCAAAATTTCAGCCCTTTAGGTCCGGCGGTTTGGTCTGTGCGTTGTATGTCAGTCAGTCAATCAGTCAGTCAGTGAGTCAGTCAGTTACGGAACTGTTTTATATATATAGACAAATTAGTATGTGTGATTATATACATGGATGTAAGTTTTAAATTTCCACGGTTACTTCTTTAAAATATCCTTAAATCTATATAAAAGCGTTCACCCTCGTGTTTTAAAGAAACTGCGGGGGAAGTATTGACATATCAAGGAGGTTTTCTCGAAAAATACTGGCTGATGACTATAGAATCAACGCAATCGGTGGATTTGGTTGCCGACCTTTTACAGATGTGCCCATTTGTTGTTCATTTGATGTGTGACTGATATACATGTTATATTTCTTATCGTTCACTTTCCAAAATTCTATTTGATACTCCTAGTTATTAAAAATGTTGTATAAATAATCTTTACGATATATAAGGAAAGCGAAAATGAATCAGAAATGGAATTTGTGTTTAAACTTGTGTTTAAGCTCCAAGCAGGGTTACCAGAATATCTCTTTTAAAGAGAACACATCCTCTTTTTTGTACCGATCTTCTTGTTCACTCTCTTTCCCTTTTCTCATTTTTTTTTGTCCTGTATTTCCCTAGTTACTTTTTGTCCAATCTTACTTTTAATGATTTTTTTTGTATCGCTACGTACTTTATTGTCAATAAAAAAAAATTATATCAATTATTACCTATGGCAACTCAGTTTTCAAGGGATTAACCTAAGTTAAGCTTTGCTTTCAGGTTTATAATATTGGTTAGGTTTTTGCATAAGTTAGTGTTTATTACATTAGGTGCTCTTAATGGAAATCAGCCTTTATAGATGCAAAATTTTTACGTTATCTACCGGTATGTATTCTTTTTCTCGTTATAAATATAAAGTACTGTTAGATGCGAATATTTTTGCGAATAAATATTACATTCGCATATTTCCAGACACCATCCTATATATATTTTTAATTCTCTTTACATAGTTTCAATTTCTTACAACCCTAGATGTATCATACTGCGAATGTTGCAAAATCCTAGTCACTTCCGGTGCTTATCTTGTTTTTTTTGCTGAATTGTCTACCCGAGAAAGCGCACTTTAAATTCACTAACGGTACAAACAAATTATGCGTTTGCCTCGAAATGGAGCCTTTGCCGGAGGGTTGAGCGAGAGACGGAGTTTTCTCCCGGAGGGTATTTTCCGGTGCAACAGGCCACATCGAGCAATTTGCAGTTTGCTCCAGAGAAGCATTAAAGACAGTACCTCTCACCGCCCTCTTCTCTCCATCATTACGCTGGCTAAGGTCTCTCAGCTCCAGTTGCAAACAACCCGTCTCTTTGTAAAACGTGACCGTTGTTGTTTTTCGACTCGCCTTGGCTGCCGCTACTGTTTTCTGGGGGAATAATTTCTTGTTGCTCCCGCGTACACGTTGGCACTCTATTCATTTCAAGCTCATTGAACGCGGGCCAGTTTGACCTAATTCACACGCGCAGCCGGCTAATTAGGAAAGCGCACCTTTTCTTCTTAATTGGGGCCCCGCCATCGAAGATGATTATTTTCTGACCCCCTCCCCCCACACAAAGCACAGAGCCATTCGCATTCAGGGTTCGTACTCTCCTTTCATAGCAAAACTGCTTTTCCTTTTTTTTAATCATTTTGCTTGAAATCTTCCGGCGATTAGGTTTTGTTCATCTCCGAGCTCTTTCTCTTCCCATTCTCTTTATTCAAGATTATGTATAACTGGACTTTTGGGTACAGCCGATCTGGTATCGGCCGTGTTAATGTCTGTAGGGCGTAGCCGGAGGATATGGGTTGAAAAGGTCGCTGCCTATTACCACCTTTTTTTCCCCTTTCATTTCTCGTTAAGAGTTTTAAAATATTCCTCCCTTTTCTGTGATGTAATTAATGATTAACGTTATTAGAATCAATTGGCGAAAAACTACTTTCCGAATTGAAAGCTGCAGTGGGTAGAATCATAGAGTGGTTAAAAAGTGTCTGGTACTTAGGGGAATCTAAACGAGTACATTTTATAAATCGATGAATCAATATTTAGGAGGATTAAAATTATTTAAAACTAAGTCATTAAATGACGAAAAACATTTGTCTTTCCGTTGGGCAGGGAGGGGAAAGGGTATATTAATAACCATTAAAACCACTTAACCTCAAAAAACAATTCCTATCATCATCTATATATATAAAACAGTTCCGTAACTGACTCACTGACTCACTAACATACAACGCACATACCAAACCGCTGAACCTAAATGGCTGAAATTTTGCATGGCGATTCTTCTTATGGTGTAGGGGTGCACTAAGAAAGATTTAAAAAAATTCTTCTTAGATTTTTTTAAATTAAATTTTTGAGCTGTTTTAGTAACTGTTTTTAAGTTTGCATTTAAAATAACAATTTGAGGGTTATGAAATTTATATCACGAGAAAGATCCTAAAAATTCCTTTAAAATGAAATCTTTTTCGAATCTTTATCTCGATTTTCTGATTTTTGGGGAATTTTGAAAGATTAATTTTTAGAATTTAATTTACTAAATGTTGATCACGTGATTTCTTTTTCTGGCACAATAAATAAATTTATCGTCACGTGCATAACAACAAAATAGACAAAAAAAATTTCTTTCTAATGCAGCAGACAATTGGACATTATCCAAAAAAATAAATATCCCTTACGATATTTTTATAAATATATATAATATATATATTCCATTAATTGTATACATTGATCGTCGCATTTATTATAAATATATATATTTATTTTTTTGGCATTAATTGCATACATTGACCGTTTTATTTAATTTGAATGTACTCCGTAGAGAAGCGAGGTTTTTCAGCTAGTTCAGCTACAAGAGGGATATAACAAAATATTCCACAGAGTTCATAGGTATAGAGGTTGAGTCTTTGCTACAGACTATTTTCCAAATCTTTCTATTTCTTTAAAAAATAACTGAACTCGCCCGGGAATGAAAATTAAAATAAGATTCTTGCTTTCCGGACACTTATGCTGACCAATTATGCCATATTGCATTTCACAAACTCTGAAAGGTTCATGAAGAGGTCACTGTCATTACAGTGAATTTTATTAATTGCAACAATATTTCTACCATGTCTATATTAACTCACTTTCTTGTTTGTGTGTGAGTTTGTCCAGTACAAATCTTGCAATCAATTTTTAACTAACTTCCCGACTAGCTAGACATTTGAAACTTTTAGATTAGCTCAGAACACGATGACGATGCATTATTTTAATACTTTTAGCCATCTTTAAGCAGTTTGAATTCATTTTCAGTTAATTTTGTTTTGTAGAATGGTGCAGCCATCTATCGACCGGGACGGGAACGAAAAGTTAAACGCAAGTTAACATCAAATTCCCGAGCTAAACGATTGATTACGCATTTTATACCTCTTTATTACGCATTTGATCATTTTCTCCAGACTCGAATGCGACCATCGTGGTGTTGCAGACAGAAGCGTGACTCGTCAGTAAAGACAATTTCATTCCATTCTGCCGTCCACATCCTTCTGTCATCGCACCATTGGCGGCGGAGAAGCCTGTGGTTCTGCGTCAAAGGTAGACAAAGCAATGGACGTCTTGCGGACAGACCACTCTGCTGTAAACAGCGTCGAATGGTACGCGCAGACACTGGATGATGCGTTACAGACTGCATGTGCTGTGCTATGGTTCGTGATGTGACTGAGCGATCCGTCCCTGCCATGCGCACAATTT
Source organism: Dolomedes plantarius (assembly GCA_907164885.2). Taxonomy (NCBI): domain Eukaryota; kingdom Metazoa; phylum Arthropoda; class Arachnida; order Araneae; family Dolomedidae; genus Dolomedes; species Dolomedes plantarius. The sequence goes on from OU015497.1 coordinate 197,710,110, forward strand.
GCCTGTCATCACGTGAAGTGGTGCGCTGAGGTGGATGCGATCGAACACGCCGGTCCGTCGTACCCTCCTACATCCAACGATCACATATCCGCATTACAGTTGTTTGGTTTCGTCCAACACGACTACCGATTTCCCTGAAAGATAATCCACAATCTCGGTAGGCCACTATCCTTCCTCTGTCGAACTCGGATACTTGATCAAAAGATGATCGCTGTTTTCGACGAGGTATAATTGATCGTTTTTTTTGAAAAAACCACAAGAAAAACACAATTTCCGAACTTGAAATCGTCGAAATCTCCAAGCCTTAAATAGCGCTTTGAAGTGGCGCCACAGGCGCCCGTGATGTGCGTCTGCGCTGAAATTCTAATCATTTGCATATCTCACCTCCGCTAATGCATGTTGTAAATTTCATGTTATTTGCATGTTTCCTTCAGGGTGTTGCATTTACAGTGGCCAGCAGTGTATTTATAATAAATACAACGATCAATGTACGCAATTGATGTAAAAAAAACAAAAAAATATATATATAAAAAATCGTAAGGGATATTTTTATAGGCAAAATAATGTAGAAGAGAATATTCAAATTAAATCTACTAGAACATACTAAAGAATATAGGACAGTTAATATAGTACAGTTTAAGGAACATATCTTTTACTGAATCTTAATATTTTATTGGATTATGTCCAATCGTCTGCAGCATTAGCAAGAAAAAGAAATTTTTTTTGTCTATTTCGTTGCTATGCACGTGACGATAAATAAATTTAAAGTATCAGAAAAAGAAATCACGTGATCGGTATTTAATAAATTAAATTCTAAAAATGAATCTTTAAAAGTCACCAAAAATCAGTAAATGGAGGTAAAGGTTCGAAAGAGATTTCATTTTAAAGAATTTTTATGATCTTTCTCGTGATATAAAATTTATAACTCTCAAATTATTATTTTAAATGCAAACTTAAAAAAAGTTACTAAAACAGCTCAAAAATTTAATTTAAAAAAATCTAAGAAGAATTTTTCAAAAATCTTTCTTAGTGCACCCCTACACGATAAGAAGAATCGCCATGCAAAATTTCAGCCCTTTAGGTCCAGCGGTTTGGTCTGTGCGTTGTATGTCAGTCAGTTAGTCAGTTACGAAACTGTTTTATATATATAGATTAGTATCACACTGGTAAAACATTCGCGAGAGTCCTTTTTACTCCCACAGGAATTTGAGAAAATGTTTGCTCTAACATGTTTGAAAAGATTTCAGGAGGTGTTGAGAGGTAATGAGCGATTTCGTTTCTCCAAACTCGATTAGATATAAACTCAAAACCTTGTAGTCAAATACTTTCAGGGAGAATCATGCAGTGTCCAATATTTCATAAGCTTTCACTTCAACACCTTTCACTACTTTTTCGTGGAATCCTGATACCGCAAACCCGTGAGTGTACTTTCACTACTGCGTTGGAAAACAATTCGATTAGTGGTGATGTTCGTTAATTGGCAGCCGTAAACAAATCTTCCTTCTGCGTTCCTCACCCTCTTTCTTGATCTAAATCAGGGTTGGCCAACCCGCGGCACGCGTGCCACAGTGTGGCACGGCGTGGCTCGCGGAGACTTATTGAAAATTAAGATTTAAACTTATTGAACTTATATTTGAACTTATTTGACTTATTGAAAAATTAAGAAAAATGTCAAGTATTGTTGTAGGTTTGGATCAACATATGTTTGTGAACAAATGTTTTCTATTTTGAATATAATAAAATCAAAATATCGATCAAGATTAACTGATATGCACCTAAAACAACTAATTTTGTTAGCATCTTCAAGAACTAATCCTAATATAGATGACTTGGTAAAAAAACTACAAATTCAAAATCCACATTAAGTACTGACTGTTTAATAATTATTTAGAATTAAATGTTTCAAGTTATTCATTTTATTTTATACATAACCTAACTGACTGAACCTTTAAAAATGTTTATTAACAATAAAACCGAAGTTTGTACTTTTGTTTTTTTTATTATATTATTTTTTAAATCTCCACTACTCAGATAAAAAATATGTGCTATTTGTGTAAAAATTCCATAATCAGCCTATAAATAACATTTTTTCACCTTTTTATATTTTTTGTATGTTGGAAAAGTTGGAAGTGGCACGCATAATATTTTTTTTTTTCAGATAGTGGCACTCTTCCCAAAAAGGTTGGCCACCCCTGTTCTAAATGATAGAATAATTTTCCAGGTGATTAACATTTTTATTAAAACATAGAAGCTAGGGTTTTTGTTGAGAACTGAACTACGTCGTAGTATTTGAAAATAAAAGCTAGACGTCCTCGTATATGGATTATGGCAGCCATTTATTTTTCTCGTTATTTTAAACATAGAATTTCCTGAATGCAAATCACGAATGTGGTAAATAAAATTATTTGAAATGACGAATAAATTTTCATGGGCGAAACTGCTTGTGCAATTGTCCCAATACTACGTATCTCTTGGATGTCTAGTGTTATAGGACTGTTTTCGGTCATTAATATAATTTCTTTCATTTTCTTTCCCTATTCCTAATGATTAAGTCGAAAGGAGCTGGCAAAGTTTCAAGATTTTATGCTATGACTAAATTGAAATTCTTTCTACTATTTTCGCATTTGGTTCCCTCGTTCGGAGGTCTCCCAATGCATGCATTGAGACTCATTAATGCACTGATTCCCAACCACCACGGCACTTTATGGTGCTGCAAAATCGGCCAGGAGTACCACGAGATTTTTTTGTGGATAAACAAAAATATAGGAGTAGGGCCCTCTTAAAATATCTATATATTTAAGTTGCAAAGCCGAATTTTTGGGCAGTCCGTGAGAGAAAACTACTGCATCAATTTACTTCATTTTGATTTTAAATGAAAGGTGTGTCAAATTTGGTTTTTGTAACCGAAATTTCTATTCATCAGTGATAATTTACAATTAAAAAATTAATTTCTGAGCATACTCAGTGGCATGTTTAAATCTGTCTTTAGAAACTCACTGTTTATGCGCATGCTCATTGACATGTTTTAATGATAAACACGTTTATTCCAAGGAGTCTCTTCCAAGGAGTCTAGATCACTCTCTGCCATTTTTTTATGATAATTATGTTTGTAAAATATAAGACTAAACCTGATGGGAATCGTTTATTTAGCACTGTTTAATTAGCGGTAGTTTTCAATAAAAAATTTCTTTCTGCGCATGTTCAGTGACATTTTTAAATCTTGCTTTAGATACTCACTCAGGACGAGGCCGCTTAACACATTAATTTGTTTCTGCGCATTATTATGATTTTCAACATTTGGCAATGATGTGTTGAGTATAATTTGAATATTAGTACATTTATTTACTATCTAGCCGTCATGTTATGACGGGTACCAACTAGTATATACTCGTATTTAAGTTGCTAAGCGGATTCTTCGGGTAGTCTGTGAGAGAAAACTACTGCGTCAATTTACTTCATTTTGGTCTTAAACGAATGATTTTACTCTATACATGTGTCAAATTTGTTTTTTGTAACCGCACTTTCTGTTCATTAGCGATAATTTACAAATAAAAATATATTGTTTTCTGCGCATGTTCAATGACATGCTTAAATGTGGCTTTAGATACTCACTAAGCACGAGGCCACATAAACACATCAATTTGTTTCCGCACATGCCCAGTGACATGTTTAAATCTGGCATTAGGTACTCACTAAGCCCGAGGTGGCATCAAGACGTTAATTTGTTTCTTCCGCGGAATCTCTCTATAGCTCTCTCTCTGCCGTTTTTAGTTTTAATTTTTTTGTGAGATACAGAATTAAACACGACGGAAATTGTTTATTTCGTGCTGTTGAGTAATCCTATTTCTCTTTATTGGGTTCAATAGTAATTTTTTAAAGCGTATTTCTCTATTCTTAATATTATGATTTTCAACATTTGGCAATGTTGTGTTAAGAATAATTCGTGTATTAGTGCATTTATTTACTATCTAGACGTCACTTTTTGACGGCTACCAACTAGTAAATATTAAGTTGATATCAAAAATTTTTGCTCTAAGCACCCATAGCAAGTCTCGCATCAATGAAACATAACTATTCTTAGTAATTTCCATGGTAGTCCTCTAGTGAAATACTACAGTGAATGGCTATTTTTACCATGTTTTTATTAACTCGCTTTCTTGTTTGTTTGTGTGTGTGTTTGTCCGGTACAAATCTTGCAATCGATTTTCAACTAACTTCCCGACTAGCTAGACATTTGAAACTTTTAGAATAGCTCATAACACAATGACAAATACATTATTTTAATACTCTATAGCCATCTTTAAGCGGGATTGAATTCATTTTCAGTTAATTTTGTTTTGAAGAATGGTGCAGCCATCTATCGACCGGGGACGGGAACGAAAAGTTAAACGGAAGTTAACTTCCAATTCTCGAGCTAAACGATTGATTACGTATTTGATCATTTTCGTTCAAGTTGATGGGATAATTCATCAAAAAATTTTTTTTAAAGTATTTATAAATTCATAGAATTGTCAAGTTTACATGATTCGACAGAAAATCAAAAAACATGGTATATAAAAATTTCTTTTTATCTTGTAATTATTAAAACTCTATTAATATATTCTATTCTGGTGTTTGCTGCTCATATTATCAATCAATAAATAAAATCAGTATGGAGAAAGTATTTATTTGAACTTGAATTTGACTCGCTCCTTGTATAAATTCCTAATTGCTAATCCAATATTGAAAAAATGAGAAGAAGAAAAAAACTAAATTCTAACGAGGGTTCCCTGAGTTTCAAATCTCATTCCCGAGGTATATAAAGGTTGGGAATGTTATCACACACCAGTGAAGTTAAAAATAATTTTAGTTTGATACATCTAATGAACGATAAAGAAAACAGTTTTATTGTGTGTTTGTATCACTTGATTTTTAAACATATTTTCTGTATATTTCAACCAGACATAATTTCATGACATAATATTTTAAAAGTTTAGAATATATATATATATACAAGATCGTAATTCCTATACTTGACTTCCGATTAATACTTTCGATTTATTTTCGATCTATTTTCGATTAATTTTTCATTTGAAAGTTAGTTTTTGTCTTTATTTACATAAATTTTAAATATATTAGTGCTTAAACATTTGAGTAGTTAAATATTACAAGAGGAATGAGGAACAAACTAATTCCTATTAAGTATTTTAATTACAATTTTGGTGAATTCTTTATCTTATGTTTTTTTTAATCGTTTCTTAAAAAAAAAAAAAGAAAACAAACTCGGAGACTTCTGTTTTAAAGGGTACTTGTTTTAAAATAATGAATAAACTTTTTTTGACATCCAGGGATCAGATTTTTTCACTGGTTAAACCTCATTATTGTAGGTGTTACCGTACAGTTTATTGGATTAGGCTAGTGGGATGAGAGTTACGTCATTTACTCGACTTAAAATTTTATAACTGTCAACTGTGATATTAAAAAGACTATGGGTCGAGAAAGGGTGTTAGCAATTTTTTAGTGGATAATTGGCTATAAACATCGCTTGTTTATTATTAAATCAGGGAATGGAGCGTTCATACGTAATTTTCCTGTGGTTTACAGCTGTTTTGATATTAATATGGTATTTCGTATTTAATAGGAACATTGAGTGCGTTGAGGAATTCCTGGAAAAGAATGTCGGCACAAGTATAGAGGGCTATTATAGTTTCTAAATTAAGTTGTTCATAGATGCGTTAAACGAAACGGGATTTTCTATGTTAGAAAAATGAAACTTTAGAAAAAGTATTAAGGTAAATTAAGGTATGCTATCCCTTTTTTCATTACATATATACTCATGTGTGTTGTGTATACTCGTAGATGTACACTGAAGAGCCAAAAAGGCTGGTACACCTGCCAAATATCGTGTAATCGCCCCCCAGAGCACGCAAAAGTTCTGCAACATGACGTGGCATGGACTCGACTAACGTTTGAAGGTAATCTGGAAGAAATTTCCACCATGAATCCCGTAGGGCAATCCACAAATCCATAAGAGTGCGAAGGGGTGGAGACCTCTTCTGAACAGCCCGTTGCAAGGCATTCCAGATATGCTCAATAATGTTCATAGCTGGCGATTTAGGTAGCCAATGGAAGTGTCTAAAGTCAGAAGAGTGATTCTGGAGCCACACGATAGCTACTCTCGACGTGTGGGGTGTCGCATTGTCCAAGTCCGTCGGAATGTACAATGGACATGAATGGGTGTAGATGACCGGAAGGGATGCTTATGTACCCTTCACCTGTCAGAGTCGTCTCTAGACGTGTGAGACGTCTAGAGACCCATATCACGCCAACTGCACACGCCCCATACTATCACAGAGGCTCCACCAGCTTGAAAAGTCCCCTTTTGACATGTACGGTTCATGGATTCATGAGGTTTTCTCCATTCCCGTACACGTCCACCCACCTAATACAATTGGAAAAGGTACTCGTCTGACGAGGCAACGCGTTTCCAGTCATCAGCAGTCCAATGGAGGTGTTGGTGGGCCCAAGCGAGGCGTAAAGCTTTGTATTGTGCAGTCAACAACGGTACACGAGTGGGCCTGCGGCCCCGAAAGCCCATATCAATGACGGTCCGTTGAACAGTTCGCACGCTGACACTTGTTGGTGCCCCAGCATTTCAGGAAGTGTTACACGTCTATCTCGTTTAAGGATTCTCGTCAGTCGTCGACGGTCCAGTTCTTTCAAGGTCTTTTCTAATCAAATCTCCTACCGCTGTCGGAGATTTGATGTTTTACCGGATACCTGATGCTCACGGTACACTCTTAAAATGGGCATGCGTGAAAATCCGAATTGCAACGCTACCTCGGAGATGCTATGTACCATCTCTCGTGCGCCGACTGCAATGTCACGTTGAAAAGTCACATAAATCGTGATATCCTGCCATTGTTGCTGAATCAACAGATATAACAGCTTCGCCAAAAACCTTTTGTCTTATATAGGCGCTGCCGACTGCATCGCGTTACGCTGATTGGTTGCATATCTCCGTTAATTGCATACGCACGCCAGTTTTTTTTTAGCTCTTCAGTATATATTCCTCGTCTGTATCTATGTATCTATTAATCTGCTCATCATCTCTCTCTCTGTTTATATATATATATATATATATATATATATATATATATATATATATATATATATATATATATATATATGTGTGTGTGTGTGTGTGTGTATGTGATAATATTATTAATAACCTTTAATCACCCTTTTTGAACTTTCTTTCTAATCTGTTAACCTTTTGATGCCTTGGCGAGATGCTCCGCTTTTACCAATACTAACACTCTCCGCTAATTCCTGGCAAAGTCTCTTTGACATAATTCCATTTTCATGCGTAAGGCAGACGGCGTGCTGGTTCGACCCGAGTAACGTGTCATGCCGCTGTTCTCGTAAAATAAATTATTTTCTACATGCATCCGACTTTCATTATTTCGGCCTCGATTGCGAAATATTCAGGAGATGGCCATTTGGGACATCTCATGTATATATATATATATATATAATATGCGGGTTCCTGAAGCAGTTGGAAATATTCAACACTGATATAAAGAGTTGAAAATTATTTATTAAAAATAGGCTTTTAGAAAAATGATTCTGGGAGAGAGTAAGAAACATACACATGTTGATTTAAAAAAATTAATTCTAACCTCCTCTTTTGATCTCCTCGTATCAATAATTTTTGGTGCAAAAGGGGTGTATGACGCGTTTCCTCTTCTAGTGTAAGTTTCTATGAGGCAAATGAATACACCATTTTCCGCGAGACAAAGCTTAATGTACACCTGTCTCCTTTTTTTACTCTAGCAAGACGCTTTATGGCGCGTCTTCTCCATTTACTTTCGCAAATCGTTCTTCATGCTCGGCTGCAGTTATGAAGATGGCACCGGAAAACTTCATCATCAGCACGCTGTTGGACGAAATGAGCGTTAGACGATTATGTCTGTATTTGCCACTCTTTTTTTTGTGAAGAAGGAAAAACATCCCGTAAATAAAACGTTTCTGCGAACAATATAATGGATATTTTTCATCGTCAAGTAGTCTCTCTCCTCTTCATGATGCACTATGAATATCACAATTTTCATTTAAAGAGCATCATTTCTGAGAGAAAAAATTTTTTTTTCGCATATTCCTGCAAGACTGTAAATTGCTCGTCAACAAAATTTCTTGATACTTCCTGATATACGAAGCACATGTTCTTATTTATTTTCAAAGCGGATGCAGTCGTCGGTTTTTTAACAATGCTCCCAGTACGGAAAAAAAACCACTGCATTTTCAGGTGAACAATTATTTCCTCAGTGTACATATGTCATAAATATCTTCGGAGATTTCATATTTATTGTAGGAGACTAACAGGAAAGTAAAAATAATGGACTTCCATTTAATGAAATTCTCTTCTTAACGAATTTTCCTCCTGAATCTTGATTTCCAATTTCGCGGCGATTACAATAAATTTCTTTAAAAAATTTCCTATTTATTATGGGAACTGACAAAATGCAGGAAATGCTGTAGAATCTCCTAATAATGAATTTCCTTTTAACAAAATACTTTTCTAATGAACTTTCCTTCTGAACCTTGATATTGAACGACAGTTACACGTAAATTAGCTGCCACGTTACGAAATGGAATGTTTTTTACAAGAATGGTTTTTTCGGCTCATAATGCTTTGAATTTTCTTAATCACTTTTGTGTATCGAAAATATTTTATGGCTGTTTTATGGCCCATCGTTATCCACCGGGACTCCTTTGGCGAGCTCTTTGCATTTTGCCGTTATCTCGCACTCCAAATTTCTCTAAGTAGCTTGGATAACTTTGTCAGTCACCAGTAAATTTCAGAGAAACTACACATTCGGAATTTCTCTCCCAACTTAATCTTCAGTCATGCCAAAGTTTCCCGTGATCCCGTTTGGATCTTGTTTTTTTTCTAGTGCCCCCTCCCCCTCTTCCTACGGGGAGTAAGATAGCTCTGTTAAAGCGGATATATATATATACCGGGTGCGTCATAAATTCGTGCAAAGTTCAAAAAATCATAATAAAAGAAGAAATACTCGGGAAATTTTTCTGTTTGCTCCAATAAGATCTGAGGGACATTGGATTTTTTTTCCATGTAAAAAAAAAAGTTTCCAAAAGTAACCGAAAGAGGGCACTCACACGTCATACTGAGACGTTTTATGCAAATGAGGCAAACTCAAAAAAGAAAATCAAACAGATCACGATAACATGAGACTGTGAATTTATTTTAAAGTAACAGATGTTCAACATTACTACCAACACTAGGCAATAGGCAAGTGAGACGCGTCACTAAGCCCATTACAGCGGATTGTAGCATCGATGACAGCGACTGTCTGTCGAATGACATTTTTCAGTTCCACCAAAGTGATTGGGGATCCCCGGTACACATGAGACAAGTATCCCTCCAACTAAAAATTTCCCGGGGTCATGTCTGGTGATCATGAGGGCCACTGAACCTTACAACCGCGACTTATAGAACTCGGTCTTCAGTGAAAGATTCCAACAGGAACGTCTTCATATCACATGAAATGTGGGGTGGGGCACCATCCTGCATGAAGGTGAGAACAGGTAACGCATGACTTTCCTGCAATGTAGACTTGACCTTGGTGTCACGTAAAACGCAAACGTGGTCACGCAAAAGTGCCCTCTTTCGGTTAATTTTGAAAACATTTTTTTTATAGGGAAAAAAATCCAATGTCCCTCTGATCCTATTCGTGCAAACAGAAAAATTTTTCAGAGCATTATTACTTTTATTACGAATTTTTGAACTTTCCAAGAAATTTATGACACACCCGGTTTATCTATATATGTTTAATTAGAACATATTTTATTTATAACTTTTATAATTTATACAAGATACAATTACATAAAAATTAATACTTTAAGTATTTCTCGATCTGCGTGAGCTTTGCGTTTGGTGACCCAATATAAACTTCTTTATGTCCGGTTCTATTGCAGTGAGGGATAGCAGATGATCACCTCTGTCCATTGTGTCGAAGTGATTCCGCGTTTGGCTGAGTCAATAACTCGCCCGACTGCAATCTGGTTCTACCGAACAAAAAGTAGGTAATGCCATGATAAGCAATTTTCCTTTTTGTGGAAATTTTTTCGATATGCGTAATTAAGGCACTCTTTATGCGTAAATGGGGATTTTTGACTGGAAATTACTTCAGCTGCTAGGTCGCTCTCCAGCTCTAGGAATTCTGCATTCAAAGAAACACTAACTTCAGTAGAATTTGCATCAAAAGGATCAGCTAACCAGTCTGGAATATCCATGGCCAGAAGATCACGGAAACGAACTTTTATACCATGATAAAGCTAATTCAAACTATCCACATACATAATTATATCAACCTCTTTCAGTTCCTCGTTAACTGCTATCAAAAGTATATTGAACATCTGTGTACCCTGTGCTTCAGTTTGTACTTCTCTCTATGGACAAAGAGTTTTTTCCGTGGCCCTCCTGGCCTATACTAAAGCCACCAGGGGGCCATAAGGCCCCCGCTTGGGAACCGCTGAGATATGCCATACTGAGGATCCCACACCATAAAAGTCTTAAGATGGCTTCATATTATATATTTATCTCTCCATTTTATCCTTTCAGACTTTTATTAGGCAACCTCTTCGGTCCATGGCTGAGAGGGTCGAAATTGTCATAGGATACAAAATAATCCTCAGTGTGCCTGTCGGTCTAGCTCTGTCTCTATATATAATATAATCTAATATAGTACCGCCCACATCGCAAAGTGGAAGCTCCCACACTCCGTAGAAACTCGTACTCACAAGGTGCGCCCATAAAGGAACCGGACAAATTTTTATAAATAAGTAAAATATTACTCACCTTCAAATAAATTTATTTCCTTCAAAATAATCGCCAGAAGAGTCTATACAATTTTTCCAACGTTTCTTCAAGTCATCGAAGCACTGTTTATAGGCGTTGGAACTAACCGTTCGCAAAATACGCGTTACATTTGATTTGATATCCGAGACGTTTTCAAATCTGTCATTTCGTGGCCCTCTTAAGCTTCGGAAAAAGGAAAAAAAAATCAGCTGGCGATAAGTCGGGAGAATATGAGGGGGGATTTATCACTATAATTGAATGCTTAGCAAGATATTGTTGTACAGAAATTGCTGTATGGGGCCTAGCATTATCATGTAAAAGAAACCATTGCCCAGAATCAAACAGTTCCTTCCTAACTCGCCTTATCCTGTTTCTTAATCGAAAAAGCACCTCCTTGTAAAAATATTGATTAATTGTTTGATTTTCAGGAACAAATTCGTGGTGAATATGTCCTTTGTAATAAAAAGAATACAATCAGCATAACCTTTGATTTTAGAATCCGTACTTTTTTTTTGTATGGGAGAAGACGGTCCTTTCCACTCTGCACTTTGTCTTTTTGTTTCTGGGTCGTATTGTAGACACCAGGTCATATCTCCTGCTATAATACACTTTAAGAAGTTGTTCTCCTGTTGCGCAGTAATCAGTAAATCTTCACAGCAAGCTTTTCTGTCTTCTTTTTCCTGCTCTGTCAAAATCTGAGGCACAAATCAAGCACAAACTTTTTCATTTTCAGATTTTTAATTAAAATTAATCTACAGCTTTCTTTGCTTATCCCAGGCATGTCTGAAAGTTGCTAAGTTGTTACACGTCTATCAGCTTTTACCAAAGAACGAATTTTCTCCACATTTTCCTCGTTCTTTGAAGTTGAAGAGCACCCTGTCTTTGGTTCATCTTCAATGCTTTTCCGCCCACATTTAAAGCGGTTGTACCACTCATACACTTGTGTTCTTGATAACGATGCGTCATTATATACTGTTCGAATCATCTCTAAAGTTTCGGTTACAGATTTACCGTTTTTGTAACAAAATTTAATGTTACAACGTTGTTCCATTCCGAAGCAAATTTTTTTGTACAATGCCTTCTCAGTAAATGAAAATTACTACGGCGTTTTGATATGCAAACAACTAAATAACCAGTTTAAACTCGCTTTAACAAGAGTTGAGATGTCGCTCTTTCAAGCCAGGCGATTATTCTTTCACTTTTTTATTTTATCTTTTCATCTTTTAATTTGTCTGTTTACTTTATGGACGCCCCTTGTAGTACCACGAGCACCTAAAGAATGATCTCGGTTTCGAATTCCAATTAAGGCTTGGAAGTTCCAGTGCTGTCCTCTCGTAGGGAGCGCTGTTGGAACACTTAAAGAGATCTCCCGTAAAAAAGTAGCGAACAAAGTTTCAGTGTGGATGGGCGAATGTAGTCAAAAAATATATACCCGAATTTTAGTAGGGAATAATTTTATGTAGTTGTGCACTTGCGTTGATTTAGGTTCAATCTATATATATAAAACAGTTCCGTAACTAACTGACTCACTGACATACAACACACAGACCAAACCGTTGGACCTAAAGGGCTGAAATTTTGCATGGCGATTCTTCTTATGGTGTAGGGGTGCACTAAGAAAGATTTTTGAAAAATTCTTCTTAGATTTTAATAAATTAAATTTTTAAGTTGCTTTTGTAACTTTTTTTAAGTTTGCATTTAAAATAATAATTTGAGTGTTATAAAATTTATATCACAAAAAGATCATAAAAATCATAAAATTTCATCATGAAAGATCATAAAAATTCCTTTAAAATGAAATATTTTTCGAACCTTTACCTCGATTTTCTGATTTTAGGTGAATTTTTAAAGATTAATTTTTAGAATTTAATTTATTAAATGCTGATCAAGTGATTTCTTTTTCTGGTACTTTAAATAAATGTATCGTCACGTGCATAACAACTAAATCGAGAAAAAGTATTCTTTTTCTCTCTAATGCAGCAGACGATTGGATATTATAAAAAAAACTAAATATCCGTTACGATTTTTTTATAAATAAATAAATAAATAAATAAATAAATAAATAAATATATATATATATATATATATATATATATATATATATATATATTAGGGCGGAGTGTAAAAAAAAAAGTTTTCGATTTTGTTTTTGCCCTAGGGTTGAAAAGTTGGGTACTGGTGGGTAGCTCACGTATGCAAAGTTTTGGGAAGAAGAAAAATATCTTCCATCTCCATTTCGGCCGTGATTTTTAGCAGATTTTTACCATACAGTTAAAAATGTGTATTTCCATTGTTTTGTATGCAGCTTTTCGCCTTATCTGAAATAAAATTCAGAAAAAAAACCCAGAACTCACCACAGGGAGGTGGGTGTATTGCGAGTTCCATCCGAGACCACCCATCCACCCAACCATATCGACACTAACTCCTTTGCCCTTGCAGTTATTCCGGTACTCGCATTTGGTTTCAAATGGTGGCATAGCTTTTCTCGACTCTGTTCGGGTTCTAACTAAACCGTCACGCTTATTTTCTCCACACACAGCCGCAGAAACCTCTGTTACTAGTTTCAAGAAACATTCAACACTTTGGGTGTGGCAAGGAAATTTTATGCTTCCCAAGGTGTTGAACTACAGACTCTCCACTGGAAATCAAATTTCTCAAATCATCTTCTGTCAATTGGAGGTTCCGTCAAATTGCATTTCTGCCAATCAATAAGGTCTATATATGAAACTGCCTCGAAGTTGAGTGACGGAATGTTGTAGTGTCCGATTCCTTCCTTTTTTTCCTTTCTTGCTCGTAAAATCCTACGTAGTCCAAGTTCTCGAATGGACTGTCTGCCGTCTGTGATCATTGACAAGATTATTGCTTCCGGGTGGCCGAAATAGCCATTTCTCTGGATAATGGGATCGACCACAGTCTTTAAATCGTTTTTAAGATAGCGTGAGACGTTTATTGTCTGCCACAAATTTCGTGGACCATACGTGCAATATGGATTTAATTTGACTGTAAACCACATATGTGGGTGCACTTTCATGATGAACTCTGCCAGAGTTTGATGTTGGTTTGAAGGTTCTGACGAGCTAATGTATAAACGCTTTATTCGATTTGTACTTGTTAGCCAACGTGCATGAGACATTTTCCCAGGGTGCTTTTGTGACAAAATTGATGAGCAGTTTCTATTTGGGACAGTTTGAGAAATATCCCAAAGCTATCGCTTGTGTGTTCTAAGATCCTTCATGTCGATTTTCGGAAATTCGCTCGAAATATCTACAAATCTCACAAGTGGGAGGTTTTTACAATTTGCCAATGCTTTCCCAGTAGGACCAGAAAATGCATTAGGGCTGCTCGTTCCACCATCCAAATGCTACACTAAATGTTGGAGTGGCAACTCATTTGAGTGTAACTGGCAGATAAACCAGTGCAAGGGTTTCCCAATGGCTTTCCCAGAAAGGCGAATAACGCCGATTTTATAGTCAGTATTAACGGCTGCTCCATCTCACCCTATTGCTACTAGTTGATGAATGTCCATATTCAAATTCTCCATGAATTGCAGCATCATTTGAGAAATACTCAAATCTGATGATGAGATTAGTGCTATGTGTCCAAGGTACTTGCTTCCAGGTTCCTTAATCATTGTAACGTTTTCTTCCAGGACTGTTTTCTGGTACATCTTTCCCCCTACGCTCTTTTGCATTATAGTTTTGCCCTTCCTACCGTCAAAATAAAGTCTCTTCAGTGGTTCCAGCTGTCCTTCATTTCCTTGCTGATATTATTTCCAAATTTTTTCCTCTCTCTTCTTATTTTATGTCTATCAATTGCATTTAAAGTGTCTGTTTTGTTAATCATCCCCAAATCTTCCAAAACAGCGCTTGCAATGATGGCTTCAACCCGATCTGAAACTCCGGTTCTGTCACAAGCTATAGCTACTGCTGGGTATCGGCTTGATCGTAATGTCTTTTTCCCTTCAGATTGAATCATCCTGGATGTGGATGGGGAAGGCTTCAAGTAATCTGTGTCACTAGTAATCTGTGTCCCCAGTTATGTGGATCCACGTTTGAATCTGGATCAGGAAATGTGAGCCTAGATGGAGTAACAGATGGGGAAACGTTTATTTTAAGACTTACTGCTTCTGTCTCTTTCTGCTTCCTATAGGCTCGTTTCCTCAGCTTTCAGTTATTTTAAGTCAACTGCACCTATGGACATTTGCCTAAGCGTCCGTTGGTCTATAAGAAAAGTTCTTTCCATTTTAGGGATCCTTTTATGCTTTGGGCAAGAACATTTGTTAAAAGAAACACACTTACATAAAAAAATGTCGAACAATTTCCGTGAGTCTTTCACGAAGGTTTTTTAGCTTCGTTTCTAAAGTTGTTGTTGACAATGTTTGCATACCAAAATATTGCTTTACCTTTCTGCACGCAGTGTGTCAGCTGCTGCCTTTCTTATTAAGTTTCGAATTACCTCTGTATTTTATTTAAGAACAAAATGACGAGTTGCATACAAAACAATGGAAATACACATTTTTAACTGTATGGTAAAAATCTGCTAAAAATCACGGCCGAAATGGAGATGGAAGACATCTTTTGTTTTTCCCAAAACTTTGCATACGTGACCTACCCACCAGTACCCAACTTTTCCGCACTAGGTCAAAAACGAAGTCGAAAACTTTTTTTTACGCTCCGCCCTAATATATATATATACATATTTTACATCAATTGTATACATTAATCGTCGCACTTATTATAAATAAATATATTTATTTTTCTTTGGCATTAATTGCATACATTGACATTAATTGCATACATTGTATTTAATTTGAATGTACTCCGTAGCGAAGCGCGGGTTTCAGCTAGTATCTAATAAAACACCCCAAAAAGATTCTTGCGGCTCTCCTTTACGTTGTTCTTACTGTTTTTGACTGCAAACAAACTCTGAAATTCGGTTAGTACCTGCCATTCGTTGGTTTAACCCTTGCATATGTCCAATCTCACTTTAATATTGCATCAACATGAAGGTTTACTTTGAGAATATTTAATCTGTGAATCTGCTATATTTAAAACATTCTCGAACATTTTATACACTTCTCTCTCGGTTTTTGTCGAGCTCTATTGCCCTTTTTTCTGGAAACACGACTTATGCTATCAATAAAATAGTACTCTTCCAGTCGACAGATAGGGGCAATTTCAATCGAACCTATTTATAATGTACAATCGATAAAATAATTCTGTAATTCAGATTGTATGTCGATTTGTCCCCAGATGCACTAACCTTTGAATTTTATTTTTGTTTTAAGGATGATTATCAGAGGATATAATTTCCCTAGAGATTCAACAAAAATAAGTGCAAACACTTAAAAAAAATCACGAATGCTTTTTAAAATATCTATAATTTAGTAGCCCCTAGCATGATTATAAGGAACTTTTTCTTCTCCTCTCAGGGGTATCCATTTTTAGAAATATCTCGTCGTTATTTTTTAAGAAATGAATTTCTAACATACAAATTAAAAGTTATTTATAAATATATAAACATATGTATAACTCCCTATATATACACCAGCTGAATACTCGTGCTTCGCTAGAGTACATTTTAAGATAATTACAATGAAAAAGAAATGAAATTGCTTTTTAGGGGATTTCCTTATAAACAATATTTTTTTGTTTTTTCATTGGCTGGAACTAATAATACCAGCCTCGTCCGTGAACTTACGCGTGAGCAAGCTACGTAAAACTGACCGTGGCAGAAACAATTCTCTCTTAAATCTACGGAAACGTATTTTAAAGTTTGGCCTTGAGACTTATCGTCATGGCGAAGCATACTTTTAGGGGAAATTGCAGTCTCTTAAAGTCAAAGCGGAGGTCATTGGGTATTAGAGGAATGCGTAGTACGAACACTTTTTCTCCTTGAGCACACCCGGTTAAAGTAATGGCTTCGATTAAACTTTCATGCAGGGCTTTGACTTATAGTCTAGTACCATTACGCAATTTCAGTGGTTTTAAATTCCGAAGGAGTACTACGGGTGTGCCCTTCCGCAAAGAGAGCTTATGGCATGGAATACCCGGTGGTTTAAGGGAATTTAAAAACTCCACCGGATAGTTAACGGATCATTTGCATTACAGACAGTATCTATCGACTGTCAAAATTTCAGCCCTTTAGGTCCACCGGTTTGGTCTGTGCGAGATCTCTCAGTCATTCACGGAACTGTGTTATATATAGGTTTAATTTAATATCAATAAAACATACTAATTTGAATTAAATTCTTAAAACACTTCCATCTCAATTAGTATAGTGATTAAATTTTATCCTTTACAGTATTTTAATTTTTCTTGTCAATTTATTTCGTTGTTATGCACGTGACGCAAAATTAATTTAAAATATTACAAAAAGAAAAGAAATCTCATGATCAGGATTTAACAAAATAAATTCCAAAAATTAATATTTAAAAATTCACCAAAAATCAGAAAATGGAGGTAAAGATTCGAAAAAGATTTCATTTTAAAGGAATTTTTTATATTTTTTTCGTAATATAAATTTTATAACCCTCAATTTATTATTTTAGATGCAAACTTAAAAAAGTTACAAAAACAGCTTAAAAATTTAATTTTAAAAAATCTAAGAAGAATTTTTTTAAATTCTTTCTTAGTGCACCCCTAAACTGTAAGAAGAATCGCCATGCAAAGTTTCAGCCCTTTAGATCCAGCGGTTTGGTCTGTGCGTTATCTGTCAGGGAGTCAGTAAGTCAGTCACGAAATTGTTTTATATATAGACATATTTATTTATTTATATGCATATGTAGTAATAATTGTGTATGCATGCATACATACATATAGACATGTAGGTATGTATATGATTGTATATATATATATAATTGTGTGTAGGTATTTATTTGTGTATATTTGTGTAAGTGTGCATTATGAATGAAGAAAAGTGAGTTTTCTCTTTACTTCTTCCGCATTTCAAAGTCGTGCAGCAACAAAATACGTCCCTGGAGCATTCAGCAATTGCAAGATTCCTAGGAAAATGAATTCGTATCATTGTTAACGCCTTTTTCTTATCCGAGTTAACACTTGAGTCATGCGCTATATCTGTCACATTTTTTTTCCATCAGCGATTTGACTGCTCGACCTTTGATTCGTTCTTTGATTAAATTCGTCGCTTTCTTTGCTGTCGCTTTTTACAAGGATTTCAGATGCAATCGATAGTGCACACCATGACTAATGCCCAACGGAAAGTTTCGCAGTGTGTCCCGAAATCATATTAACCACTCCAAACATTACCGAAAGATGCAAACAGGTTCTCCCCAAGCCACCCTTGGAGTTAGTTCGTAACATCTCGCTGTGCAGTAGTACTTCGACGTTAGCAAACGCACAAGATGTTTTCGGTTGCTGAATTTTGCGAGAAATTGATGCACAACCTGAGAGATGTAAACGAAATTTAAGTTTTATAAAAATACCAAAATGAAAAGAAATACTAACAAAGAAATTTAAATACGAGATTTGAGCAAAGAAACTGAGATAGGTAACTCACAAATTTCCCAGTTTGCACCCTGCTATAATTTATGGTACAAGAGCGGTGATTAAAATATTTCAACTTTAAAAGAGCACAAAAAATATTCTCTCTGACTTCTCCTGTTCCGTTGTTTAAGGTTTCCCGGGTTTTATTCTTATTGCTTGTGTACAAGCATGTTTCGAAGATTTAAAAAAAAAATGACATCTCTCTGTCTCTGTCCCTTATCTCTCCTCACATTCTAACATACACACACACGCATATATGTGGTGTGTATGTTTGAATGTGTATATATATATATATATATATATGGATATATATATATTTATATATGTATATGTGTATATATATGTATATATATATACATATATAGTATATGTATATATATATATATATATACATATGCATATATATATATATATATATATATATATATATATATTTATATATATGTATATGTATATATATATATACATATATATATATATATATGTATATATATATATACATATATATATATATATATATATATATATATATATATATATATATTTATATATATATATATATATATATATATATATATATATATATGACAGCCAGTGAATATCTAAGGCCATAGTTGGGTTTCAATCCCGCGAAAGGTATGATTGTTTCAAGCTGTTTGGAATCGGCTTTTCTAGAGACTGATTATATCTGCATTTCTCTCCGACAGTTGCGTGTCTTTATGCTTTAAGGTTTTTGTTGAGGATAGTGAAGTATCTATTTATTTATTTATTTATGGACTTTTAAGGTTATTCGCGAAGACAACAGTTATCTTCAGATGGTACAAACTTTACAGAACATCTAGTTTTGATTCTTATATTCTCTCCGCAAACATAATCTGTTGTTGCTTTTATGCAAGTAATTTTCTACAATTAGAACCTAGCAACTATGAATTTTATGGAACAGGTTTTGGGAGGATATAGTTGTGTATATTATATATCAAACATTTGCAGAGTAGCGTAAGAAGAAATACTCCCACGCGCAAGCAAGAAACTAACTGAAATTTAAAATGCTAGTTAAAAAAAAAAATTGCAAATGTATCATTCACAATATAAGCACTTTTTCACGACCGTGTGACAACCCTATTTTTGACGTCACGCGAGCGTAGGTGAAAGCAGTGAACAATGATACCTAAATTTTAATCGTGCGGGATTAAAAAAGTAAAATTAAGGTTATGCAGAGCAGATTAAATGACGCCCCCGCCGTTTCGGTGCAATGTCTCCTGCCTCACCTAGCAGTATGAAAAATAAAAGAGTCCACTACCGTGAGATACCGAGGCTCGATGCATTCATCTTCGCCCGATGTATGCATGAAGGATCAGAGCGAGCCACGTGACGACTGAAGATGATGAATGGTTTTGTTTATGAAATGACCGTTTCCGAGTCATGATTTAGAGGTCACCAGGGGAAAGTCTGTTCTGAATGTTTTTGGATGATTCAGGCAGGTATTAAA
This sequence comes from Dolomedes plantarius, assembly GCA_907164885.2. Lineage (NCBI taxonomy): Eukaryota > Metazoa > Arthropoda > Arachnida > Araneae > Dolomedidae > Dolomedes > Dolomedes plantarius. Next base: position 197,729,965 of record OU015497.1, read on the forward strand.
ATATGCTTAATGATTTCGCTAGTGTCAATAATCATGCTGTAACAGGTAGTCAGAATAAGAGTAAAACATAGTACTTCTTTTAAATGTATATTTTTGCATTCGTATGACGCATTTGCAGTTCAACGTGGGAAGTTTTTTTTTATTATATTTTCACCTTGAAAGGCATCGACGCGAAAGGAGCATGCATTTGTTTTAAAAATATTTACAATTTACACGAAGGTCAGTTCTTTTGGTTAATTGAAATTAAGTATTCTTAAAAATTATGTTTAAAGTTAAATATATATGGTTTTTAATTTTTATGAAATCTAGTCAAAAGTCACTTTTAAAATTTTTTCCTTATAATTTTGAAGATTGTGTAACTGCATAAAATGTAAATAGTTAATTTAAATTTAACTCTCAAATATTTTTATAATTTTTAAATGTTACTTTTGTAACTATTGTTAAAAATTATTTTGTGGCAACAGTTATATACATAGTTTCTTTTTAGAATGAAGTTGAGTTGAAAAATAAAATGGTTTGGTGTTGATAAGTTGTATTATTAGTTTTTCTTTAGTTAAATACCGTTAAAATAGTAAGTTCTGCTTACGTTGTCTCAACTAGGAGGCAGCAATGGTCTTGAATAGGTGTTCATTACGTACACACAGAGATTTATTTACATAAACTATATATACTGCCTTTCTTCAGCTGCAAACCAAATTACACAGGAACATTTAATTAGTTCAGCGATTAAGGGCTTAAGCGATAAGCTTAAACAGCAACTTTCCTCTACAACAAATACATTCTTCAGATCTTTGATCTAAATAAACATAATGACATTCAGGTATTCTAAACACTATCTTATCAGGGATTAATCCTCAAAAAGCTGTTACTGCCTGTTATCTTTCGTATTTAATTACAAGTTTCAGACACAGTAGTTCTCTTAATTATAATTAATTGGCAAGGCAAAATTTAGATTTCGTTGTAAGAAAAATGCTTCCGCTGAGGGATGAGTAACGTCATTACTTAATGAGGGATACTTATGTTTTTAGCTCTTAATTAATCTTAGAGCTCTTGATATCTGATTAATTCTTTATTTCAAAAACTTATCCTATCATTCTATTTTTTCTTCTTACATTAAAAGTTTCATACAAAAACATGTTGGGGTAAACAAATAGTTCATTCAGAGTAATAAATAAATAAATAAATAAATACACTCATGGACAAAAAAATTAGCGCACCAAGAAGGAGTCATCAAAATGAAACGAAATTTTACATACGTAATGACTACTTTGATATAAGTAAATGATAAGAAAATCAAAGAAAAAAGATAATTTATTTCAGAGAAAAAGGCAAAAGAACGGAGGAGTTAACACTCCGTTGGACCCCCTCTAGCGTGAATGCACGATGCGATACGATCGGGCATTGAGTCATACAAGTTCTGTATGATGTCTTGAGACATTTCGTTCCATATTTGCTGTAACCTTGCCTCTAGTTCGTTCAAACTCGTGGGATGCCCAACTCGTCGTCCCAAATGATCCCAGATATGCTCGATTGGAGACAAATCTGGGGATCGGGCAGGCCAAGGAAGGGTAGTAACAGTGCGGAGACAGTCTTGTGACACCCTTGCCGTATGAGGCCGAGCATTGTCTTGTTGAAAAAGGGCTCCTGGGAGCCGTTGCATGAGTGGCAACACATGTGGTTGCAGGATTTCATGAACACACCGCTGGGCTGTCATGGTGCCAAGGAACAATACTAGGGGTGACCGTGTATTGTAGGCAATGGCACCCCATACCATCACACCAGCTGTGGGAGCGATGCGTCGCTGTACAGCAAAGGCAGGATTGAAGCGTTCACCACGGGATCTCCACATACGAACACGATTGTCATCACTGCCGAGATTGAATAAGGATTCGTCGCTAAAGACGACCTGGTTCCATTCCGCTGCAGTCCAGTTTCCTCGGTAAAACTCCAAACGGAGGCGTCGATGGGTGGGCGTCAAGGGCAGCACACGTAATGGGCGCCGCGATACCAACTGTCCTTCAGCCAGGCGCCTTCGTGACACAGAGGCCCCTGGTGAAGGTGCTAACTGTGCCTGGATGGCGGCCGATGAAGCAGTTGGCTGTACGCGTGCATTTCTTACAATGTGGCGGTCTTCTCGACGACTGGTCTGTCGAGGGCGTCCTGAGCCTGGTCTTCGTGTACATGACATCTCTCGGGTCCACTGGTCCCAACACCTCCTCACAACACAATCAGAGCGGCCTAATTGACGAGCTACTCGCCTAGCTGACCACCCAGCTTCCATCATCCCGACGATTCTCCCCCTCTGAAACTGCGACAACTGCTTATATTGTCTTCGAACACGGCGTAATGGCATGTCTATCTCAGCTCTTCCTTTGTAAATGATTCAGCACACTCAAACAAGCTTTGGTTACCTGTTTTATACTCCAGAGAGTACGATGTTCAACGCCCTCTACCGGCTATACGTAATGCGCAATCACGCTGCATTTCTAATCATTTGAATATCTTCCCGACATGTACCTTCATTGCAAATTTCGTTACGATCCCGCAATTATTTCTTGGTGCGCTAATTTTTTTGTCCATGAGTGTATATTTAAATATATATATATATACACAGGTGGTTATCAAAATAATGGAAACACCTATCAATATTAGTGGTGTTCATGAATGTGCTTCGTATTCCGTAAAAAAGATTCTGCCCATCGGTATTTTTTTATATAATGTAGTGTATGTATTATTCTACTATCAGGTAGCAGTAATGAAGCTAAGGGTATCGTGTTTTTTTTTTTTTTTTTTTTTTTTTTTTTTTCGGAGGGGGGGGGGGGGGGGACATCGTAAAATGACAAATCTTGCAGACATTGCAAAAAGGGCAAATTGTTGGAGTGCGTTTAAATTGGAGTATATCTTGCTGCAACCCCCAGGCTAATGGGTGTTTTTCGAGCTATGGTATCGAAAGTCATTTTAGCATACAGAGTGCACGGAAAAACATCCTTTGCGAAACAGAATAGTAGACGAAAGGGAGAGCTCAGTGAAAGAGATGGATGGGGCATTGAAGCGGATTGTGATACAATGAAAGAAAACAATTGCAACCAAAATGACCGAAGAGATGAATCTGCATCTGCATGTTCCGGTATCAACCATTACAGGTAGAAGGGAACTTCACAAACAAAGCATTGACGGAAGAGTAGCTATCCCCAAGCCACTTGTAATAGATGCCAATACAAAATATCATCCACAGTGGTGCCACGTGTGAAAATCCTGGTCGAATAGTATGTCGAAAAACTGCATTTGGTCCGACGAATCATTGTTCACATTGTTCCTCTCAACAGGACATGCGTATGTCTGGAGAACATCTACACAAGCGTAAGATTTTGGCTGTATTATCTCAGCTGTCAATCATGGAGGTAGATATATCAGGGTTTGGGATTTCATCTCATGGTTTTCTTCAGGCCCTATTGTAACCGTAAAAGGGAGATCGAATGGGAAGGAATATGTCAAAATTTTAGCTCACTAGTCCATTCTATGGTGCAAACATTGTTTCTTGCAGTAGATGGCATTTTCCAGGATGATAATCCCCCTATACATACAGCTAAATCTATCAAGTATTAGTTTGAAGAGCATGAAAAAGAAGTCAAATACCTTAACTTGCCCTGTACAATCTCCCCGACTATATGTCATCCAACCACCATGATTTGTATAAGCGGATAGAGCCAGGTATCGATATCCACCACAGTATCTCTACTTTCATTATTTTCCCCTGAAGAATGGTATAATATATTCTTACCACTATTCATGACTTGTATAATCCAATTCTAAGGTGAATCAGGTGGTATTACACGACAAAGGTGACGCCGTATTAATAAAGGTTTTCGTGATGTTTCGTAGTGTTTCCATTATTTTGATAACCACCTGCATATATATATAATATAATATAATATATATAATATAAGGAACTTTTCACTTAAATTTTAAGTTATTCTAAATGTTAATGTTCGGTGTTGAGGAAGGGAAATATAGTATTTCATATTTTTCCCTTTCAATAATTTTAATCTGATTATTTAATAATAAATTTTGTATACTGTAATTTTATTTTTAAACACGCAAATTCATTAAATCGATTTTCAAGTTATCTGAAACAGCTTTCTTTTCGCGTGTGACGTTCCTTTTTTGGTTCGTTGAAAGACCCCATGGAGACTTTGTTAAGGGGACAGTGGACTTTCAAAGTTGTGAAATTTGTCCAAAAATTCGATTTTTTTATTTTATTGAATTGTGAAACTACGGACGAGTAGGAATGTGTTGCAAAAAATTTTTAATTTCTGTGATTACTTTCCTAGTTATAGGCATTTGTATTTAATTTAGATATTATGTGATTACAAATAGCAATAACTTTATATTTGATTTTCTCAAAATAAAAATTTTCATGCCATACGAATATTCAAGCTGCTCCAGGTGCATTTCTAATTATCGTATTGCTTTGAAATTTAAGTTTTAAATACTTAACTGTATAGCAAATAAATCTTATTGAAAATAATTATGCTTCGTAGCCCAGAATTTCTAAATTTTGTACTTGAAGAGATGATTTATAGGTATTTTGCGGAATGAAAAGGGTGTTTTCCCTATTATTATTTTTTTCTCTTTATATTTTTAATGAATGCTTAAAATAAGCAATAAGTTTCACTGTTAGTTCTATAAGGTATCCTGTAAATAAAAATTACCATATTATATGCAAAAGAAATGCTCATGGAACATTTTTTAATTAGGCCAATTTTTGATATAATTAATAATTCATAATTCATAAATTATTAGTATTTCATCATTAAATTTTAACCACTTTTACATATGTATGGTACTAATCACATATTAAAATTTCAAGCAAATCCAATCAAAACAAAAAAAGTTAGGTTTGAAGGTCCACTGTCCCCTTAATAAACTTATAGAATGTAATATATCGAAGAATCCATCTCTTAAATTATTTTTAATACATGTGCTGTTTAATTAAGTAAATATCAGATTCAGCCGTTCAACTGTAAGGGTAATTTCATTTATCAAACGCTTTACTAAAAGTTTTTTTTCGTTTTAAACTTTGTTGAGTAATATGTTAAAACTAGTTGGTTATTTTGCTTTTCTATTACGATGATTAACGCTCGGTATCCTTCTGTAAATAGTGTGTTACCCTACTTCGGCTTCACGCTGCATCAGCCTCTCCCCGCCTTATGTCATAATAATGTATAACACCTTTAGTCTTCTTTATCTGCCCAGCTGTTTCAGAATTGGAGCACCAAAACAATTAAAGAGTCCGATCGATACAATACTCAACGGTTGCCTCGTTTATTCCTCCTACTAGATAACGATGACGCGGAAGTGAAATTAGAGGTCGTTCGTCAAGACAATGTTGTCTCAAAGAAAACCGAAAATTCTCGGGGAAACCGGAAGGCAAAAATCCTAGACTCTCTACACCCCAAAGCCTGGCATTCAAGGCCACGCAGAAAAAATCCTAATTCCTACTGTCACTCGGTTTTTTTTGAGGCGCCGCGGAGGGCTACGGCTATCGCTTCTGGAGTCCCGTCACGTTAACTATTCGGCTGTAAAACAACTAAGTTCTAGTTAAGGACCACGCCCTTGTTTTAATGCTCGTTTGGAACTTGTTGAAAGTACCTGTTGCTGAAAATAAAAAGTGAGTAAACCACGCAGGGAACAGGTTCTTTCAGACCCAGAATTGAGAGTTCCAGAGATTTGTCTGATTAGGGATTAAAAGTTGGTTTATATGGGTGTGAGGAATATGGAAAAAGAAAAGAGTATTTAATGGGGGAATGGAGTTCGCGAAATTAACCACCCAGAAAGGCTTTATTTAAAGATGTTTCGAAACTTCGGAAAGGTAAATGTTGAAACGCCGCTCACTTGTGAAATAATATCATCATAGCAGATATTACTTTTTTCTTTTTCAAGTATGATGATTTTGTTAGAAATATCGAGATCTTACGGTCAGTCTCGCAGAGAGCTGACTTACAGCTCTCTCTGCTTCAGCGATTAGCAGATTTCTCAACATCTTTCTACTCACTTTTAAAACGGTGGTTGGACTTTATTATAGATATTTTCATATACCTATCTTAGTGTATATTTAATGCAATTCAGATTTAAATACATTAAATAATATATACATATATATAATATTTGTGTATTTGTTAAATATATAATAGTATAAATAAAAGTAATTGCCCTGCGTCATTCTCTTAAAAAAACCCCATTGCTGTAAATAAAAAGTATGTAAACTACTCAGGAAACTTGTTCTTCAGACCCTGAATTGAGAATTTCCAAGATTTCTCTGAGTAAGGATTAAAATAGGGTATAATATGGTTGTGAGAAAAATAAATAAATAAATAATATATATATATATATATATATATATATATATATATATATATATATATATATATATATATATATATATTTATATGTGTATGTGTGTGTGTGTTGGTTGCGGAAAAAGTGATTTATCGGTGATTATCCATAATCATCACTCCTCTTGGTGACTTCGACAAATTTCTCTAACTTCCTCACTTTTACCGGCGATTATGCATTATTCACAAATGAATTTGGTGAGTTTGGTAATTATCTATGAATATATTACTCTTAAAGCCCTTTTTTGCATAATTTCCAAAATGTAATTCATAAATTTGATTAAGTGTTCCCATCTTTTGTTGTTTTAATACAGCAACTTATAGATTTAAATAAATTTTAGTAAAATGAATCAAAAGTGTAGTTCTTTTTTGTTTAATCAATATTAGAACGATTTAATAAATGTAAGGAAACTAAGGAAAATCGCTTCAGCTTAATATTAGAGATATGTGTACAAAAATATAAACAGAAACTGCCGGGAAAAAATAGAACTCTAATTCTTACTGCTTATTCAAACATCGCAAACTATCATGGCATTTCGAGTTAAATAATTTTTCCTTTTTCTTGCATTGCATTTGGTAGAATGACACTTTCTGTTACATGAGCCCCTTTGGTGCCCCTGACTTTCTGAATTTGATATTTTTCTTGTGCACTCCCTAACAAGCAGAGTGATATTGGTATATTCTCTACAGTAAGAAATTGTTTGTCGCATGGCCCAAACTAGTTCCTGGTATACAATTGTCCTTCGTTCCATACTGTTAGAGTTCTTCATTTGCAGCAACTAATATATTGGTATATATTCCTCGCCGTGCCCACATCTTGTATGCTTAGCTTAAATTAAAAGTTACTCGTTGAGACTGCATTATTTATCAAATTTACCATCCTAGACTGGAGATTATGCATAGTGTCTGGTAAATTTGATGAATTAAGTACGATTTATCATATTTACCCCGACGAACTGGCATCATCACAGGTAAATGTGATTAATTCGCAATATATGAGATAAATTAATCATATTTACCAAAATCGTGGTGATTATGAATAAAAACCGGCTATTATGCATAATCACCGGATTAGTCACATTCACCGCAATATCTATATATATAAAACAATTCCGTAACTGACTCACTGACTCACTGACATACAACGCACAGACCAAACCGCTGGACCTAAAGGGCTGAAATTTTGCACGGCGATTCTTCTTATAGTGTAGGGGTGCACTATGAAAGATTTTTGAAAAATTCTTCTTAGATTTTTTAAAATTAAATTTTTAAGCTGTTTTAATAACTTTTTTTAAGTTTGCATTTAAAATAATAATATGAGGGTTATAAATTTATATCACGAGAAAGATCATAAAAATTCCTTTAAAATGAAATCTTTTTCGAATCTTTACCTCTATTTTCTGATGTTTGGAGAATTTTTTAAAGATTAATTTTTAGAATTTAATTTATTAAATGTTGATCACGTGATTTCTTTTTCTGGTACTTTAAATAAATTTATCGTCACGTGCATAACAACTAAATAGACAAAAAAGTATTTTTTCTTGCTAATGCGGCAGGACGATGGACATTATTTTGTCTATAAAAATATCCCTTACGATTTTTTTATAAATATATATATATATATTTTTCTACATCAATTTTATATATTGATCGTCGTATTTATTATAAATATATATATATTTATTTTTTTTGGCATTAATTGCATACATTGACCGTTATATTTAATTTAAATGTACTCCGTAGCGAAGTGCGAGTTTTCAGCTAGTCTATATATATAAAACAGTTCCGTAACTGACTCATTCATTCATTCATTCATTCACTGACTGACTGACATACAACGCACAGACCAAACCGCTGGACCTAAAGGCTGAAATTTGCATGGCGATTCTTCTTATAGTGTAGGGGTGCACTAAGAGAGATTTTTGAAAAATTCTTCTTAGATTTTTTTAAATTAAATTTTTTAAGCTTTTTTTTAACTTTTTTAAGTTTGCATTTAAAATAATAATTTGAGGGGTTATAAATTTATATCACAAGAAAGATCATAAAAATTCCTTTAAAATGAAATCTTTTTCGAATCTTTACCTCCATTCCTGATTTTTGGTGAATTTTTGAAAGATTAATTTTTAGAATTTAATTTATTAAATGCCGATCACGTGACTTCTTTTTCTGGTACTTTAAACAAATTTATCGTCACGTGCATAAAAACTAAAGAGACAAAAAATAATTTTTTTTCTTGCTAATGCGGCAGACGATTGGACATTATCCAAAAAAAATATTAAATATAGTAAAGAAATGTTCTAGATACTGTACTATATTCTTCAGTATTCTTTATATTAGATTTAATTTGAATATCTTCTTCTACATTATTTTGTCTATAAAAATATCCCTTACGATTTTTTTATAAATATTATATATATTTTACATCAATTATATACATTGATCGTCGTATTTATTATATATATTTGGCATTAATTGCATACATTGACCGATGTTTTTACTTTGAATGTACTCCGTAGCGAAGTGCGGGTTTTCAAGCTAGTATATTATATATGTATAGAAATGTGTGTAGAGAGTTGACTTACAACTGCTGTGTTCAGGACGTTACAGAGTTCACAATATCTTTCTTCTCATTTTTTATACAGTGGTGCATTCTATATAGATATATTCATATATATCTATATATATATATATTTTATATATATATATATATATATATATATATATTATATATATATATATTGATTGATATTGAATGTATTATATATTAAAATATTTAAAATGTAAATGTGGGAGTAAAAATCCTCTTTCCGTCTCTCTCCTTTTGAAAATACCTGTTGCTGAAAATAAAATATCTGCAAACGTCGCCAGGCAACAGGTTCCTATCACTTAGTGTTGAGAGATTTGTCTGTCGAATCTCAAAAAAATGGTTTATATGTGTAAGATGGAATTACAAAGTAGTGATAAGGACTAGAGTTCTTGAAAAATAACTCCCAAGAAGCAATTATTAAGCATTTGTTTCAATCTGAATTTTTTCATAAGAAAATATCGCAGACATAAATGTAGAAAACAGCAGACTTGGTAATCAAACAAATGCAAGCTTGTTGAATGCATTAAACTTTGTTTTATGCATTATCAATCTCATGCATTATTATTATTATATTGAGGATGATGGTTTGTTAGAAGTTCGAGATCTTTTGTCACCTCTTTTTTAGGGTTCACAAGATTTATTTCCTTTCCAGTCATACCAGAGTTCTCAATATTTTTTTTTCGATAGTGATTTCACTCAATGATGTACATATGTTACGGCCATGTCCGAAGTCTGGCCAATTCGCTAAATAGCTGGCCACTATAGGATTGTCAAGTGACTTGGGCCAAAACCTGAAATAATCGAGAACGGACGGACTACTTCGGTATTTTGGTCAGACAATTTGCGATGTGCCCGACAGTAAATGGCAAGCTTGAGAAATGCCCAAGAAAAAATTAATTGTAATTGTCTCTGATTTTGAAAGTGATTTTTCCTACTTTGGCTAAACTAAAGGGATTTTCACAATAATATTAATTAGAACCGGTATGATCAAGTCACGTAACTGCACCATCCAGTTCCGAAAACCTTCTAGCTTTGTTGGACAATTCGTGAACTGGCCGTTGACTGTCAAGGGCATCGTGAATTGGCCGAACAAAACCAAAGTATTTGTAAATTTTGATTACTTCGGGCTTGGCCAAGGGACTTGGCCAATGCTAGAAGTAGCCAGCCATTTCGCGAATTGGCCAGATTTCGACAGTAACATATACACTGAAGCTTCAGATAAACTGGGTGTAGATGATCCCATTTGGAATACGTAGCATCATACACACTTTCGCATAAATGTTTCGTACTCAATCAGCATACATGAAGGGACATACATCTATGGTAGCCTCAAAAGTTAATTGCGCAGTCAAAATGGCAATTAATCCTGATTAAGCGAATTAATACTGATTAAGCGAATTTCAGCGAAGTACGATAGAAGGTACTTGGGATATGGGTCATACTATTTCAAAGATACAGGCAAAGTTTAAATTTTCACTTAGCCATTTCCGAGGGTGTACTTTGAATAGAAGAATTCCTATAAACGATATCGAAACCGCGGCATCAGTATGGCCGTCGAGGGATGATCGTGACCGGCGCCATTTATTGAGAATCAGATCAAGAGAAAGGAGTGCTGTATTGATATTAGCTTGAATACTTTACGACTTCCACTGCACGATATGAGCTTTAATAGCTGACGTCCAACGTGAGTGTCGTCACGTGGACGACACTCACGTTGGACTTCTGCTTTCGCTGCTTTCTTCACGACACAGAGCTCTGCTCCTTGTATTGGGGGATCAGGACACCTCCGTAAACATTCGAAGATTCGAAACGAATCGCATGGTCTACCGAGTTTTGTGTCCAACTAATTTGAGGAGATGGAAGATCAGCGTGTAAGGACCACGCCATAAATCAATGAATCCAGCATATCAAAAAGGGAATTTACAGGTTTGTGATCCCTGAGTAATAGTGTGGGTGTGTGAAACCTGGCACGAATTAGGACCCCTCATACATCTACAACTTCTCTAAACTGGGAAACTCTAAGATAACATCCTTTCAGATGTGTTACAGCCTTTCATGCCATGCGTTCACTATGAAGGGTTTGGACGTTCGCCAACAAGAGAATTGCGCTCCCTCACACATCACTGCACCCATATTATGGTTGAGGAATCCTCCTAAGAATGTTGGAAAAGGAAATGGCCCCCTTGTCCACCAGATCTCAACTTCATTAAAATTATACAGGATGCCATGCAGTGTTCCGTTTAAAGCAGACATCCACCATAAAGGAATACTATAGAATTGTGGTACCGCTCTTCAGAAGGCATGATGTTCATTGTCTACATACATCTTCAGGAAGCTCATGCAGTCCATCCCCGTCACATTTCTCCGGCCGGCACACACACACACACACACACACACACATATATATATATATATGTAGAATCCACAAGTAGAGATAAGTATCGGTGTATTGTCCAGGGATATTAAAAACTAAGCGTTAATTTACCGACTTATTTATTTAAAGTTAGAAATGTCGGCACAGCACAATATAGACAGAAAGTAAACACTATAGTATAGTTCTGCACGCGGCCCACAGAGTCCGCATACGCCAGCTTCCTCTCGCCGAATCCCCCCGGTTCGTGGCCGTAATCTCTGCCTACCGCGCCCTCTGGTGGATTCCTCATCCGACATATATACATATATATATATATATATATATATATATATATATGTGTGTGTGTGTGTGTGTGTGTGTGTGTGTGTGTGTGTGTGTGTGTGTGTGTGTGTGTGTGTGTGTGTGTGTGTGTGTGTAATGTATGGGTGCATGTCACTCTCTTCTTTAACAATAACATTTAAAAGCGATGGAGAAATCTCGATAAAGTTAGCATTTAAAATCTTCCTAGAATCTATACAAAGGGCAATTTATATTTTGTGACTTCTGTAAAAACGTGACTAATCATCGCAGAAGTTCCTGACAACTGCGCAATTAATTAAATGAACTATTCAGTGGAGTCTTGCAGAACTAGTTTGTGTTTTTATAGGGAGAGTTGTTAAGCAAAAATATCTTAATTTAATCTTCTCGTGATCGAGATGCCATGTTTCTTTCTACCAGTATTTCTGCCTTTTCGTCTAATTTCTTCCTACTTCCATTAATAATTAAAATGATCGTCTCAAGTAGGAAGAAATGAGGTGAAAAACTCGCGTGAGATCACTTATCTATTTTACCTGATCGGGAATAATTACGAGTTACTGAACGCGATCGGAAACGGTTCACAGCTCAGCCGAGTGAAAATTAGAATTCTGCACTCTGATATACTCTTGAAACTAAAGAAATCTTATAAATCAGCATTTTTATTTAATCCTGTACTTCTATTGAAAGAAGTATTAGAAAGTTCTGTCTCTACTTTAAGTATGAATTTATTTTACTAAAAAGTCTTTTCGATGAGTATATCTGTTAAATTTTCAACAATCTTTTATTAGTTGAAGTTCTCTCAGAGTTTTGTGTTCGTGCATGTATGACAGAGACACAGCTTCAAAATTAATATGATTTTACTGTTATATATGTTATATATATCTATATATATATATATATATATATATATAATTATATATATATATATTATATATTATATATATATATATAATATATATATATATATTATATATATATATATATATATATATATATATGCATTGTAGCGTACTGGAAGTATGGTCTTAGGTTTTTCCCAAGACCCCACAGAGTGCTTGAAACACAGCTGCGTGTTTACCGGGGAAAGTCTTGCCAGTTTCCACCGGTTTTGAACCCGGGGGATTTTAAAACGTTTTCCTACAGATGCAGCCAGTAAAGCTGTCGTCCTAACGATTCTGGAATGTAATAAAGTTCGGCGTTACGAAGAAGAAACTGTCACCAACGATTGCCGACCCCCTCTCTGAGGGAGAGACGCCGTACAGAATCGCCTTCAGTGGACGTGTTTTTTTAAGCTCCTGGTTGGGACTATATGATTTCCGGGAGCGTGCATTGTAGATCTGCACAGAGTAAATTGAATATGTTGAACCTTAATGTTAATTTTTTTTTGTTTGTAAATAAATTCTCTTAAGTTTTGTTTAAAAACGGCTTCGCATTTTTATTTAGGACATTGTTTTTTTTGTTAGTCTGGATCAAATAGTAGTAAATTTAGCAACGCCTCAGAGAATCGCTTAACCATTTACTGTGACGGCCACAGTGTGTGTGTAGAGTTGGAGGAAAATTTTGTTGGGTTTAAGTAAAAATAAAGCACATTTTAATTTTCCCCCAGTAACTTATGAAGAAACGTATTTACCACCTTTGTTCCACTTCCTTTATGCCATCTCTCAGGCAACTCTCATAACATCCTCTTCCCAAAACTATTTTATCTATTAGAGCAAAGAATGTGTATCAGCTGACATTTTGCAATTTTTCCAAGGAACTGAAATTTTTCCAATAAGAGAATTTATTAAAGACGGAAATAAACAGAACTCTGAAGTTGCAATGACTGTTAAATGCGGCTGAACAATCAGAATTTTCCAGCCAGGGGGTAACAGTGTTTTGCATGGTCACCAAAGAAACATGTAGCCTTGCGTTTATACTGGTGGAAGATTATGCGTTTTCTGTTGACTATTCCGACGCTTTTCTTCGAATGCAGCTTTCAGATGGTCTACCAGGAGCAGCATTGTGGAAATACTCGTTTGGTTTCTTCCGGAAGGTGCTCATAGTAGAAGACTCCCTTTCCAATCCCAAAATGTACACATCAGCACCCTCTTTTGGATGAAGACCAGCCTTTGATGAGAATGCTGGAAGTTAATTCTCTTCCCCCTAGATCTCTTCCGTTCCACATTATTGGCAATATCCTCTATTCGGCAGTTTGTCTTTAAAACCAGAAACATTTTCGTACGTTTAAGGTATCGGAACGAGAATCGCATCGGAAATACTGTCAGTGGAGTCTTGTTCGCTTTACTAGGGGAACCCAACATAACCTAGTACAATGGTTTCCAGCCCTTGATTCAATATTTTGAAAATGTCGACTGTCTGCCGCGGGAGGTAACGTTGATTATTCCAATTAAAATATCGATATGATGACTATCAGCTTCAAACTTATGTACCCGATCGTGGAACATCGTCCATCACGAAACTTCGACAACTGTGACACGTACGATCAGTCACAGAATTTTCTTCATACTCTCACAATATTTTTTTCACGTTTTAGTGGCTTTTACCTTTCTTGAATTATTAAAGTAAAATATGCCGTAAAAGGTTGCGTATTCTCTTCCATCGTCTGTATTAAAGTGTCTAACAAGTATTTTTTTATAAATGAACGCTCATATGAAAACTGTCCAACAAATCTAACAAAATTATTTCGAATGAAGTTAAAGCTAATAAAGCGCTACTACAGCCATCTTACGGAAAAAAGCTGAATTAATTTTTTGACCCCAATAAATATATATGTGACCGAAATAATACTTGCTTTCTAAATTTTGCTTAATTCTTCCAAAATGTCATTTATCTAACACAGAACTCCCTTCCTTTAATGCATCTAATAAAAATCTAATTATGAATTATACTATTCCGCTAGCCACATGGCCGACATTCTTTCGCAGGATCTGGACATTCCTCAAACCCACAGTAAATGCTCGTATCAAAACTAAAACTACCATATATGGACATCAAAAACAGTTCTAACCCACCAGACAAAACATATATGGTAGTCCCGTTAACTTATTAGTAATAAACATGTCTTGTTCATAGCCAGTTATCAACTGATGCCAAAAACGACTCTAGCTCCACAGTCACGTTATTATCAAACTGACATTTAAAAACACTTTATTACGCATCGAATGATGTATATGCCAATCCACAACCCTAGTCCAATGAACTGTCAAGAGACGCCTAGTATTGATGAAGTCTAACCAATTGAAGCGTTCTTAACCCTGGTCATCGAAAAGGGATTACCATTTTAAATGAGTCTGAAAGAAAGAAGCCGGTCTCTCTCCACGCTTGGACGTTGCTTGTGGTTACGCGTTGCGAGCTCGTTGCTCTATTTCTCTTTTCTTCAATATCCCCTATCTAAGCTGTCGTCATATGAAGATGAACCGACATCGGGTCGCTTTGCCTTATGTCCATCACTAATCTCGGAATAAAAGTAGCGTAACAAGGTCTATGTTTACCTTTTTACTCGTCTCGTGACACCTTTTTCCATTCTCTTTCCGGATGTCTAGTAAACCACTACACCATAAGGGCCTTTTCACATAGGAGTCCGTTGCGTCACATAGCGTTAAAGTACTGAAATATATTTAACCAATGAGAAATCTCCAAATGATTAGCAACGAAATTTTTAGCGCCTATGATTGGTTTATTTTCGTCTCAACATCATCTTTCCTTTAACGCTACGCAACGGACTCCTATATGAACAGGCCCTTAACGATGCACCGCAAGGCTCCAATAAAAATTTCTATGTAATTGTGTAAAAAAGAAATACAGGGGCTAATTAAAAAATAATTAACATTGATTCTTTTCAAAAATTTAACATTGCAGTGTCAATATTTTTGTAAGTATAACCACCTGTAAATTTCTGTATAATTTAATCAAATAGACAAGTCCGACAATCTATAGTCTTATTATATTATTTCTACTCATACTTTTTAACATGTCTCCCGCTACAAAATTTGGAACCCTTTGGTGAGATTATATACTATTGAGCTATTATGAAGTTCCTTGTTTTTACCAATTGTTCTTAGCTAAAGCTGAAGAACAAGCGATGTTTGTATGTCTCGAAACCTTTGTCCAAATTTAAGCACCTTTAACATGTGATAAGCACTCTATTTATAACATTTTATGTTTTACTTTATTTCGCCTCTTACGTCTTCAGCTAGGAAAAAGACGCCATCTTGATTTTGGCAACGTTCCAAATACTAGGATTTTTTGGGGAAGTGACGCCAAGGAAAAAATGGTGCAGAGTTACTCCCGTTATGGAATTGGAGTCTTAATTTACATAAGATATCACGGAAATCATGGCAAAGTTTATTGAATCAAATTTTAAAAATTCTTTATTACTTTATCAAAACTCCCTAGGATGAATGATTGTTCCGGAATGACTCAACACACCGATGGACTAAATGAATTGATTAAAGTAGTTATTTAACAGATATTTTAATTTATCTAATAAAATACAGTTGTTAAAAATGTCATTGTTTTGGAAAATAACAGACGGTTGTTTTGGGGGAATATGTGAATAACAGGTATTGATGCTTTACGCTCAAAAATAATTAACCTCATACAGTTAGTTCAAATGGAAACATCTCTGAATCATTGCAATGTTTGTAAATAAAGCATGGTGTGTGAAACTTCTTGACTAAGTGATCATCCACTTCAAGTGAAGTGAATCTATTATTCTAGTGAACCAATCTCGGGAATGACTCATTCACTGATGGGCAAAAAGAAGTGGCGTTATCGCGACAACAAAATCTCGCCTTGAGGCTAACTCGCTAGCTCGATCACTACAACATTTTGAAACTACCGAAATGGCTACGCTTCATTACCCGCGTCGTTTCTCGCCCGAGAAATCAAAACAAAAATCCCGTGTTCCAATGGGGTTTAAAGAGGGATATCGAACACTTTCGGGTTGCGCAAGCAAATCGCCTTTTGTAAATCAAGAGGACAGAATGCGACGCCTTCGTAAGTGTTTGTGGAACCCCGTGGATTCCGGTTTGCTGAACATGAGGGACGAATTTAATGGCGTTTCTATCCGTCCACCCACAGTCACGTTTTCAAAATTAAAATGGAAACTGGGTGAAGTTTGGTGCTACGAACTGAATGTCAAGCGGCCCCTGTTAGAAAGCGCGCGCTTTTTCGTCCTCGAGAAACGAGTCCCATTTGCTATGCCGCGTGAACAGGATTGTGTTATCTCGTTAACTTCTATTTCGGTCCAAGTTAAAAGTGCGGACAACGAGACAACAATAAACGATGTCTTCACTAAACTCACTGGTTCGGAAAATACCAATTTCCGAAAATGTCTCCTGGTGTTTCTCGAACTTTTTGTTAAAGCTCCACAATGTTAAAAGGATTCATTCTTATGCAATTCCAACTGTCCTCGGGAAACAAGTACCATTTATTAAGTCGCATGAACAGAATTGCGTAATCTCGTTAAGTTACCTTTCGGTCCTAGTTGAATTTGCGGGCAACTAGGCAACTATAGATAGTACATTGACTCAATTCTGTCTTTCAGAAAATATTAATATCTGAAAATTATGGTTTTAGGTAAAATTGACTAACGATCAAGCGATGTCTTTTGGCTTGAACTTTTAATTGTCCAAATTCAATCACTTTAGCAACAAGTACTAAGAAATGTTTTATAACCTTTTTTTTTGTTTTTATTTCATTACGCCTTTTATGTCTTCGGCTAGAAACATGACGCCATCTTGAATTTGGCAACATTCCAAACATTAGAACTCTTTGGAAAGTGACGTCAAGGGAAAAAAAAATGGCGCCAAATTACCCCCCCCCCCCAACTTTATGGAATTTCATTCTTAAATTTAAATAAGATATCACAAATCCTGCTATGGTTTTTGAATCCTCAAAATTCTTGATTATCCTGTAAAAATGCTAGAAGATATATGATATAAATCCTTTCTTCTGGTACAATTTTTTTTGTTAAAACCACAATGTATCAAAATGATTCAATCTTACGAAGTTCCGACTGCCTTCGGGAAAACGAGTCCCATTTGCTATCGCTGCATGAGCAAGATTGTGTTATCTCGTTGAGTTCCATTTCGGTCCACGTTAAACGTGCGGACAACTAGACAACTATAAACAATGCATTGACTGAATTCGCTCGTTGCGAAATTCCGAAAATGACTTGTAGAAAGTCTCGAATTTTTGTTACAAACCACTCTACATCGAATGGATACAATGTTACGAAATTCCAACTGGAAATAAGGCAAGAACGTCCGACTGCTTTTGAAATAATACAGCGATTCATCAGACATTAGATGTGGTTGTCCCAATAGGCAATTCACAAGTGCGCAGATCATTAACACTTTGATATAGATAGGATAAACTACAAACAAAATTTAGAGAAGAATTTCGTGGGTGTTAGTGGCGTTTTAAATCTTCCTAGACGTTATAAATGATTATAAATGATGTTTTTTAATTTATCATTAAAATGGATAGTGTGGTAGTCTATATTTTCTTAAACAAAGCCCTCAAGAACTGGTATGTTAATTTAGAAGCATGAGTACAATAGGAGATTTTCTATTATATTTTTTACTCTACATATTTAGTCCTTTTATGTAACAGTGTTCAAAGGTAATGCTTAAACAATTATGACAGTTATTACGATGTCTAAACAATTACTTAATAAACAATTTTAAAGCAAAAAAAATACATCTCCAGCATACATTTGGCCTTATACCAAGGTTTCGCTCTCATTATGGGTTTTCTCAGCAAGACGTAACCCCCGAAGAGAATGGAATTCCTAATACAGAATTTCTATGAAATATTACTGGTTAGAGACAAAGTGCAGTCATCAAGCTCATCTTGAAAAATAAATAATCGTACATCACGAACTGTGGTACAAATTGAGAGCCCAAAGAGATGTCAAAATTAGGAATTTCTTTTTTCTCAAGCGTACCTGTCAATTATACCACGCTGAGGAGTCCTTAAAAAGGATGAAACTTAGCTATAAGGCTACCTGTACGCTTCTATATCTTTACTTTAAGTTCCGCCTATTTGGTAGAATTTATGCTTTTTTATCCCCTTATCAATCATAGTAAATTACCTTAAGAATATTTACTAAAATTGTTAGGTCATTAATTAAAGAAATTACCTATCTGGCTACAGTAATATAATTTTATGTAAAAACAATTCAAAAGATTTGATTTCAAAGAATAGTAAAATGTTTCGATTGTCAAAATAATCAGTCTAGTTCTTAAGATTTCTCCTTACCTTTTATAACTAAACAGATTATCATCGGGGATGAATCAGAATGGATTACAGATTTCCCCCCTCTACTTATTGATGGCGTTTGAAATACATATTTGTCTATAGTTTAGAGATTTTAAGAGAAGAGCTATTGGATAAAAATGTAATACATTTTCATGGTAATTAGTTGTATAACCGTTTAGAGCAAGTCATAAATTTAATAACTTCAAACTCTTTCGGTGTTAAATAATGATGAAACTGTTTCAAAATCAGTTATTTCAACGACAAAAGTGATCAAGAGTAACATAAAAATGCTTCTCAGAAAAAGAAAATGTAAAGTTGCATTTATTAATGTTCATGAATGAATTCCTTGCATATCACTCTTGAAATAGAGCAGAAAGAATTAATAAGTGCATTGTCCGTCATGAATTCACTGGGTACACACACAGGTTTTTATTTGCTCAAATACTACCTGGGGAAATTTCCTACTGTTCAACCGTTTTACCCATTAAGAAAGAAACGTTCACAGTGCTATCAAAGCAATATCTCAGCTGGAATATTTTATCTCTCAAACTGTTTATTTTTCCAGTTTCAACTAACGTATACAGATGATATATTTTGCGGTTAAAATTAATTTGGCGCGGTAAATGACTCAGGTCAAAATGTAATTTCAGATTTGTGGTTGAATCCAGTTTTGATGCACCCGTTACCTTTCATTTAGGTTATATTATCCATAACTTTCAAATTTTAAAACTACTGATAAAATTATTGCATATGCAGAAAATCTATTTGAAAACCGGGCGTAAAGTAGAAGCGTTTCTATTAACAGTTTTCATATATTTTGAACAGTTTTATGTCATGGGGATATAGGATCAACTTAAATATATCAGTGCGGATAAGTTGATCTACCGTTTACGAATATATGAAATTAAAAACTATGTCTAAACATAAAATAAACAGAATAACCCACATAAAAGTCAAATTATTTGCTATAAAACCCACAGTAAATCGAGCCATCTAAATACCAGGTATTCTATTAAAAAAATTGATTGTCAAATTTGAATTTTAAAGTTTAAAGTGAAAACGCTTCAAAATCGTGCTTGAATTTCAATAATTTTTTTAGAAAATGTCTCTGCACGAAACAATTTTTTAAACAACACTAAGACTATTTTTTTATTTGCATAACAGAAAAAATCGAAGTTACAGGAAAAAAACATATATCTAGGCTTTATTTTGGGTAAAAGTATAAGATATTTGCATTAAAATTTAAGCAATGTTTTGAAAATTTAGAGCATTACCACTGCAATAGTTCTTAAATTTTAAATTCTGAGCACTCTAATTTACTGCTGATGAAACAATTTATAGAATTCTAGCCTAGTTCTTAAATTTTAAATTCTGAGCACTCTAATTTATTGCTGATGAAACAATTTATAGAGTTCTAGCTTATGTTTAAAATACATTAGGAGCAATGTGGGAAGAACCGCAAATATTGATTGCAAAATTTTCAAGATGTTATTCCGTAGCCTTAAAAGGAGTCCTATAGTTAAGTGTGACCTGATTCAGGGCATTTTTGCGGCTAAAAGAAAGTTTCCTAGAAAACCAGCCATTATCAGAAGCATTAAGTTACCACAAAAAGAAAACTAAAATATTAAAATATATGAGGCGGTGAGGTTCAAAACGGCCCTTATCCAAAAATTAAAAAACATTAGCATTGGATTCTGACTAAGGTGGTACTCGTGGATGTAGGTGTAGCTGAATTATGTAGGAAAACTCTCTTTTTCCTTAAGAAAATTTCATGATAAAACAGGTAGTTATCTGCAAAACACTCCTTATCCAGTACGGTGTTTGTTAGAAGGCCATCCCTTTTCTCTTCAGGAGGTTTGTTTGTAGACTTTTCCTAAGTTGGGGTCATTTTGAATTTTGTAATTTATTTTCAAAACTGCCCTTACTCACAACATTGCTGAAATCTCAGAAAAAATATTTTTCAATACAGTTCTTAGTTCCTTTATGCTATGCTATTATTTTTTTCTTTAAAGGGGAAATTTTGCTGGTTATTCATTGTAGTTTTTTAATGGCAACAATGTATGTCTGCAGTTGATTATTTTTGTTAATTCAGATTGTTTCAGTATAGCTAGAGTGTTTTAAATTTTGCCAGTTTTTCAAACGTTTTAAAAGTAAAATAAATTTTTAAAAATATGGAAAACTGAAGACCTCACAGCGCAAAATGTTTGTAATTCTTAAACTTTTTCAACTTTCAATTTCTCATCGTTCTATTTTTAGTTTTCTTGTGTGTATTTGCTACGATTTACTCTTAAAATAGATTTTTTGAGTACTTCATATATGTTTCCTTATTGTTTAATATAAAGATCCATACTCAGATATTAATGTTTATGCGTTAAAACTATCCAAAACCCAAGCAGTAGTCAGCCAAAACCTCCTTATACGTTGGTTTGCTGCAGAATCGTTCTTATTCAAATAATTTTCATGGATAAATCGGACGTTTATGACATGATTTATATTGAGTGTTAATGTTTTAGCTCAAATAACAGTCCTTATAACCATAGGTACAAAAAAGTCATAAAAAACAGTGTTGAAAGTAAGAAGTCTTTTTCACTTTACGAGAAATCACTTTTGAAATTCACCGCCTCATATGCCTATCATTAAAACTCATGAAAACTCATCTTATGAGATCGAGCCTTATTTATTGTAATAATTTGTACATTTCAAGCTTTTGATAAAATCATCCATATTTTTCACAACTTTATTTTAGGTTTAAAGAAAAAAGTCCATAAATTTCCCAGACTTTTTATCATTTATAGCAAATAAAACGATTTTTAATCTCTCTATAAATATGTATACCTTTTTTTTATTTTCTAGCGATTCATGTTTTCTCCTTTTCTATTTATTTTCTCTCTCTCTCTTTTTTAAATCTAAAATTTAATGAATATAACTCGAGTAACTGTGTTTGAGGTAAAATAATACAGAATGGATTTCTTACCTTAATTCTCGACGACTTTGACAAACTTGCCACGAAAATATCATTATTTTCCCCAATATATTATTTTAATGATCATAATTAGTAGGAAAAGTAATAGTCCTTGATGAGAGTTGTATGAATGGGTAATTTACACTCAGGTATGAAATTTTACATTAGTTAAAAATAGTTGTTTTTGTTGTTGTTGCACTTATGCCCTCTGGCCGGATAAATCCTAGCCGGGTCTATTAAAGGCTGCAAGGCGGCTCCTGTTTAGCTTATGGATATCCGGTGGGAATCCAACTTTTTGCCCGGTAACACCTCAATTTTAACGGGGCCCGTACCCTCCTCCCACCATTACCAACCACACGGAAGGACTTAAAAATTTTAAATATACTATGAAAGGCTTCTCCTAGACTTTTCATGCAAGCAAAATCTTCCTTCAAACAAAGTCAATAAATAAAGCAGAAATAGGAAGGCAATTTATACATCTAAGATTTTTACATTTTAAAACAAATTGCATTACGAAAAAGCTTCGTTGAATGAGATATATCATCATATTTATTATTATTATTTTTTTGAGTATTTCAATACTTCCTTAATGCTGTATCTTAAATGAGTATTACGGTGTTGATATTTTAAACATTAATATTCATGCTTGTAATATCTATGGTTGCACAGTATCATGTTTATTGTGAAAAGTTCAATAATAAATGTTTATTGCTTGGAGTTAGAAAAGAAAAAAAAATGGGCTAATGATCGTAGTATCAGGTGTTCGGTATCAAAAAAGTGAACATTATTTGTATATCTTTAGAGTCAGTATATTGTCATTATCCTCTCCAGTTGATTTTCGTGTTTCCATGTGTATTTCAAAACAAAATTTCGATGTTTCCAAAATAAAGGATCATTTTTAACCGACTAATCACCTATGGTAGCCATTTCTAACTCCTATTCACAACATTTCGTTTTTCGATATTAATACGGCAAACATCACCAGATTGTGTTACTTTTGAGTCAATATTTTGTAACTATTCACCACTCGTAAGCTTCTTTTATTTCCCCATCTGTTTCAAAACAATATTTCGCGGTAATAGAAATAAATAGCTCCCCTTTTTTATCGATTCATCGCCTGCAGTATCAATCTTTAGAGCAGTATTTCGAAACTTTTTTTTATTTTTTTTTTTAAATTTCAACGGCTCATTTAACTCTGAAATACCAGTTAAACACGACTCGCAGTATGATATCTACACAAAATGGCAGTCATTGGGGAAACCACGCAGAGCCTCGATAGTGGCGGAAAGTTTTAAAAACGGAGCTTTTTCACATTTTTGGAGATTCTCTTAAGGGGACAGTGGACTTTCAAACCTAACTTTTTTTTGAAGGGATTTGTTTGAAATTTGAATATGTGATTAGTACCATAGATATGTAAAAGTGGTTAAAATTTAATGATGAAATATTAATAATTCAGGAATTATGAATTAATAATTATATCAATAATTGGCCTAATTAAAAATGTCCCATGCGCATTTCTTTTGCTTATGATAAGGTAATTTTTATTTACAGGATACCTTATAGAACTAACAATGAAACTTATTGCTTATTTTAAGCATTCATTAAAAATATAAAGAGAAAATTGTTAAAATTCTTATTTTTACCAAGTCTCATTTTGGCTCGTCTTCCAATTCGGCGCAAAAGGCGGTCGCCAAAACACCTTACCTATGGGACCGTCCCTGTGGAAACTTAGCACAGGGATATATAGACTGGTTGCTCATTACACTGTTTGTTTGTTCACTGGTATTATAAAGAAAACTGTTTTATTTGAAGCCTCAATACCCATTAATAAGAAGAATATACTCTATCTCGTTGTCGGATACGAAGAAAAATTCATGCAAAATATTGAAAGGAAAGACATATTATAATGAGTATGTGCAACAGAAGAATTCTAGCGTTTGAAGTCACTACATATTTTAATGAATAGCATTTTATATTATATTGAATTTTATAACTTATTATATTATTTTTTTATCTTGATTTTATATTTCGTTCTAAGTTCGGTTTCCATTTGTAATAACATAGAAGAAAGTTCCTTACAATTTTAAATTTCTTTGTTATCCCGCAAAACTGAATTTTGATTAAATTCATTCTAGTCTCACCTATTTTTGGTTTGAATAGCGACATCATTAATGTTTTTTCGGTAAATTTTCGACTTGAAATCTTGTTGTGGACTCCTTTCCCTAATGAACGGTAGTCCTTTCGTAGACTCTTAATATTTGTAAATAAAGGGCAGACGTGAAAAGGAAAATGATAATAGGAGTTCAAGAGTTGCGAAGAATGCCCGACCTTTCCTCACAATGCTAATGATTATTATTATTTTTTTAACCGGTGTAGCAAAAGGAGGTATGGAAATGTGAACCAGGAAATCAGGCTGATCATTGTTTGATGGGTAATTCGTTCTGTGTTCACGTCAAGGACGGAGTAATTACTTATGTTAATCTCCGGAAAACCGTAATCAAAATGGGGCGTTGTTGTGGCAGGCATCGTGAAAGAACTAAATTTATTTCCCACAAATCTGAGCTACCAGATTCTAGTCATCTAAATACAGAATATCAGCTGATTTAATCTTCCGTTCCATCCCTTTTCGTTTCTTTGTTTCTTTCCTCTCCGCCGGTCGAGGAGACATTGAAACGAAATTCCCCGAGATAGAAATGTAATTATTCTTTACCTCGCCATTTGTGTTTCGGCTTCATTTTAGAAACAGTTTCTCTTCTCTAAATTAGTTATTGTTCCCGTCATGGAAATAAGGCTGAGAAGTCAAGGCGGGATGATGTCCATTTGCGTTCCAACTGCGGACCCTCTGACATTTTCATGGAAGAGAGTCACTCTTCTATATCTATCGGGACAAAAGAAGCAATTTTTTAAATGCCTTTAAGGCGGTCCTAAAAACACGAAATATCAAAATCCTTGGCTAACACTGTGTACTATAAAGCATTATGACTCAAGAAACGCGGACAGCATATATTTTTAAAGATGGTTCTTGTTCAGATAGTTGTGATAGGAAGCACATTTTATGGAAAATTACACCGCAAACTCGCCATGGAAACATATTTTGTAGAAACTGAATTGCATATCAACAATGGAAACATATACTACATATTTTTGGGATGGTTTTTCATGCCAATTAGCTGCTGTTCCCTCTACGAAACCTGGACAGAGAAGTCAAGGCGGGAGGACGTTCTCAAACTTGAGATCTTCTAGTAATTTTCACTGAGGAGATCTACATTTTTCGCCTTCTCTTCATTTATTGAAGAAAAAGCAATACTTTTTTAAATGTCTTTAAGTGGATCCTAAACACATAAAATTTTCAAAAGCAGAATTGTGTTTCTTTGGCTTAAAACATGCTATAAAACATGATTCAAGAAACGCAAAGAGCACATTTTTACGATGTTTATTGGGCAGACTATTGTTCCCACCAAAGAAACGCATTTTTTGGATTCTTACACGGTATATCTGCCGCGGAAACGTATTTTATGGAAACTTATACTGCATATCCACCTTGTAAACATATATTACATACTTTTGCGATGGTTTCTCTTGCCAATCATTTAAAGTTCTTCCCACCATGAAAACCGAACGAAGAAGTCAAGGCGACATGGTGTCCTCAAACGTTAGATCCTGTGGTATTTTTCTCTGAAGAGAACTACACTTTTATTCTCTTCTCTATTCATGGAGCAAAAGCAGAAATATTTTAAAATTCTTTAAGGGGATATTATGCACACAAAGTTCTCGAAAGAAAAAATACGCTTACCTGACATGAAACATCCTTTGAGTTTAAATGCTATAGGCCAGCGGTTCCCAAACGGTGGGTTGCGACCCACTAGTGGGTCACGACTCGATCCTAAAACTATCAGAAACCATCGAATAAACCATCAGAAAAGATAAGAAAAATCGAAACTTACTTAAAACAGCAATTTTACATATTGATAGATTGTTATAACAATTTTCTTAACTGTAATTATATCAAAGCTGTATGAATTTTTTTGCCTGAAAAATTAAAATGGTCTTTGCGTACTTTTAGAATTATAGTTTTTATTTTCACCTAGGAACACTTTTTAGTGAGTATGAAACCACTTGTTGCATATATTGCAAACATATATCTATTGTTAAATAAATAACTGTTTTGCTACAAAGTGCTTATATTTTGTCAACCATTTTCAAATCAGAACACAAATTGTTTATCAGTAGTCAATCTGTATCTTCAAAAAAGCATATATATATATATATATATATATATATATATATATATATATATATATATATATATATATATATATTATATATATATATATATATATACATATATATATATACATATATATATACATATATATATATATATATACATATATATATATACATATATATATATATATACATATATATATATATATATATATATACATATATATATATATATATATATATATATATATATATATATATATATATATATAATAAATAGTTGAAAGAGAAAACCAGTATGAGCACTAAAGCTACTTGCAGCCAGGAACTAAAAACATGAAAAGATAAGTATGAAAGAGGTTTTAGACAGAATCTCTTCGTCAGCGGTGTCAATACTGTCTAAAAACCTATGGATTGTTTCCGATGAGTATGATCTATGCAATATATATATATATATATATATATATATATATATATATATTTGCAATATTTGATGGTAAATTCTATATGCATATGGAAGGGATACGATACAAATAAGGTTTTTTATTCTACCATGGACCGATGGACTGTGGAGGTATTCCGATAAGGAAAGATGGGTCGCCAGCTGAAAAAGGTTGGGAACCACTGCTATAGACATTTAAACTCAAAAACACATGACGCATATATTTTTAGCATGGTTACATTGCAAGACGCAGCCTTTTTCATGCCATACAACTGTCAATATCCCTTATCCGGAATCACTTTTCGTGACCGACCCAAGGTTGTTATGCGGAATATGATCGGACAATTACTTTTCGATCAAGTAAAAACGGGAAAAGAAAATTCCTCTTTTAGAGTTTTAATAATTGATTGGCCAATCATTAGCTTTTAATACCCCTTTGAATATTTTCAGTATGGAATTTAACAGCCTTTTTCCTGTTTGATTTTTGTTCCACTCAACTATTACCAACTTCAACTGCCGCTGTAAAGGAATAGTTTGCCTTCCAGTTTTAAATTCTAGTTCTTGTCAAATATGTTCTATAGGGTTTGTATCGAGAGATTTATAAGTATTTTTATTTCTTCACGGCAATTATACAGCAACCAGAGCAGCACGTTCCAACCACAGCCCTTAGGGTCATTGTCTAGTTAGATAAGGAAACTATTTTTCAGGCCATTGTCACGCTGAGGTTTTCAAATGACGTTTTGAAAAGTCAAGGTATTTGTCCTGATTCGTTACAATATCAAAAAATTCAAAATGACCAATTCTGGCAATCGACATACATCCCCCATTACTCGTTATCCATCATGTTTGACTTTTTGGAACCAAGTTCTGATGTTTACGAACTCTTTCCTTGGGTGATCTTCATGCATTATAATGACATTCGTTTGAAAAACAAATCCCTTATTCCTTTATTCCAAACTCCGAAATTTCATAAAAATTATGAAAGAAAGTCTAAAACCTCGGTCTCTTATCGAACGCAGAACATTTTCATGGGTCACCGGGTAGGATATCTAGCATATCTCGCAATTCTTTTTGCAGGCTCTGAAGAAACACATTAGCAAAATGATTCATGTGGTTTTGTCACAAGCTTGAAAGCCTCCAGTCTTGGATTTTTTAAAAAAATATCTCTTACAGTAATTTTACCCCACAGGGAAGGTTTTACGATCTCCCCAGGTCTTCTTTGTTATCAGTTCTATGATGTCACTTAACCTTTTCATTCCATAAGAAGCAGTTGAAATGTTTAAATTTACTATTTTAGCTATTTTCCTATTTTAAGATTTTCCTTTTTCTTAAGATTCACTAAAAAACTTACTGATTTCAAACACCGTTTCTTTTCTTAACGCATGAAGTAAAATCTTATAGAAAAGAGAAGACATAAATGAATGTCTCTGTATAGCAAGCTCTTGTGGTCTGGAGACATGAATTAGTGTTTGATTCACATCGTTGAAGCCCGCGCTCTTCATCTGTCGACGCATGTGAACTTTCAGGAAGTTTACACTCAATAAGTACAGTCGAACCCCGTTATAGCGATCCCGGTATATAACGAACTCCCGGATATAGCGAACGAAAATTTTGGTGTCCCCCCGTTTCCCTATTGTACTTAATGCTAATTTATCCTTTTATAGCGAACCTCCAAAATCTTAAGAATCGGCTATAACGAACCTTTTTTATGTCGACTACTGAATTATATTTTTTTAATTTTTAAACTTTTTAAGAATGTTGAAGATGCAACGAATGTTGAAGAAGCAAAGAATGTTGAAGAAGGCGATGATGATTTACCTATCGCGATGTGGATAGAAAAGCACACAAAATTTCATCATTCTCAGTTTATGATATGCAATTGTTCGAAACGTGATGATGAAGTCATTGCATGTGAAAATCCGACTGATGATGATATTGTGGAAGAAAATAAAATGAATCATTCTGAAATCGAAAATTCTGCATCTGATGCTGATGAAGAGGAGCACATAAATGACGAAATCCCCACCATTTCAGATGCTACAGCAGCGATGCGTGTAATTAATAAGTTCTTGTCTACACAAACAGAGGGAGAAAGAGTGTTGGAGTCATTTGATGTATTGGACAAAGAAATTCATAAA
This sequence comes from Dolomedes plantarius, assembly GCA_907164885.2. Classification (NCBI taxonomy): domain Eukaryota; kingdom Metazoa; phylum Arthropoda; class Arachnida; order Araneae; family Dolomedidae; genus Dolomedes; species Dolomedes plantarius. Next base: position 197,758,653 of record OU015497.1, read on the forward strand.
ATGTTTTTGAAATCGCCATCACGTCAGCAGAAGATTACCGATTATTTCTGCATCAAAACAGTGAGCAGAAATTGAAGGTAAAATGAGTTTATTTCCACTTGTCTTTATTTTTAGTTAATTTAATTAGTATTGTGTCAGTTTAATGTAATTGATTTTAGTCAATTTAATTCATTAATGATCATTTTTAATACATCATTATTGAATACGCATAGAAACTAATGAGTTCTACATTTTGTGAAGTCAAATATTTTTCTTAACGATTCGGATATAGCGAACTAAACCTTTGGTCCCTTGAAGTTCGTTATAACGGGGTTCGACTGTATAAACACTATTTTTTACAATATTTCCCAAAAGCACGCGTTTTCCTAAAAAGAAAAAAACATGGTCGAATGTCTTGGGTGGTGACATCGGTACCAGTCTGTGGGTTCGAGTCCCACTGTTGGCATGAATGTTTGTAACCTTTCGGGATCGACTTTAAGCAGTAGGGTCCGGTCTAATAATTTGTCGTGTAGCAAAGAAAAATGACCTTAGTGCTGTCAACCAACCAAACTATAAAAAAGCAAGAACGTTTCATTACAATACATGTCTGGAACAACGGTTAGACGTGCAAAAAAAAAAACCGGCTCGACCTCAAGGTGTTAAATCTTCCATGACACCAAAACATTGATTTACAGAAAATTTCAGGAAAACTGATTTTTTTGAGTATAACTGAGTGTGGCCCATTCTTCGAACCAACAAAATCTCGTAAACTGCAGCTTTGCATTTATTGTCAATATATCCATCTTTGTCATGACATCCGGGAAGTTATTTTTCCATTTACAATAAAAAAAACATCAATTTTCAAGTTAAATATTTTTTGCCGGAAAAGCGGTAATTAAAAAAATTAAATTATCACATACTTTAAACAATAACATTTTTTAAAGTTTCAGCTTAATGCTTTTATATTTTTGACTTCATTTTAATCAACTAATCTATTAATATGATATTCGGTTAATTGAGCGTTAAGGCTGCTATGTACTAAGAAAAAAAATCGTATTTCCCTTTTCCTCTTCTTGCAGACTCTTGTGGTGGGAGGAGTCCAGTTGACATTTCGAGAATTCCACCCCCCTTAGGATTGACATTTTGAGGGATCGTAATGGCTCTCTCTCTATAGGGGGTTAACCCCTCTAAACGCTACCCCCAAATTTTTTATTTAAAATATATTTTTGTCAACTATTTACAGGTATATAAATGCCGATAATCCAATAAAATTGGTATTGTCAGATAGCCTGAACTTTTCTGCAAAGCGGTACAGGATTCATTTTATAAATTTCGTCCACCGAAGGAATTTATGAGCGTTTAAAACACACTATACCAGATTTGTCCCAGAATAATTTAAATTTTAAAATATTGATTGCATTAAAAAAAAAAAACGAAAGATGTACACAAATGTAAAATTTCTTTCTCTATGACGGAGTACAATTTTTTTTAAAAAAATCTTTGAATCCAAGTCGGCAATCCGTGGACAAATTTTCTCCATAGGTTAACATTGAGGTAAGCGAATCCAATGGGGTTAGTTCATAGCAGCCTTAAGGTGTCATTGCTATCACTTTGGAAGATTTGCGCCTGTCTTTATCGCTTCCTACTGGGTGCAGCCTTATACGGTATTGCAAGCAAGTGGAGAATGCTAGCTCATAACAATGGTATCGAGAACTCAATTAAAAAAAATGTGGGTTAAGACCTATTGCAAATAAGCTATCGATATCTATTCATTTGCATATAGGTGCCCACTCAGATTATTAAATTCCTCGGTCATTATCCTACAATATTAGATTGCTTTCTATCCTGCAAATGCCATAACAAGATACACCCATCCATGTTGGAGCGTAAGATTGGTCTGTCGTCCTTGGTTTCGGAAACCAAAACTGACTCACACACTTACCCGATTTCCTGGTTTCAATAATCCCGACAATTTTTTCCCGCAAGTTTTAAAGGGAGGGATAAAATCAGAAACAAAAAAAAAATTCATTAGCTTCTCCGTTGTGGGAGAGAGAGAAAAAAATGCGGCGGACTCTTTTGCGGGTCTGTGAAGCATGACGAAACAATCAATACTCGAGCCAGCCCGGAATCTCGCAATCCATTGGGCTCGATTTGGCCAGGAAAACACAATCGTCCGTCCTTGGCTGGGGCAGCGAAAGAAAGATTCTTGTTGTTTATAGCGCGGGATCGGGACTGATTGTTACAGCTTCTTCTCGCGGATAATAGCCAGGCCCCGGTAATGATAATAATAATAATCTCCTTTTTATCAAAGCAGGCCTTGGCAGGCTTTTTTCGCGCGCCTTGAACCGCCGCAAGGCTATCGCGAGGTGTGTCTTCGGAGCTGTGCGTCTCATAAACCGATATCCTACCTGTTTGCGTGGCGATCTATGAGAGAGAGGAAAGAATGCATCTTTCGTCACTTCTCTCTGACCTCGTTAATAAAGAAATATCAATAACGCTACTTAGGAGCTGGGAAAGTCTGTCCCACCGCAAGGGTGTGGTAACAGTGGCGAGCTCGGAAGAGTGCGATTCTTTTTGTTTATCCCTCATGTGGTAATGGTCTGCGAACATGCAAATTTAACATCATATATATATATATATATATATATATATATATATATATATATATATATATATATATATAAATATATATATATATATATATATATATATATATATATATATATATACATATATATATATATACATATATATATATATATAGATGTGTATATATATATGTATGTATATATATATATATATATATATATATATATATATGTATATATATATATATATATATATATATATATATATATATATATATATATGTATATATGTATATATATATATATATATATATATATATATATATATATATATATATATATATATATATATATATATATGTGTGTGTGTGTGTGTGTGTGTGTGTGTGTGTGTGTGTCACGGCCCTTCGCCGCGTACCCTTCAACCTACTAACTACTCTAAATTTCAGTTATAAAACAATAGGCCGGTGGAAGAACTAATGCTTAATTAACATTTAAACAACTTTATTAATTAACATTGAGTGAATACACTAATAACCCAGCTAAATCGCCATTTTCAATCATCTCTCAGCTCACGACAGACGCACGTCCTATGACTATCAGAATTATCCCTAAAATGCGATGTTTATTACTAACGCGTTATACAACAGTTTGGGCTATCATCTCGAGCCCCTTCTCTCGAACGTTCGGGGATGCGTCAGCCAGAGCGTGCGAACAATTCGGTGACCCTGAACTCTTCGCTGAGACAAACAATTTACTTCCTGAATTGGAAAACACACTAGGACTTTAATAGAAAATTACCGTTTAACGCTTATTAATATATTATTAAACATAGTTTATGCTTCTAGCATCACACACACACACACACACACACATACATACATACATACATATATATATATATATATATATATATATATATATATATATATATATATATATATATATATATATATATATATAAGTTTCTTATGCTCCCTGGCTAGAAGTTCCAGACCAGGTCCATATAGGCTACGGGCTGAAGTGTGCGGCTCCGGTTTTAAATAACACAAGGGTTATAGTCTGTCTTAGCTAGTTGCCACCTCACTTTTGACCGAGCACCCCCAGGGGCGAGATCTTGGATCGTACCCTCTTCCACCCTCACTGACCTTCATAGAGGGACTTTCCGGTCTACGAATTTAACGTTCTCATATCCAGCCTAGACACGGAGGTATTTAACGGCGAGCGCCGGGATTGGATCCCTTCACCCTCAATACCGCAAGCCCCCCCCCTCGAGCCATATATATATATATATATATATATATATATGTATATATATATATATATATATATATATATATATATATATATATATATATATATATATATATATATATATATATATATATATATGTCGTGCTTTGGACGAATGACAGAAATCAACTCGTTTAATTTAACACGTTTATTAATTCCATTAACTGCAACATAACCATGCTGATAACATAACCATAGAACCATTACTGGATCTATTTCTTACACACACACACACACACACACACACACACACATATATATATATATATATATATATATATATATATATATATATATATATATATATGTATATGCTTGTATATATGTATATGTAGGGGATCCTGCTGCGCCCTTGACCTATTTCGATGCTTTAATTTTTTTTTTTCATTTAGTATGTACAAAGCGAATCAATGCCACTGTTTGATTCTTCAGAATGTAAGGATCAACCTATAATTTTATTTATTTTTTATGTGAATTATATTCACGTTTTTTGTACAATTTAGAATTACAGTGCATTAGGGACCAAGGTGCAACATGGGGTTGTACCTCGGTCCGTCACACGTTATACCTTGGTCTTAATGATTTTTATTATTTACTTCAAAAGTAAAAATTTAAACGTAACCCAAACCCTGCGTTAAGAAGCGAAAAAAAAGTCAGCTGATTGATTCAATTTAATTATAAGCACAATAAACAAGACCAAATAAACATTAAAACAAGATATCAATATTATTCTTCATTGTAAGCTGTCAAACCAACCCTCAAAAACTTATTCTGCGGCTGTCTTGGAGAATAGAAATGATTCGAAATAGTACTAAAATCTGAACTTAATAGCAGAGGATTATACCTGGGGCTTTGGTCGTAGGCAAAAAATAATTACAGGTCTAAGGTAGATCAGATTCTCACTCCAAATAGTTGTTTATTTCTCCAAGCTGGATGTTACGTTAAAGTCAGGATTTTGAGACCAATATGTTTCTAAAGGGGGGAGCATGATAGACCTGCCTCCACGGGGCGTTCCTGGGCAACTGTCTGTAATTCAATGGACTATATATAATGTCTATAATTCTGGCATGTTTCGTCTATGTCCACCCTCTAGGCGTGTTGACGAAGCATCGCTTCATGTTTCTAAAGGGTGACTCATTTAAGAATGGCTTTCGTTTTGTATTAAAATACTGTTAAGATCTCGAGTGAAATTTAATCATCAAAAGTCTTTTGTCCGACGAGACTGAATATATAAGGTTAACAGTTACACTGAAATGAGAATTTTTTTTTATACTTGGCACATTAAGGAGGAGCTGTAGAGTCCCATACACGAATAACGCTTACCACTTGCAAATAAATAAATAAATAAATAAAAATTGAACAGATAGAACTCGTGACGACCTAGGATCATGCTACATCCGGTACAAGGTACAAAAAGTTCCCCTTTATATGTATATTTATGTATATATTAGCAGGAGTACCCGGCGGTGCCCGGGATTGTAAGAATGTTTGTTTACCAAAATCAATTTAAAAATTAAACACGGCATAAATAACATATAAAAAAAAACATGCGAAATGTTATACACATCATTAAAATGAAAACCCAACATAATAATATATACATGTATAATAAACTCCTGAGAATTCAGCTATATTCAGCCTTTCATATCTGTACCACTAAACGCTGAAAAGGAAAAATGTCAAAGTGACTTTTGGCCTTGTGAACTCTGCATGAAAAATTAAACACAGTGTAAATAACAAAGTATAAAAAATCATGGGAAATGTTACAGACATTAATAGATTGAAAACCCAATATAAAATTATATAAATTTATATAAACTCCTCAGAATTCAGCTAGTTCAGCCTGTCTTCATTGCAGCAAAAAAAAAGCTGAAGTTACAGATTTAGCAGAATTTTCCAATCGAGCCATGAAATGACTCTCATCACTTACTGAATTGTAAACAAAAGCTGCTCCCTTTAATTCTAAACTGGTAGATCTCACAACTTGGTCTTGTTCTTTAAAAGCTCTCTTAACAGCATGAGCTGTGCGATCAGCTTCCAGCCTTGCATTTTTCTCCTCTTGATATTCTTCAGTCCTCGCAACAGCATGAGCTATACGATCAGCTTCCAGCCTTCGAAATCTGAGTTCTTCAGATTCCACATTCCGAGAAGCTTGTTGATTGGCCAATAATATTTTATTCCTTGGGGAATTACTTTTATTTCCACGAAATCTAGCCCGTTTATTTTTGGTGGCATTTTATTTTTTCCCTTTTATGCGTAAATGAAAAACCATATGAAAATAACGATCGCTCATGAAGCTAACGTTTCGCAGACGATATTAAGATATTAATATATAATATAAAGATAATATAAAGATAGTTATATACATTTTAAACATAATGATAATATAAATAAAAAATTTCCAATCGATTATTGTTTTGGAAGCTAACTTTCCTCTAACTTTCAGAAAAAGTTAAAATCGTGTGAAAACCCCACACCGGTGTTGCCACTCTCTGCAACTCTATAAACCCCAAAAGAATACAAGAATAAAAAGTTTTAAAAATATAAATATTTTAATTAAAATAATTGAACACACTTAAATGTATAAATTACACAAAAGTTAATTTAAATTCTTTAATCTGACTCCAGTAAGGAAATATTTTCGAGCCATTTACAGAACATCGTATATTTCACTTATGAAAACGCGCATTTACTGAACATCGTCTCGATAAGAAATTTCTGAAATGAATATGGGAAAAAGAACGCGTGTTTACAAACAACGGCGGTAACCGAAATGTGTTAAAATATAAATTTTAGAGCATAAAATCTGACTTCAATTTATTATTCGGGTTACTTTGTTTATTTATTATTCGGGTATAATATATGACTTGAAATATCATTTAATCTATTTTCTAACGTTTTCGCTTACCGTGGCTGAAAGGTGATAGAGGGCTGTGAATTCAAAAAATGTAAGAGCGTGATGCTCTTACAATTTCTGGATTCACCCTTAAAAAATTGTTGGTTTTATATTAATTAAAAATTATCGGTAATTAATTTCGATTCCGGAAGTTCTTACTTGCCTCGGCAGTTTTTAATAATGCCTGTATGTAAAAGTTCCCGATCGTTACTTCTAAACTGTGGATTTCTATACAATTGCAGAAAGACAGACAAACGTTCACACACACACACACACACACACACACACATATATATATATATATATATATAATTTTTGCGCTTTGTATATGTGTGTGTGTGTAATATGTATATATATGACGTTAAAATTATATATTAAATTGTGTATAATGCAGTGTCATCCAAAAAGATGTCCCTAGTTGCAACGGGAAATAAAGAACCCTATAATAGAACTCATATTGTTTATATTTTCACCACAAAGATACAGAAACGAATGAAGTCTTGGGCATTACCTAGTAGATTTCGATATGAGCAGCACTCGGCGCTCGACACACATCTAGGCGATAGTCGATTTCTAACCAGGTACGCTCGAACATAGCAGGGGTAGTCGCTATTGCAGCAGCGATTCTGTCCGATAAATGACGCAGTCCCTGATCTTCTCAGAGTACACAATGTTTTCTGGTAATCCCTTAGAAAAAGTCTAGAGGGATCAAATCGGGGCTCCTTGGTGGCCAAAAAATTGGATCTTCCTTCCTATCCAACGTCAAAACTCATGTAGGAGGAAGTGCGACGTCACAGCGTCGGCGCATGTTTCCAGAGCAGTCACGGTCACCATGACATGGAAAAGAACTTCCAGATTTAACGTACCATCTGCTGCTACGCAGAATCCAATATGTTGATTGTTGTTCCCGGTATGCACAACTGAAATCACGGACACCTTCTTTCAATGACCCTGTATAATCGAACATCATTTCTCTGATCGTCTATGCGTTAGAGATAAAACATTGTATTAATTTGCCACTCAGTTAATACATTTTTCTTTGAGCAACCTTTTTAAATTTAACCTCTTTCCTTAATTTTTACTTTCTTTCTCTAAATTGACTTTTAATTTGTATAATCTCCCCCAAAATATTTCTTTTACTTGTGATGTCACTGACATTGCTCTGTCTGTGTTTACACCACAAGCACACACCACCCACACACACACACCACATCTCAAATAATCTATTAAAGGGAAATAACGGAGATCGAATCTCGAATGATTTGTTACAAGCAACTTAAACGAACAGAGACAACTAGTTAATATCAGGGGCAGTTATTCTGCGTGTAAAGGTTAAATTTAAAAAAATTTAATCTAGCCAAAAGACACAGATAGCAGACTTATCCTTTTGTGAGTTTCAGTACGACCCTGTCATTTTTAACGTCGCTCTGATTTATGAAAGTAAATACGGTTAAGTTACATTTTAGATAACTCTTCGTATAATTTAAAATTTTTTTTATTTCATAACGTATATCAATCTCCGACATTTGTGGGCTTAGCTTGCTCGAATATGATAATTTGTCAATTGATATTTTTGTTCGGAATTAATGAAACACAGTACTGTACCTCAATGTGTAAAACTATGTTTTGTGAATTAAATAATTTTATTGATATTAAAATACTGCACATGTATTACGTCCTATACTGTGGGAGTGTGGTATTGCCTCTCTCGTTCTTTATGAGTGTGTTAGCCTACATTGTCCATGCTGTAATTTTAAGCACTTGCGACAGTACAATGAAAAAAGAACCTATATATATATATATATATATATATATATATATATATATATATATATATATATATATATATATATATATATATATACAAGGTGCACCGATAAAGTAACCGGACAATTTTTTTAAATAAGACAAATATTACCCACCTTCAAATAATCTTATCTCCTTCAAAATAATCGCCAAAGGAGTCTATACAATTTTTCCAACGTTTCTTCAAGTCATCGAAACACTGTTTATAGGCGTTGGAACTAACCGTTTGCAAAATATGCGCAACATTTGATTTAATATCCGAGACGTTTTCAAATCTCTGTCCTTTCTTAAGCTCCGGAAAAAGGAAAAAAAATCAGCTGGCGATAAGTCGGGAGAATATTGTGGGTGATTTATCACTGTAATTGAATGCTTAGCAAGATATTGTTGTACAGAAATTGCTGTACGAGGCCCAGCATTATCGTGTAAAAGAAACCATTGCCCAGAATCAAACAGTTCCTTCCTAACTCGTCTTATCCTGTTTCTTAATCGAAAAAGCCCCTCCTAGTAAAAATACTGATTAATTGTTTGATTTTTAGGCGAAAAATTCGTGGTGAATAAGTCCTTTGTAATCAAAAAATACAAAATCCTTGAAAGGACAGAGATTTGAAAACGTCTCGGATACTAAATCAAATGTTACGCGTATTTTGCGAACGGTTAGTTCCAACGCCTATAAACAGTGTTTCGATGACTCGAAGAAACGTTGGAAAAATTGTATAGACTTCTTTGGCGATTATTTTGAAGGAGATAAATTTATTTGAAGGTGAGTAATATTTTTCTTATTTATAAAAAATTGTCCGGTTACTTTATGGGTGCACCTTGTATATTATTTTTATTCCTGAAAATGTTGCCACATTAGTAAGCATCGGTGCATCGATAAAACTTCATTAATTTATAAATAATCAATAATAAAGAAATTGTTATTGATTCTGGCTACTAGTGTTCTTTAAACTGAAACTCCAATATGTATGTTTAGTTTACTAGGAGGTCTATCGCAATGGCGATGATAAAACAGGAGATCTGACGGAAGCATCGATACAGCTTACACCTTATTGGTTTAAATAACTTATAAAAGATGGTCTACACAGCCTGCGGGCAGCTCATGAGCATGCACGTTTTTCTGCTGTGATGTGTGATCTTTCCATTTCGGTATGTTTCTCATTTATGAGTTCTATACTTAGAACTGCATACAGTTCACAGAGATATATTTTTCTGGGCATCGTATACTGTTAAATCATCGGCATCACTGGCACTTCAGCCCAGTAGCCTTCTTATCGAGTTTCTACGATTTTGTTCTGTTCCAGGCAATAGTTTTCCAGCTCTTAAAATTTATGGGAGAGTCCCATAAAAAGAATCTGACGGTATTTCTTTTGGTCTACCTCTGGATTGATTGCAATTGGAATAGCCAAAAAAATTTTCTCGGTGTTACTCTCTTCAAGCAACCTCATCCGATGACTAGCTCATTTCCTTCATTTTATTGTAGTCAACTTAATAAAGTCAACGTTTTTATAAAGACGATATAATTCGTCGTTCAGCCTTTTCCTTCACAATACTTTACCTGGACAACACCAAAAATACTCCTTAGAATTTTTCTTTGGTACCCAGGGTGTGTACGGTGGGTGTCCCAAATATCGCCCCTGTGCCTAATATCGCCTACTCGTGTTGCTAAAGTATGATTAGCGCTATGTATGAGAAAATGCAGTAACTTCTTAGTTCTGGGTTTGTACTAACACGTGCGATAGCGACAACGCTCTTATCACTGACAACAGAAACTACAGTGGTACCTCGACTTACGAGTTTAATTCGTTCCATGACGGAGCTCGTAACTCGAAATACTCGTATCTCGAATCAATTTTCCCCATTGAAATGAATAGAAATGCCATTAATTCGTTCCGGGCTTTCCCAAAGCACCGTAATTTTTTGTTACCTGTTTTTAAATAAGAAAAATGTGCTTATAAACGATGAACATTGCATAAAAATGCAATACAATAGAATGTACTGCAATAAATTTGTTTTATTAAGAGTAATGTACAACATTTACCTTGGAGATCAGAATTGAAGATGCTGATGGAAGAGGAGGAGAAAGGCTGAACTGAAAAATTAAATTTTATTCGTTGATTTTTTACCTTTTCGCCCCCGCTTTCCTCACTTTCGCTTTTATTACCAGCTACTCTCTTAAAGTGAACCAGTAAGACACGGAAGCTGGGCGATTGTTGCATCGTTTACTGTGGTTATAATATCCAGAGTCTTCTTTCTGAGAATCCAAAGAATGTTTTCTCAGAATCCGTAGAAGGGGCAGAGCTTGCGATCCTAGGACCAAGGTCATCCCATTCCCTAGATCCCATGGTGAGTTACAGTGGGGGGGGGGGGAATTGAAGCTATCTCTCTGCGAGAGACGTTGGGCGCCGTTCGGTTTCAGAGGGCGACTCAAGTTTGAGCCGAGCAAGCTGCCCCGGGTGGTAATTGTTGAGTGTTAATCTCTCGGTTTAAGACTGAATAGTAGTCTCAGAATAATATGTATACAACTGTATAATAATTGTACATAAAGGTTGTAAATATTATATGCTTCTTCTGTTCTCATTTGATGAGCACGTAACATAGCATACGCTGCTCAAACTAGCGGTGGGATATCAGAAGTTTGCTCGTAACTCGAATTTTAGCTCGTAACTCGAAGCAAAAAATCTACCGAGAGAATACTTGTATCTCGAAAAACTCGTAAGTCGAGGTACCACTGTATATGGCGTCGGAAGTTGTTTTGGCTGTTGTCTTCGTAAACTTTGGCTCCAAAGAATCAGAATCCAGTGAATGCCCAGGTAGGGGCATCCAAATTCTAGTTTTGCTTATACCATTTGATAGTGCATTAAACAGAGACTTTGCTAGCAACGCCTTTTAACAGGTGCTCCTAATTTCGCCTGGTAGGTGGTAAGAGGAACAGAAGTAGGCGATATTAGGAACCGCTCTGGAGTTCACTGAAAATTTCAATTTTTCCAATTTAGCTACATAACTTAAACTGGTAGTGGTTTTGGAGCTGGTTGATCTCAGGATACCAAAGGAAATAGTTCTTAGGGATGTTCTTTGAGTTTCCAGCCTAATCAGAAACTAAAAATGGATGAAATGTCGGAAAAAGGTTAGGGTAGGCGATATTTGGGACACTTACCTTACCTAGAGTATGTTCATATCTTAAGGTCTTAAGAATCAATCTGTCCGCAGCATAGGTAAGCACAGGTCTTTTAAGCAGTTTGTATGATAGTAATTTAGTATTTAAAAGAGACTCGACAAACATATTCTATTTTCAATCACCAGTAGTTTCTAAAATAATTTATTAAGAAATATGCAAATTTTACTGCGAGTTAAACACAATTTCTTCTTTATAAATATGGCTCACAATTTTTTCTACCTTCGGGAAAAATATTTAATTTTTTAAAAATTTGAACCATTGTTTTTTTCTATTTTATGTCATTGCGCGCAGACTTGCGTCCGTATATTAATGAATATACATATTTTTTAAATTTTAAAATTGAGTTGCATAATATATCTTTATAATGACGAACGTTGAAATCAAAATTCTTAGTTCTTCGTAGAGAAAAATTAAATTTTTTTTTTTAATTTCAGAAATTGTTTTGATAAATTTTATTGTAATTCAAATTTTTATGGTAGGAATGACATAATTGTTCGTCATTTTAATAATGCATGTTTATATTGAACCTGTATAAAATTTCATGGTATTCTAGCCAATTGTTCTCGTGATATCATGCGCGCAATCACATAACAATGAAAAAAAATGGTTAAAATTTAAAAAAATTAAACAATTTCTCTTCAAGCTAGAAAAAATTGAGTGCAATATTTATAAAGAAGAAAGAGTGTTTAACTCACAGTAAAATTTGCATATTTATTAATAAATTATTTTAGAAACTACTGGTGATTGAAAATAGAATATGTTTGTCGAGTCTCTTAGTCTTTAAAAGGTACCTGACCCCTTAGTTTAACGAGACCAGACTTCAGATATTGACACGATACGCAAAAGCAACGGTCAGCTACAATGTTCCTTCTTTGAATTTCTGATCCCCTATCATTTCTGATACTATAAGTAGATAAAACAATTAGCTTTTTTTTAAATTTTAGGTCCAAATTCCAAGAAAGGGATAAAATATTTCCTTTCAGCTTATGCCTCATATTTAGTTTTGTTTTCATTGATTTCCCAATTTATTTTCTTTGCTTCTCTCTCCAAGACACTGTTAAATCACTGCCGTCGATTTTGTCACAAGTTCAGATATAAAGATTGTATGAGAAATACATTCTTTAGTTAAATAATTCGTCGGGTCATTCTGTATAACCAATTAATGAGGTTGAAAATATTTTCAACAGATTCTGGGTAGCAACCGGTACATGTCCAGTTTTTTTTATAGAGTTGTTAACAAATAACTCAATTTACAGATTACAGAGCACATTAACCCTGAAACGGTACAGTGGTTTAAGACGAAATAGACTGTACGGTCGGGTCGGATCAGACCTGATCTCTTTTTTGATGAGGTTTTTGGTAGAAATAAGGACACAATAAGCATTTTTGTTGTATAATAACATTTATTGATATTTTACATGAGATAAAAACCTTTTTGTAGAAAAAAGGACCAGCGAATTGCAATTTTGCTAAGGAAAGAAAATCTCTCTGATTTATATAGAATGCTGTATATATTAGGTCTAATATGTAATTTAGTCGTGTACCTAGTTTTAGAAGTTACTGAACCAAATTTCTGACCCCAAAATGTAAATAATTACAAGATAAAAAGAACTTTTTATATACCACGTTTTTAAATTTTCTTTTGAATAATATAAACTTGACAATTCTATGTATTAATAAATACTTTTTAAATTTTTTTGATGAATTATCCCATTCACTTGAAAGAAAATGAAGTTAATTGGAAGTTAACTCGCGTTTAACTTTTCGTTCCTGTCCCGGCCGGTAGATGGCTGCACCAGTCTACAAAACAAAATTAACTTAAAATGAATTCAAATCTACTTAAAGATGGCTAAAAGTACCAAAAGAATGCATTGTCATCGTGTTCTGAGCTATTCTTAAAGTTTCAAATGTCTAGCTAGTAGGGAAGTTAGTTAAAAATCGATTGCAAGATTTGTACTGGACAAACACAGACACAAACAAACAAGAAAGCAAGTTAATCAAAACATGGTAAAAATAATATATAGTGGCCTTTTTGGCCTTTAAAATCGAAATAATTTTTTTTAAATGACTAGTGATCATGAATAACGTTTTTCTACAAATATTTACTGCAAACTTATAACTGCAAATACTCCAACACCTGTTGAAAGACTGGCTGGTAGGGTTCCTTATAAACTCGATCTCTTGCAATGAGAAGGGAGAGTACGGAAGGAGGAAAACACACCTTGGGTCGGATCCGACCCCCACCGTACTTTTTGAGGGTCAACTTTCTAAGAATTTACTATGTTACTTAAGTAAATTTTTACTCAGCAAAATTCTAAAAATTAAATCGCATATTAAGGAAAATAATCCGGTTTAATTAGAAGGAATCAACAGCTCCTCTTAATTACCTAATTTCTAATTCATGGTAATTATTAGTTTTTTTGTTTTTTTTTTGCCTTGAAAGGGGAAACATAGCTTTTATTACAATTTATTTACCTTACATTATTCCTCTGTAATTATTTTCCTTTCATTACAATCATTAAGAATAAATAAGTAGTATGTTCCAGTTTCATGTCATCTAATTCGTACGTTTAACTCAAATTTCATCTTGTTACTTAGTCCGGTATTTTGAATCATTAAAGATATGTTATTTGAATAAAGTGATTTCCGTTCTGTGTTAATGTATTTTTAAATAATTAGGTTTTAGATGCAATCTGCATATATCTATACCCTACTGCAAGTGAAATTTCTAATTAAATACGATGAGAATGAAATTTAGGCTTCCTTGAATTAATTGTTCTATCAACAGGCGTAAACAAATAAATTAACTCAAACTGATAGTTTGAAAAATATTTTTGAAAATTTGTAAGTTGATAATTATAAGGCAAAATTTCTAATACACGAGTTTGCACTTCGTGAAGGATTACAACGACAAAAAATTACTGTCTCAATCGACAATTTTTTAATTTTTTTATGATTTATTTAAAATTTAAAGTACTATATATTTTTTGCACATTTTTTTAATAAAAATGTTGAGTTTTAACTTTTCTAGAAACACATATAGAGATCATGAAAGAAGGGGATAATTTTAAACAAATGCTTTTTCCTTTGGAACAGAATTTCTTAAAATTGAAATTCATTATAAATTTTAAATTGAATAAATAAAATGATAAACTTCAGGACTTTTTTTACATGAAATTATTTTCTTTTTATTTAATAATTGAAATAATAATATGAATTGATTTAATACTATTTTATTTAAAAATATGAAATTTGTAATTAAAAAATTAAAAGGCAGAATTATGAATGTAAATTTATAGCTTATAAATGTTTGAATTTTGGATTCTCCTATAAAATGTTTGAAAGTGGGAAAAAATACTAATATTGGAAGATTAAATATTTTTTTCTTTAATTTGAAATTTATAGTAGAATTTCAGTATGATTAACTGACATTAGCAAATAACGCTGTTTGGTAATAACCTTAAAAAAGTCCAATGTAAAAAAGAAAAAATATATCGTGCTTGGGGGGGGGGGGGGGGAGAGAGTCGGGGTAGTCGGGATTCAGTACTGGGGGTGCTTGGTTTGAGTCCCGACAAGAGCCCCTGCATGTCATTGTGTCTATGCCGAGTATGGGCACGTTAAATCTGTGTGGTGAGAAGTCCCTACGTTGGTTTGTATTAGAGAGAGGTTGGTACGGAGCCCTCAGATGTTGGCGCTGATATTGCTCAGTCTATACGGTTTGCCTATATGGTATTCCCTTTATAAGAATCTAACAAATCAGAGGGCGACGGGACGGAAGTCGAAAAATGAATGGCCACCATACAGACTAAAAGGGAAAAAAGTTAAAAAGAATGGCAAAAGTATAGATGCATCAGCATAGGGGTGAAGAAAAAAGAATAATTACAAGATAAAAAGGACTTTTTATACACCATGTTTTTAAATTTTCTGTTGAATCATATAAACTTGACAATTCTATGTATTAATAAATACTTTTTAAAATTTTTTTGATGAATTATCCCATCAACTTGAAAAAAACGAAGTTAATTAGAAGTTAACTTGCGTTTAACTTTTCATCCCCGTCCCATACGATAGATGGCTGCACGAGTCTACAAAACAAAATTAACTGAAAATAACTGAAAATTAATTTAATTCTGCTTAAAGATGGCTAAAAGTATTTAAAAATGCATTGTCATCGTGTTCTGAGCTATTCTAAAAGTTTCAAATGTCTAGCTATTCGGGAAGTTAGTTGCAAGATTTGTACTGGACAAACACACACAGAAACAAACAAACAAGAAAGAAAGTTAATAAAAACATGGTAAAAAATCATATTGTAAGAATCGAAAAATCACTGTATCGTTTTATTCCTAGACACAGTAGAGTCACCTTTAATCAAGTTCAATTTAAACACTTTACTCTTGCACTATCTGAAATTTTCTTTATAATCTCGACACTGATCGATATATCTATGGAAACCAACTCTCAAAATTACAATTTCTGTAAAACTGAAAAATTTACCGATTTATATAACGTTGGTTCAACCTTATAATGCATCCATTACAAGAAATCAACAAATCTCACGGCCATTGAACGAAAATCGAAAGACCTGCCGCAATGGAACGACATTTTCTACGCAATGTTCCTTAAAAAATTTCAGTGGCATAAAATTTTTTGGGACTTTTATAGTATTTTTTCTTTCTTTTTCAAACGAGTGTAGAAAAGGCGTGATAGACAGGAAGGGCAGTGAACAATTTACACGTAAGAATGGCCGTCTCTTGTTTAACTAAACCCTAACCCTAATAAATTTGATTGCTTCACATCTCTCCTTAACTCTCAATAAATTAAAGCGTAAATCTGAATACCTTTCGTGGCAGTCACAATACACCCGCAATGAAGTCTTTAAAGGGTATTTATTTTCTATGCGTCTGTTTGTCTGTAGAGGCGGAAAGGACTGTTAATTTATGGATCAAGTTCTCGTCTCGTTTAATTGTAATTCCTTTCAAGTAAATTTCGATCTTGCTAAATAGTCGGAGGTTGTTTCGCAAGTATACTGTATGAAATAATTAATCGATTGAAAGGGTGTTTTTCTTTAGAAATAGATAGCATAAATTTTGAATGCACAAATGAAACTCTTTTTTTTTTTTCCTTGGCATATGAATCGTCTGATGAACACGTGTTTCAAGTAATTTTGAATGTGAATGGATTTAACCTGTTGCTCATTTAAAGAATAAAATTATCCGGTATTCAAAATTTTATTTACTTAACAACAAGTCACAGGTTTAAAGGATTCAGTGTAGGAAGAGAGATCTCTTGCATGAATTTGTAACTCTTATCGATGAATCCAGATCAAAGTTTGAACTTTTAACGTATGCGCGGTAGACCTGACTGTCGACTGTCGACCAATTTTTGCACCGATTTAACCATCTCATACGATAAATCTTTCAAACTATTCGTTGTCATGACTCACAAAAGGGCAACCCAATGGTTAGCTCCTCGGGATTTGGTTAGGCAAATCAACCTTAAAGGGCTATCTAAACTTCAGTTTATTAGATCGTTTACTTGTATTAGGGCCTGTTCACATAGGAGTCCGTTGCGGCGCGTTAAAGTATTGAAATATATTTAACCAATGACAAACCTCCAAACGATTAACAATGACATTTTTAACGCCTCTGATTGATTTATTTTCGTCTCAACGTCATATTTCCCTTAACGCTACGCAACGAACTCCTATGTGAACAGGCCCTTACTTTCCGACATTCATGCTATCGTTTTAGACTGACGTAGCACTTATTACCTAACAACTAATGGCGTCACGGCAATTTTGACGTCATACATCTGAGAAATAGGGTCTTTCATTTATTTTCCCCATGGTTTGTTACTTTTCCTTTTCAGTGTATTTTATGCAAATATATATCAATGTTATGCTACTGGCTTGTATAAATACTGCTCCAGTTAGAGCAAAGGTGCCGCTAGCAGCACACAAAGTTGAACTGACGAGCTAGTGAGATTCGTGTGTTAGAAGTCTCTGTGTGAGATTATTTTGATTATACAAATGTTTTAGGTTATTGCTTTTAATATTTTTAAATGCTTATTGAAGTTCTGAATAAAGTTTTTTTAACCTAAGTCTTGCTGATTCATAAACACACCCCATGCCAGACCAGTGTAGACTCTTATATTGTCACTCTCCGTGACAATTGTCATGACTCACAAAAGGGCAACCCAATGGTCAGCTCCTCAGGATTCGGTACTGAGCGTCCTCAGATCGAATCAGTCCCGACAAGCGCCACTGAATGCCTTGTTGTCTACGCCAGGTATGGGCACGTTAAAACTGCAGGCGCAAAATCCTTTTCGTATGGTTTGTAGAAGTGGGAGCAGTTTTTACGGACCTCCCAAACATCACTCCTTGGGATGTTTGGTCTATATAAAGGCGGATTCAGGGGGCGATATTGGTTCACCTATAGGGTTCTCGCATTACAAGAACCAACAACTTCGACGATGTATTTGGTGAAAGTTGAAAGACAAAGTGCTTCCCGCAATGGATAAAATATTCTTTTATTCGATTTTATAAATGTGATCCTGACAGAATCCCAAGAATACGAGGTCCTGGCAGAAAACATCGCAGTCTTTACGAATATCATGGTGCCATACGAATCAAAAAACAGAAGAAAGACTTTAGAAGGAACAGATTAGAAATCGAATATACTCTACAATTTGTAATAAATGGATCTTCTCAGCTTTTGGTTTTATTGCTGTTGCAACACTGATGCCGTATAGTTCCAAATTCACTTTTTCTCTCTAGAACTCGAAGCCTTTCAGCATGTGCAGTGACGTCAGCGCATCCGTCCATACATTACGCATAATTGGAATATCGCCTCCTGACGTGCCTTTTATGCTTTGAGGGGCACAAGAGGGCATTTTGGGAGTCAGACTTCCATCTCGGACCTCCCGCTGATCTGTCAGTCAATGGCAGAAGCCGTGCGCCGCCATGTGAATGCCAAATGGCGACGCTCTGCGCCAGGCGTATACCCAGATTGTGTTTCGTGCCCCCGAGTGAGCTGTGAGCTATCTGTCAGCGAACCCGCTCTGTGATAAATGAGGTGTATACCGCCGATGAAGACATCTCCGGAGTTTAAATTTAAGAGGAAAAAGTGCCGCCAAAAACTTCAGTCTTAATGACTGCCGGAGTGTGGTCTGAATATTAAATACAACGAATCGGAGTTGGGAGAGGTGAAAAAAATTCTCATTTATTTAATCCGCAATTTAATTTAACGTTCGAATTATTTTATCATCTGACTATCAGTACATTGAGATGGATGTACTATTTTTTTTCGATATCAGTGGCACATGCTGAGTGCTAATAGTTTGATGGCGAGCTTCTCAAACGGTCACTTGAGAATCTCTGTATTCTATGGCGGCGGGTGAATATGAGTTCTTGTCTGCCTTGTCGCCCTATTAGATCGTTTCCGCAGAGAAAATTAATTTATTCTTGGTGAAAAATGCGGAAGAGGAAATACGATTGGGTTCAATTGATTGGAGACAATTGATGAAATTTGGTCACGTGGTCAGAAAGATCCATGACCAAAGTGATCCTCTAATGAGCTTAAAATCTAACACATTTTGTTCACAAAGGGAAACAACACGATACAAGACATACAGCATACAACCGCTTGCCTAGAATCCAAGCAACACCCAGACTGTTTCATATGACAATAGTTAAATCATTGTCTAATTTCTGTCGCTAAACATACCTTTATATCTAAAGAGATACTCCTTGCGAAATCTTCGATGCGCTTGTTTACCGACTTATGGGTCGTTAGCAAGGATCTGCTTTTGGTTTGCTGTGTCCTGTTATAGCTACGTAACATTTAAAGTCTCATTTGTAGACTAAGTTGTGTTATTCTTTTATAAATATTAAGGGGACAAGGGACCTTCAAACACGAATTTTTAAACGATCAAATTTGAACTCTATATACAAAATGAGAATAATGTGTATTCTTTTTTTACTGCATTGGCAACCATTAGAATTCAAAACAAAGATTTTTTGGCAGAATAATACATGTTTTTCAAAAAGAATTTCAAAAATGCTAGCATTTTTAAAATTCTCCGTGTGTCTTCCAAATCATTTAAAAACTTTATATATATACTGTCAAAAACGTCTTTCATTCTTATCTTTTCATGTTTTTAGTTCCTGGCTGGAAGTAGTTTTAGTGCTCATACTGGTTTTTCTCTTTCAACTTTGTCTTATATATATATATATATATATATATATATATATATATATATATATATATATATATATATATATATATATATATATATATATAAACATAACTGTGCATTGATTTTTTTGTATGAATCTAAATCCATAAATAATTTTTTTATCTGCCTGTTTTTTTGGTAATGTTTTAGCATGTATTTGCTTTATTTTACAAATATAAAAAATATACACTGCTCAAAAAAATTAGGGGAGTAAGCAAAGAAGTTAAGAAAACCGTGCGAAACAGCCGCGTATTGGAATAAAATGGATAATACACGCGTATCAATGCACAATACAGAAAAAAAAAGTAAAAAATTTTGTAATTAAGCTTTAATTCTTTGAAAATATGGAAAAAACATGAAAAGACGATTTAGGGCAACAATTTGGTTACATGTAAACGATAAAAAAAGTATTTTTTAGAAATGATGCAAGATTTTTAATATGGCGTGTGGTCTCTTCGAACAGCTAAGACTGCTGCACTCCTGTTTTCCATGGATGCGATGATGTTATCGATAAGACTTTGGGGAATACTGTTCCACTCCTCAAGAAGTGCAATCTCCAAGTCTCGGAGAGTAAAAGGAGGCCTTAGTCTCGCAGCAATGCGTCGTCCGAGCATGTCCCAAACATGCTCGATTTGATTCAGGTCAGGGGAGCACGCTGGCCATTCCATACGCTGTATTGTTTCAGCTTCAAGCATGTTCTCCACAAGACAAAATGTATGCGGTCTGGCATTATCATGCTGGAAAACAAAGGAATCTCCAATGGCTGCAGCGTAAGGTATGTCATGAGGACTCACTATCTCGTCTGCATACCTTCGGGCCGTCAAAGTACCATTCCGAACGATATGCAGGTCCGTACGTCCACCTATGCTGATTCCACCCCATACCATAACACCAGCTCGTCTGTATTGTGACCTTTCACGAACGAATGTGGGGTTATTTCGAGTGCCCCTTTCCCTCCATACCAAAACACGTCAGGTGTCACACTCCAGGCTGAATCGGGACTCGTCTGTAAACATCACTTGGCTCCAATCATGTTGCTCCCAATCTCGATGTTCAGCAGCCCATCTTCTTCGGACCGCACGGTGGAGTGAGGTCAACGGAATGCAGACCATTGGCCTACGTGCATAGAGAACTCCCTGATGAAGCCTATTACGTACTGTTTGGCTGGACACCCTTCATCCTGTTGCCAAGAGCAACTGTCTTTGCAGCTGAGTAGCATTGTCTGTTCTGTTTCGACGAGCTGTTAACAGTATATACCGGTCATCAGTTGCTGAAGTGGCGCGTGGCCGACCTTGCCCTGGTCTACGTCTAACATTCCCTGTTTCTTGGAATCGATTCCACAGCCTTGCAATGACACTTCTGGCGACTCCAACAGCGTCCGTGACACTACGTTGTGTTTGCCCGGATTCAAGTCTGCCTATAATACGCCATGCCATGGATTCCGGTAAATCACGGTGTTGAGACATTTTCAAGTCACCTTTTCTCAAAAAGAATAACTGAGCAATCGAATTTCACAATTAAGGCAGTGAAACACACGTTTCTGCAGCATTCCAATTTCCGCCCTTATGTTCTTTTTCTGGTTTTTGACGTCATGAACTTTGATTTGCATATAAAGTTTTGCATATAAAGTTTTCTTCTTCTGTTTCCTGCTAGGCTTTAAATAATGGATGATTTATTTTATGTTACTTATCGGTGTAAGTATTTGCGAATTTCGTTAAAACCATGTGCTCCCCTAATTGTTTTGAGCAGTGTATTTGTGATTTCAAAGAATTTTGCATAGTTTTGTGACAAACACTTCAATTAACAATCGCGAGAAATTTGGAAGAAATTAGAAGAAAATGAATGCGCGTGGAGCATTTTGAAAAATTCTATCGCTTTTGAAGCATTTTTTTTAAAAACATTTTTTGAAAAACCTTCTAAAAATTCCCACAAAATGCTTATTTGGGAATTATAAGTGTCTTCATTGTAGTAGAAAAGGATATTAAGTATTCTCATTTTGTATATAGAGTAAAATATTGAAAATTTAAAAAAAAAACAAATAAACCGAGGTTGAAGGTTCCGTGTTCCCGTAAGGGGCTAGCCCCACTAGATTCGCTCAGTTCTATGCTAACCTATGGAAAAAGTGTTTCTAATGATGGTCCACTTGGAACAATTTTTCGTATAATTCTACTCCGTAATAGAGAACCACGTGATGGCCGAATGTGTAGGACGCTGGCATTCGGTTCAGATCCTGTAGGTTCGAGTCTACCTGTTGTCATGAATGTATGTAGCCGTTCGGAATCGGCATTAAACTGTAGGTCCTGGTCTAAGTACCCCCCCCCCCCCCTGTAGCAAGAAGTTGACAGTAGCGCTCCAAACCAAACCGTATTAGAGAAAGAAGTTTTTCACTCGGATATTTTTCTCATTCTTTTAAAGAAACGCAAATATTAGTTTAAAATTGGAATGACTTGGAGATTCGGAAAATGTGTTATACCAATTTCCTCGGGTGGACGAAATTTTTAAAAAGAACAAGGAAGCGGAGTCAAATATTTCTATCTCTATCAGGGAGTACAATTTTGAAAAAATATTTATAAATCCAAGTCGATACTATCATTGGAGAAATTTTTTCCATAGTTTAACATTGAGCTCCATAGGTCAACACCCCAATAGGGCTGCTACCCAGCTGCGTTAGGGGACAGTAAACCTTTAAAATGGCAAAGAAAAATCGATTTTTTTTTGTTTTTTATATTAACTGAAACTCGACTTTATTCTGAACATTTTGGTACCACTGTTTTTGTCATACGACAATGACATAATTAGATATTCAAATAATTTTGAACATTACAAACAGTGATTTCTATACAAAATTTTAACTTCAAATGCATTTATCTCAAAATATGATTTTCTGACTTTGCGCGCATGATAGCTCACAAACTATTCGAGATTTTTTTAAAATTTCTTTTTAATTTCCAATGGCAAAAATATGTAATTAGAGAAAAGGTTAAAAATAAAAGTATATAATTTTGATTATAGAATCTCAATGTGAGTTTCTTAGGATTCTGCAGTGGAACGCAGGTGGCTTGTCCCAAAATAAGAGAGAGGAGCCACTACTTACCACCAAGAATCCAGACATCGACGCATTTACCATTATGGAGGCAAATCTGTCTCACGATAATTCAAAACTTCACCCTTTTAAGGGCCCCGCTACTTAAATTGTCCAAAACTAATCGAGATAAATGCTTGAAATTTACTACACACGTTAATGTTAATCTTCTTCATAAAATGACCTAAAAGCTTATAGATTATTTTAGGAAATAAAATTTTACAAAAGGTTTTATGAGAAAATTTTTGTAAAAAAAAATCGTTTTTAACCAATTGTTAATTATACATATTAAAATTGAAAGTAAATAAAAGATTTTAAGTCAATATGTTAATCTAAATGTTTTCTTTAAATTAACTGTGTTTCGTGTTAATAAATTAAAGTTAACATCAGTTATCAAGCACGCATTGACAAATGGTAATTATGAAAACAAGAAAACAACATGTTTTTCAATTAAGTTTTCCTAATTAATTTAAATAACTTACATCAATCTGATACTTTTGTTCCAACAAGTTATGGTTCATCTAACAGTTCAGAAATTTTCAATACATTTGCTACATTGGTAAATTTGTTAAAAATTATGAAAACTGAGTCAGTTTTCTAACATTTTTCGCAAGTCAAAGGTGTATTGTCCCTTTAATGAGATTTAATACAAGTTTTTTTCACGACGCGTTTATCTTATATTTCGCTTGAATTATAATCGTATTTTTTAATGTTATCATCAGGAAAAAAATTGTTATTCTGTTCACATGCTTTTTACGGATATCAAATTCTCCTCGTTTCAATTAGAAGTTTTTTAAGAAGCTTCATTTTTATTAAATAATGGACTCAAGATCCTAATACTTTTGAGTTGAAGGTCGGGGTTTATTTTGCACAGTCGCTTTCAATTTAATTTCATTTACATCTA
This sequence comes from Dolomedes plantarius, assembly GCA_907164885.2. NCBI lineage: Eukaryota > Metazoa > Arthropoda > Arachnida > Araneae > Dolomedidae > Dolomedes > Dolomedes plantarius. The sequence continues at coordinate 197,782,611 of OU015497.1, forward strand.
CACTCCCATTTTTCCATTTATGAAAAAGGTGAAATGTTTAAGAATTTTTCTTCTCTAGATTAGCATTCAAAAGATATGTGTCACTTCTCATGTCTGACTGGCAACAAAAAGATGGAAAAAAATTAATATTGTGCATATCTGTTTACTATTTCAAATCAACTGTTTAATTCGCAATTATTCTTCGTGGCACAAGCACACAATGATATTTACAAAATAAATCAAGCCATGTTTTCGGATAATATTTAATTTATTTTCTGTCATGCAGCGAATACAAATGGAAACGAAAAGTCTTTTGTTCAGAGAGGTCATAGTTCAACACAATTCGAATTCTGACTTCGACATCCTAGTTTCTTCTTCTGCCATGCATTCTTCCGATTTCGTGGGTGCTGTCACAGTATTCAAAAGATTCTCCACTCTGGTAACACTTTTTTTTGTTGTTTGTTTTTTAAACATCGGATTTATTTTTTTAAAGAAAATGTAAAAGTTTTTGTGTGTATCGTTAATTTTTTTACGAACATTTGAAAATAAGTGGAAAATATTAAAAAATAAAATTTCAATCTGCCATTTTTTTAAAACTCACTTTTGAAATGAATTATTTTAATTTGAGTCAGTTAATTTTCAGTTTTCTTTTCTTATCCTCGTATGATGAAAGTTAATATTTTATCAATCAAATATATGTATTAATACTTGAAATAAGTTATGAATATTTCTTTACAATTATCTCAATTTTCGAAAAAAAATTTAGCAAACAGAATCGTTAATAAAAGTACTCCAATTTTTTTCATTTATAAATAGTTATATCTGTTTAGAATTGATAAACAATTTATATGACATCAATAATCTTACCATGTCTAATAAAATTAATCTTAGTCCTATGTAACCATAACATAAAGTAAGAAATGTTCATTTTAGATAATTATAGTTGTCAAAAACAGACTTCTATTCTTCTAGGATTTCGAAGTTAGAAATTGAGTTGAGATGAACTACAACCTCTGCTAGCAAAAACCTTTTGCTTCCAATCAAATTCCCTACATGACAGAAATTTAATTAAATACTTATCCAAAATTTCGAAATATCCATCTACGTTTCCTCCAGGAAAAATGATTCGAACTTAACAGCTGAAGGTGAGATTTTATTTTACTAGAGTCCAAATTCCTTTGTTGAAAATGAAATTGTATTTACAAAACAAGGACAATCTATTTGAGTAGTTCAAAATATCTATATGCAGTAACGAATGCAATCAATCATGAATAAAGATCTGAAAGGGCAAATATGTTTTCTAGAAAAGAAGAATTGCTTAGATTCCTCTCAAATAATTATTTTGCTGTAAATAAAATCTAGAATTAATTTAAAGCAAAATACAAATTTTTCTGTAGGTGCAGAAATGATCTCATTGTTGAATGTCACTAGTTTAGTTTTAAAATAAAAACAGTTTTAGAACTTGATATGTATAATTTCTTCCTCCTTCCAAAGTCACGAACCCAGTGATTTGTTTTCAAGATTAAAAAAAACTCTTTTGTTGCTATTAAGTACGAATTAAATTCCTTGCAGTCCAATCCGTCATTCCCCGGGTTTGAATTCTTTGGGTACAAAAGTTTTTCTAACCAAGGAAAAATCTAATGACAAATATACTTGATGTTCTATAGACTTTTAGAATGGAAAAATTGCAAATTACTATGCTTCAAAGAGGAATGTAAAAAATATATAATAGGCGTTGACGGGAAAAGAGAATAAATAGTAAAATTCTAGGTAAAATTATTCTTTCGTTTAAAAAATAGTCAGATAGTCACTAACTCTCTGCTGCAAAGAAAAATAAGACGTTATAGTCCAAACAAATGTTTATCAATACGAGAAAAAAAATATTAGCCGTGGGTTTGAATTCTTTTACATTGAAGTAGAATTTTTAAAAATTATTTTCCCATTTTATATAAAATGGATGTCATTAAAGTTTAAAATGCTTTAAAATTTCCCGGTTTAAATAAACCTCCGTAGTTTATAGATTTAATAAATTGTCTTCACTTTCGTTCAGGTTGCTTATATTTTCAATCTAGTGAGCAATGTATGAAATGATTAAAATTTCTGTTAAAATTGCATCACCTATCACTTTTCCACGGCCACGTTGTTGTTGTTGTTCTAATACAACAGACACTTTTGTCTTTTGATTGTCTCCCAACCACTGTGAGATTTGTTGGTCTCTTATAACGGATGCATCAACGTAGCCATCATAATTTTGACCATCATAATTTTGACCGAGAACCCAGGGAGATCGATTTTTATCGTTTACTCGTCTTTTCGATTCTTGAACAAATGATAAGTCCCAGTAACAACTTCTGTAATAGGACAGAGTAAAATTATGGAAGACAAATGCGTAACGAACGCTTCAATTCCACAATAAATTAAAAAGATGTGAATGCGTGTTTCGAACTAGTGAATTGTTCATCAACAGGCCGCGGAGCATTGGTGTGATTGTCGCAATGAACAATTCACAAATGATGAACTATTTACTAGTTCGAAACATGTAGCCACCCTTTTTAATTTGTTGTGGAATTGAAGAAGTTTTCTCGATATATCAATCCTCCGCACGTCTTCTGTCAACTTTCCATGTGGATATTCATGACAATGAGGTTGCAGACAAATTGGCTGAAGAGGGCTGTGAGAATACGTCATTCTCCAGCACTTATCTCACTTACCATGAACTATATTCTGTCAGAAAGGCCCTAGATAATACCTCTTGGCTGACTTTCCCCACCCATCACTGGAACAAGAGCAGTCATCCTGGCACTCCCCTTTTCCTAAAATTTGATAGAAGTTCCCAAACTGCACACTCTCTAGGCTTGCTAGTGGGCACCCCAGGAGCCTTTCTTTTTGCGGGGAAAGAAAGATCTTTTCCATCTGCACTAAGGGCCATGTCCAGCAGGCCTCCCCTGAGCACATTTTAGAGTGTCCGGGCAAAGAAGAGATGGCAAACCCTTTTCTTGTACTTCATTTTGCCAACAACCTCAAAACAACCTCATGGATCAACAACCATGGAGTCAACAACCTCATGGATCTAATCTGAATTTATATTCGGATGCCAGAGGATTAGCAACAACAACAACAGCGTCTTCTATAAGTCACATTAAAGATGTTATTACTGAAACACATTCATCCTTTGTGGATTGTTCATTACGGCAATCACATCACTGCTCCTTTTCCTGCATATGAACTATTAACTGGTCAGAAACATGTAGCCATTCCTTTCTAATTTATAGTGGAATCGAATAAGTGTTCATAAAGTTACTTCTTTAATAATTCTTTTTCATTTATTTTAATAAATATTAGCAATATTAATGTAGACGCCGTGTGGCCATTACAGTAATTCCGGATTTACCGTAACTTCTATCATATGATTCCCACGGGGTCAATATTTTTTTCTTCCCTTTCTTCTGAAAATAGCTTTTTCAATAGAAAATTATTTTCCGGGGAACAGGTTGTGATTAATTCATATTAGTGGGAGGTTTTCGAACTAAGCCACATAATGGAGAATCAAAAAAATATAGCTTTCCTATACAAGAACTCCAAAAATCTTCGAATAAATGAAAGGAACGCATAATCGAAAGACGGTATACAGCTGAATGGTTACCGCGTCGGGTGACATATCGCGACTCATTAATTATTTCGTGACGCAGAGTCAGGTCACGAATCTGGATTCAATACGAGGAGCAAACCTTTTGCGGACGTAGAGGTTCGAAAAATTCGAAATGGCCTCCGCTTTCGTGAACGACACGCACGAGCGTAGAATTGAATATTCAAGTGAATTTGCCTATCGAGTACTATGGCGAGAAATACAATGGACTAATAATCAAACTCGAATGTACAATTAAAAAAAAAGACATAAGATAACTAAACTCCCGTTTCGCCGTGAACGAATTCCATAGTACGAGGGATGAGGAAATAAATATCACACAGTGTATGTAAATGGAACGTCGTGTTCGTAAAGCCATTCTTGCGTCTAACACTAATTCCCAAGTTCAGAAGAGCTCTTTTAAACGATTTTAAATGACTAATACAGTAATATTGAAGGTTCAAGAAGGGTACAAAACCATTTCTCCGGCAAAACAGATATTTAAAAACAGTTTCGGCGGCGTTTAATTTCTTTTCTTCGGTTATGGACGTTTCCTTTTGTTCGAAACCTCTGCGTAATGTACCGCAACGTAATGCGGACCCAAAAATGGGGCCGCTGTATGCGATAATTAAATTGAATACACGGATTTCATAACAAAAAGGAAAAAAAGAAAGATTAGATTTAGAATGATAAACAATTCACGCTTTCGCTCGAAAGGAATGATTTCATTATTTCTGGCATTAAATACTTTTTTTTATTCTTGCCGTTGAAGAAAATTGCAAGAAGAAAAACTGCAGCTGTCCGTCAAACTATTGTTGGATTTGGAGATTGTGCATTTGTTCAGTTAGGAGTGAGATATGGCTTTTAAAATATAATTAAAGGATATTTTTGATTCAAGAGAATTTGATTTTTTTTCGTTCTGTGGGGAATTTCATCTAACAAATAAAAATGAAAGCTTATTTTCTTTGATCATGTGACCAGTCACCTGGCACGGAAGTTTATTTCGGATTCCAGATTTTACTACCCGTGGATTGACTTGATCAGCGGGTCACTCTTTATTTCAATTGCGAAATTTTTTCACGTAGGTAAAAAATAATTGAAATCTGACAATTTCTGCACATTATATATCAAACAACAAATTAAAAAACAATAACTGATTCATTGAAAATAAAAATTATGAATATAATGGTGTTTTACTATACAGGGACAAAAATTATTAATTCAGATTTTTAAATAATGAGAAGGATTTAGGGAAAGGATAGCTGAATTCAAATATCAGAAATGCCATCAAACTTTTTCAATATATTTCTGTAGGAAATCAGAATGAAAATCCCCATTTACTCAAATATGAGCAACTAAAAAGTAAAGTACAACTAACACACACACACACACTGTCTTTGTATAAATTTCTCTTCCCACGTTTTGATATCACATCAAAACGCGTTTAATGAAACTTGCCTTGACTTTTTAACTAACTTTGGCTAACTTTTACATGGCTGTTTGATGTTGGACCTTTGAGATTTTCGTAATGTGAGGTAGATTGTTCTCCTGGTAACACTTGAATATTCGTAAGAGGAAAACTTACAGTTATTGTCATTTTTAAATATAAAAACATTCATCCCACGTCACAGCATTTGATTTTAAATTAGAAGTAATTTCGCTCTGAAGTTCTTAGTCAATACCTTAATTCAATCACTGTAAAAAAAAAATAATAAAATTAAGTCTGAAATAAATCCCTATTTAGTTCAACAACCAGGACTGACCTTTTCGCAATAATGGTCATAATTTATGTTGAAAGGGAAGAGCATTAAATTTTCTGAATATATCACCCTGCTGCTGAACAATTTGAGTTAGCCATGATGCTTTTTCAGTGCCTCGATGGATTTCATTTTTAGCTTATGGGTATTATGTAATCTCTTCGTGGGTCACCTCTTTCTAACAAATGCTAAAAATGTTAAAAAATGCTAAAAATGTTTTAAATTTCATGTAAATAAATTTTTTATTTCAATTTTAAAATCTTTATTCTTGCTCAACCAACTATTTTCGGAGCCCCCGTATTTAAGGAAGCCGTGGAAGGATTTACTGGACTTAAGGACGATTAGGTGATACTGGTAAACTTTAAAATTCAACGGATGTAGTAAGTGTTTAGCAAAATTCGAACTTTGAGATCTTTGTTCTGATTTTTTGGAACGAAGTTCTTTTACGCGGCTTACAGTAGAGTGAACTGGCAGAAATCGTCACGTAAGGAAAAAGCGTTATGCCCCCTCCATCTAATCTCGGGGCGAATGTATTCAACTAATCACTTCAACTTGCTGTGCTATGGCTGGCGCAGTGGTAGAGCGCGCTGCTCCTGTCCACGGTTCGATCCCGGTGGATGCTTTTTATGTAGATAATTCTAAATATTTGAATTTTATTCTTCTAATTCTTATCATAATTTTAATTTTACTTATTTGAAGAGGGCTTAATTTTTATATTTTTATTTACTGCTGAGCACATATTTTCTGATGCACATATCTTGCTACTGGAGGTAAAGTCGTTCGACCATGGCACTCCAAGAATCTTTATATACCTCACTACCATGCCCCCTCCTGGCGACCTTTCCCTCTCTTTCTCTTTCTCTCTGTCTCTTTCTATTGTATACGGTTGTATGTGTGTGTGTTCGTGCGAGTATCGAGATTCGAGCAGCAAGCATTATGCGCGGTCAGCTGTATAACCTCAATTCTAAACACGCGTAAATATTATTTAAACTTATTTATCCATCGATCGTTGTTACAATATACCGAGGGAGGTTCTAAATTACTTAACCAAAATTTTCATAAACTTCCACTCATATTGGCTGGAGACTTCAACGTTAACTTCACTGATAAAGAAAAATTTGAAAAGCACAGATCTTTTTTATCAGGTACATTTGATTTAAGTATTAATAATGACCCAGTGCAGTTCACAACGAAATACTGTACAACCGTTGATGCTGTTTTCTCGAGATACTTGGATAAAAATGAATCTCAAACATATGCATCTTATTATAGTTACCATAAGCCAATAATTACCATGATGCAATATAATGATAAAATTTGAAAAGAATTTTTTCTTATTTGAAATTTTTTATATGTAATTTATAATTCACTATTTTATATTTAATTTTTAATAAATGAGTATTTTTCCTAAAATATTAAAGAAAATTTATTGATTTAAATCCTTACTTTACATTTTTGCTTTGAAAAAATGATAAAAAATAAAAATAAAGTATACAAATTAGAGAGAGAGAGAGAGAGAGAGAGAGAGTTGGTTGGTTGGTTGGTTGGTTGGAGAGAGAGAGAGGGAGTTGAATAAAAGAGGGCTGCGCTTTTTGGCGTAACAAAAATACGCTAATATATTCAATAGAAATCTACATTTTAAATCACGTTTAGAGTTGAAAAAATAACCTAAGTAACTTCGTTCCTGACGGGGGTTCCCCGTCCGCACAATTTTTTTTTTCCGTGTTACTGATACATCGCACTCGGGCAAGAAAAGTGACACAACTCAAAAATGCAGCATTTGAGAAAAATCAACTTAAAGAACACTATAAAGTTTGAACTAGCATTACATTAAAACTGATACAACTGCCCTCAGGTGGACAAATTGCGAGATAGAGATGTGACGGTTTTTGTGCACGATGGGGCACTTTGTACATAGTTTTCAATGACATGACCTCAAAATTGCCATTTTTTGACTTGTGTCACTTTTCTTGCCGGGTTGCGATAAATGAGATTCATTAGTCCATATAATTGAGGGCACGAGTTGATGAAGGTAGGTATTATGCCATAATTTTTCAAAAATACGTTCTTTTTCATGGATGAAGGTGTTATATGTCTATCTCTCACATTTCATCATTGAGTATCCATTGAAGAATCTTGAGATCCATTTTACTTATTAGATATTCAATGATGCTATGTGAGATATAGACACATGGCACCTTCATCTATGGAGAAAAACCAAACTATTTTTGAAAAATTGTGCTATAGCACTTTTATCTACTTGGTTCTAAAATTGCTAACTGGTATAAGATACTTTAAGAGACGGAAGTATGATTGTTGATGGTTTTAAAACAAAACCAAAATTATTCAGCTGTCTAGTGATCTTTTGTTTGTTTTAAAAGCTTTTCTTCCCTTGTCATTCATTGGACGGAAAGAAATAAACACATTGCTAAAACTAAAGACTTAAAATATTTTACAAAGACACATTTTTAGCCTTAAAGTTCTTTTAGAATACTATCAGTCACTATGAGGTTCGCCAGACACAATATACAATAAACCATCTAGATGATGTCATCATTACTGCATGCTTTCCTACATGTCCATACCTCCTTCTATGACGATTTGATTGATCGATGATAAGAACTGGCATTAGTTATATTCCTAAAAGTAGGGAAAGTAAGCAATGAATGAAAACCAAGCTCCCAATTTCTAGACATCTTTCCGCATGTCATTTATCTTCTTATAGATGAGGATCTCGGATGTTACTCCAGTTTTTCACTTTGATTATTGAAAAGCCAAGATTTATATTAAGATTTTATTACCACAGTTGATAAGTGTTGATGATTCTGATGTTATCTGATTCCGACTGTTGGTTTATTATCATGATAAATTTCGTAAAAACATGTGAAAATTAATTTCTGAAAATAATTTCACTTTGCGTCTTACGCAGAGAAAATGACTATAACCTGCACAGATAAAAAAAAATATTAATATAAAATCTTCACTAAATCTTCACTTTAAATTTTTACGCATTGTTGTTAATGTACAATATAACAATAGGTTATTGAGTGTTATTAATGATAAAAATACACTTAACAGAAATTTGTTAACAAGGAAAATGACTATAAAATTTTTGTTAATATTAGATGTTAGCGGAATGAATTCGGCATTAATTAGCTGCCGATACTTAATTTCAAAGGGCTTTTCCATTGAAAATAGGTACCATGGATAGAAACTTAATTTTGTTTCATCAGTGGTCAATATCAGTGAATAGTTATGCTGAACAACGTAACAACTAAATAAATAAACATTGATCATTTATTACTGGGGAGTTACTGGAAGCTCTACCTTTCCCTATATGTATTATTACACTGCTGGCCACCCAAATTGCAACACCAAGAAAGACAAGAGATATCACAACAAAATTTATTTTGTAGATAACATGTTGACCAAGTATCAAATGATTAAATTTATAGACTTCTGTGAAGTGTGGTTCCTGCCAAAATCAGTAGCCAGAGTAGCCGCCATTGTTGGAGATCACCGCTGCCACACGCCTCGTCATTGATTCAGAGAGACTTTGGATGAGTTCTTGGGGTACAGCAGACCAAGCAGCTTCCACACGTTGCCAAAGTTGATCTGCTATGGCAGCTGGGGCGGGAATCTGGGTCAATCGTAGAGCAACCATGGACCACATGTTTTCTATCGGCGAAAGATCCGGAGAACAAGGCGGCCAGGGTAGCAATTCAATCTGGCGATTGACGAAGAACCGTTAGACAATGCATGCCACGTGTGGTCGCGCATTATCCTGTTGAAATATGGCTGTGGGCAAGCCCTGAAGGTAAGGAAGGACAACTGGCTCCAACACCTCGGAGATGTAGCGCTGGCTGTTTAAAGTACCGGCAATGCATACTAGAGGTGTGCGAGAGTGATATCCAATACCGCCCCATACCATAATACCCGGTGCATGACCAGTGTGACGGTTCATAACGCAGCTGTTCAGCATCATCTTTTCACGGTGTCTCCAGACTCTAATGCGACCATCGTGGTGTTGCAGACAGAAGCGTGACTCATCAGTAAAGACAATTTCATTCCATTTTGCCTTCCACATCCTTCTGTCATCGCACCATTGGCGGCGGAGACGTCTGTGGTTCTGCGTCAAGGGTAGACAAAGCAATGGATGTCTTGCGGACAGACCACTCTGCTGTAAACGGCGTCGAATGGTACGCGCAGACACTGCATGATGCGTTACAGACTGCATGTGCTGTGCTATGGTTCGTGATGTGACTGAGCGATCCGTCACTGCCATGCGCACAATTTGCCTGTCATCACGTGAAGTGGTGCGCTGAGGTGGATGCGATCGAACACGTCGGTCCGTCGTACCCTCCTGCATCTAACGATCACATATCCGCATTACAGTTGTTTGGTTTCGTCCAACACGACTACCAATTTCCCCGAAAGATAATCCACAATCTCGGTAGGCCACTATCCTTTCTGTCGAACTCGGATACTTGATCAAAAGATGATCACTGTTGTCGACGAGGCATAATTGATCGTTTTTTTTGAAAAAACCACAAGAAAAACACAATTGCCGAACTTGAAATCTTCGAAATCTCCAAGCCTTAAATAGCGCTTTGAAGTGGCGCCACAGGCGCGCGTGATGTACGTCTGCGCTGAAATTCTAATCATTTGCATATCTCACCTCCGCTAATGCATGTTGTAAATTTCATGTTATTTGCATGTTTCATTCAGGGTGTTGCATTTACAGTGGCCAGTAGTGTACTTTAAAAACAATGTCATTTCATTACAAATATTACTAAAAATTTGTGCAAATACACTTTATAAATTAGGAAAAAATGCATTAAAATTAATTCAAAATAAATAAGTTACCAATTGTGATTAATGTAATGTATAACGTAAAGCACAATTATTCATTTTAAAGAAAAATAAATTTTAATCCACTTTTAACAAACTTAATTTAAAAACATTCTAATGAGTAACACACTAACATATAAATTACAGATGAAAACTAAAGTATAAAAGCCGTCAAACATATTTTATTACATTAAACATTTATCACAATATTGCATTTATCACATTAAACTTTTTCGGCGTATACTCTTAACATATCGTGAAGTTATTAAATAAATGCTTAATAAATGTTAAATAAATTTACACAGAGAATTTTCTTTCAAAAATTTAAAAAACCAGTCTTATTAAGTTTTGTTTTTAAAAAAAGTTTATTCTACTTGTCAATAAAAAATGTCGATTTTATTCTGTTCTTTTTTTCGTATCAATATGTACTAAGATAAAGGTTTGTTTTTTGAAGGTTTTTATTATTGGTCTAAATCGGAAAGGGGAAGGCCGAAGGAAATTTCAACAATGAGTTAATGTTAATCATATGTGTTGATAGACAGCAAAATTGGTTTCAGCAGACGCCCGTCAAATGTGTCGATAATGTAATCATAGGTTTCAGAAAAGGTGAGAGGAGAATAATATCATCTTAAGTGGAAGCATTTAAGGGCGGAAAAGTTAATAAATTCGAATACATCATTAAATATTTCAATGTAAAAATATGCAAATCCACAAGGTGCGAAAGACATTCTTTTAAATTAAAAACAATTAGAAGAAATAAATTTGCTTACAAATCCTCACCATAATCTTTTAAATTTGAGTATGTATATGAATATAATGTATATACATACTTACACAAACAAACAGATACATGTATATATACACATAAATCTCTCTCTCATGTATATATACTGTGATGTTCTCCAGTCAGACGCCTGAGTCATCTAAAAGGGGACATGCTAACTACTAACCGAAAATACAGGGTGTCCATAATTAAAGTCCCACTTTCAAAAGGCTGCAAAAAAAGAACCACTGGTCAGAATCACTTCAAATTTGAACTGAATATACTGAAAGAAGGGGGAAACGATTTGGCATAATAAAAAAAGAGTTCCAAACTGTTACAGCGCCATCTATTGATACATTTTGGAACTTTTTTTATTATGCCAAATCATTTCCCCCTTCTTCCAGTATATTCAGTTCAAATTTGAAGTCATTCTGACCATTGGTTCTTTTTTGCAGCCTTTTGAATGTGGGACTTTAATTATGGACACCCTGTATTTAGAGTTATATAAAATAGAAGTCTTCAGGAATTTTTACAGACGACACAAGGATTACTATCCTTCCTTAGGAAAATCAAGAGTTAACTCTCTTATTTGGATTGGCGCCGAATATAATCTATTTACACAGGAGATATAAAAAAAACTGGACAGCGTGGTGTGTCTGCTATGCTGTTTCCTCCTAAATACTCTGAGGGTCAGCTCGACTTTCTCCACTTCCATGCACCATCTTTTCGTGGGGTCTAGGGGTTAGAGCTCACACAAATATATATAATTTAATTTGCAACTATGTGATAATTCGCCTACTGTGAATGTCTTCCTTTAGGTGTTGATTCACCTACTGTGTTTATCATTCTTTGGGCGTTAATTCGTCAAATTCTTTTTAAATGCTATGTAAAAACTTACAGGCTCTAATACCACATTCAAGCAGTAGTCAGTTTAATTAGATAAGCTTTTTTGATCAGAGGTGCTTTGTCGTATGACTAAAGTCTGTTGTTGATAGATATATTGTACATGGTAATTCCCTAATATACATATACAAAAGATGCAAGTCACTCTCCTTTATAAGAAGATAAATGTGTCTTATGTTGAAGAAGAGTGTTACCTGAGAACCAAAGCGTAAGGGAAAAGCAAATTAAGATAAATAGTTTAATAACATTGTCGTTCAATTCTTATCATTAAACGAAGCATAATTTCTGAAAGTTGCGATCTTCAAGATTGACACGTTGGCACTGGTTCCATCGCTCATGATTAAAGTGATAGTGTCATTAACCTAATGTATTCTGGTAAGCTGAATTTGGTTTTCCTCCTGTTTGTGTTGTTTTTTTTAGTTTTAGCTCATAAGTATACACACTGCGTGGTGATAATGACTGTTTGAGCAATATCATCTGCTCGGTGAATGCCGTATTAAGAAAATTTCGAAAAGTATTCTGTCGGGGTAAATGTAGTTCTATGTCGTACTGGCAGGTGGCATCGATGACCTAATAAAGTGTGGAATAAGCAAGTTGCTTATTACTGTGCTGTAGATATCAGATAGAGTTCAGTAAAAGTAATATAAAATATGTTTACCCTGTAATCGTTAAAAGAAACATGAGTGAATCTATATCAAGTATGACACATTTCTGATAGTCGCCACTTCATTATGCGAATATCGTCCTGAAATTTGAGGAAAATAATTCTTTATCTAAATGAACTAAAGGATCTCATAATAAAATTTTGGTGAGTTTTGTGTGCTTCCCTTAGAGGCTGGTGGCCCGTTGCACAAACTGAAAAGGAAGACTCACACTCACCTTCGCAGAAATCCAGTCGTAACCGGAACCAAGTTTGTCATTACAACGTTCAAGGATTTGCTGAATTATTAAGTAGAAGCACAGCATGTTATTGACATTTACTGACACATGCCTCAAAGCAACTGTACTACTAATTGCTCAACTGCATACCAAAAGTTCCCATGTGGAGAATCTTTATTTGTGAAATGAGTCACGCTGCTATTATCATCTTTAGTGCCTTTTCTATTGCAGCGAAACCCTCTGATGCCACCAAAAATCACTTTTTTTAAACATCATTTTTTATCGTAACTTCTCGTGAGGAAGTATTATTTTTAATGACATACCTCTACGTATTTTTCCCTTTCTTTTTTGAGGCCAACAATACCATATATTGGCCCGTACCTCGTATAATCACATTGTATATATTTTTTTATTTCTGGATTACCAGTGTAAGAATCATACAAAGCGGCAAACTACTAAGCGTTAACTAAAAGACAGTGATCCTGGGAACAGTTTTAATTCGTGTTAAATATAAAAAAGAATGTTGTTCCTGTGAAAACTGTAAGTGGAATCAAGCAGATGTTTTAGAGGAGCGTTTCTAATCCCTGCGTAACCAAAGAAACTCAATTATCTACAGGAAATTTGTCAAGAAAAATAAATTTATAAAGAACACTACAACGACTAATAATAGAAATAATAATAATAATAATAATAACGATAGTAATAAAGTTAATAATAATAATAATAAATTGGTGTAAAACCTGTAAAAACAATCCCTTGACATTAAATACGCATCACACTGTTATTGATTATATTCATTATTTTTTCTTCTCCTGTTAAACGTCGCCAAGCTACTGCTATAATACCTGTTTTATTGGAAATTTTTACCAACATCGAAAAGGGAGAAACTAAAATCTATGAAAATCATAACAATATCAGCTTAGTGATAATATGATAATAATAATTAATTTTCTCAATAATAATGAGTCCTCTCCTTGAGACGTATATGCTAGCAAACCTGCTACTAGTTCATCTTTGAACGACTGGCATTTAATGCGTTCTATACTGGATTATAAAAGCTGTTAATCAGAAACTCTTTTATTTTGTTCTTGTTGTGTAACAGTTTGCTTGTAACCAGAAGCGAATGTTTAAAAAAAATATTCCTACTTTATAATATTGTCACAGCAGCTAGAATTTTTCATTCACTATTAATTATGGCTAATGAAAGTAAGATGCTTCTCTGCGAAAAGACACATTTTATTTGCATAAATTTGATCTTTTTCATCGTCTAGTATTCGCATGAAAAATGACTCTGATACGCAGAGACAGGTACAGACTACGATGTTTTTTTGGTATACATAACAGATCAATCACTACGTGATCAAAATAATTTGTCCCTCTTTCTTCGGTCTACCGTAATACGCGGCTCTGTTCATTAGGGCATTTTTTCAAAATTCCTCCGGGGCGACGTCTATTGGCTTTTCGCGGTACGATCCCAAAGCTGAAACAAACTGTGGCAGATTCCTAGTATGTGACTGGAAAATAGAAAATTAATTGCTCTGACCAGAAAGATGGATAACGGGTAGTTTTTTTGGGGTCGTCGATACTCCACATCCGTCTCCAGAAGCTGGTTCGAAGAAATCCAGATTTGGACGAAACGAAACAGCTGGGAAAACTGGAGCGATCGTGTCTGTAGATGGGTGATAATTGAATTACGCTTCTTTTCTAGGAAATATTTGAGATGCTGGTAATGTGTTAATCTGCCACTCTAATAGAGTCAGAAGGTCAATGTTCGGAATCTTATGATCGAATTATTTTATTGTCTGCTCTCCTCCTCACTTCTAGATCACATTCTAACTACAAGGGGCGCCCATAAAGTAACCGGACAATTTTTTATAAATAAGAAAAATATTACTCACCTTCAAATAAATTTAACTCCTTCAAAATAATCACCAAAGGAGTCTATACAATTTTTCCAACGTTTCTCCAAGTCATCGAAACACTGTTTATAGGCGTTGGAACTGACCGTTCGCAAAATACGAGTAACATTTCCGAGACGTTTTCAAATCTCTCTCTGTCTTTTCATGGTCATCTTCAGCTTCGGAAAAATTAAAAACATCAGCTGGTGATAAGTCGGGAGAATATGGTGGGTGATTTATCACTGTAATTGAATGCCTAGCAAGATATTGTTGTACAGAAATTGCTGTAAGAGGCCCAGCATTATCGTGTAAAAGAAACCATTGCCAAGAATCAAACAGTTCCTTCCTAACTCGCCTTATCCTGTTTCTTAATCGAAAAAGCCCCTCCTTGTAAAAATACTGATTAATTGTTTGATTTTCCGGAACAAATTCGTGGTGAATAAGTCCTTTGTAACCAAAAAATGCAATCAGCATCACCTTAGTCTTTGATTTTAAGAATGAATTTTCTCCACATTCTCCTCATCCTTTGAAGTTTAAGGGCGTCCTGTCTTTGGTCCATCTTCAATGCTTTCCCGCCCACATTTAAAGCGGTTGTACCACTCATACACTTGTGTTCTTGATAACGATGCATCTCTATATACTGTTCGAAGCCTCTCTAAAGTTTCGGTAGCAGATTTAACTAATTTGTAACAAAATTTAATGTTACAACGTTGTTCCATTTCGAAACAAATTTTTTCGTACAATGCCTTCTCAGTAAATGAAAATTACTACGGCGTTTTGATATGCAAACGACTAAATAACCAGTTTAAACTGGCTTTAACAAGAGTTGAGATGTCACTCTTTGTAGCCAGGTGATTATTCTTTCACCTTTTTTATTTTATTGTTTGATCTTTTAATTTGTCCGGTTACTTTATGGGCGCACCTTGTAGTATATAAATCAGGGCTCGTTAACAAACATTCCTTGAGATTTTATAGTAAGATCGAGGTATGTACTCTGAAACAAGTGATTTGAAATCAATTAAAAATAAAACAAATGATTAATTTGTGTACAGAAGAAATAATTAACACACTAAGAACTACGCTGGACTTTTCGTTTAGGCTGCGCCGGTTGCTATGGGTCGACGCTGAACTTTTCATTGCGGAGATGTTAGTCCTTGAGGTTTAACAGTATCAAATTCAGAAACTAACACCTTATCATATATTAATGGGTTTTATTAAAACAGTTTAAACAACGATGTTTCTTTCCTTTGCAAGTATTAAAAAAGTTACAACTTTCTTCTTTTAAATTTTCATTATTTTTGGTCAAGTATAATTATTTGTATTGTAATACTCTTTGCAGAATTTTCTGATTTTATGCACTTTCCTTCGTTTTTTTATTTCTAATCGGTGCTGAAGTCTTGTATTAGCTGTATTAGTTTCTTCTCCCCTGAATTGTATTAGTGAAGAAGCTATTTTTGTCGAAATGTTGTAATCGACATTTTACTACCGGTTACCTCTTGATGATGCATGATAAAAGCATTCACGACTGAAGTGTTCAGCAAAAACTCAAATGCTTCCTGTACCACTTCATCGACTTAACAAAATCTTGTTTAAAGAGAAGTCTACCTCCTGAACGAAAAGTCGACCACGTACAGCGTTAACGAGTTAATTTTAAATACTTCAAGTTGCCTAACCGAAACACTTTCCTTTCCAACATCAAAAGTCTAATTCGGAAATTTTGGCTAACAATAGAAATTGACAAGCCCCCCCCCCCAAAAAAAAATAAAAGGCGTTCATCTAAAGGATTTTTTTTGGCGTGTTATTTACACTGAAAAAAAGTAACAAAAGAAAAAGTTACTTCATTTAACAACTAGTTTTTTTTTTAATTCTAAAAAGTTGCCCTTTATGTGAATAGTGTAGAGAGAGATGAACATTTGACCTGAAGAGAAAAAAGGTTATAAACTCTGATTATAAGTCGTATGTTCTTCACATTAAAATCAGAAAACACTTGCATCCAGTGGTGTTTTAAAAAGATGCAATCCATTTATAC
Source organism: Dolomedes plantarius (assembly GCA_907164885.2). Lineage (NCBI taxonomy): Eukaryota > Metazoa > Arthropoda > Arachnida > Araneae > Dolomedidae > Dolomedes > Dolomedes plantarius. The sequence goes on from OU015497.1 coordinate 197,799,295, forward strand.
TAGATGATTATAAATTTGTCAGTTAGATGTTTCACCAATATAGAATCTTCAAATATTTGATAAAGAGTCGGTAAAATTACAAAATCCGCCCATAATAAATTGGTAATTAAAAACTTAAAACTCACGGCGCAACAGTCCGATGTGGACCAGGGCCGGCGGTACCCATCTCCGCTTTCGTGACCGTGGGCTTGGGGTGCCATACAGCATATGTCTCAGTCAGGTGGTCATCCTGACGTGGGACCCCCAGAGTTTAGTTCCCAAGCATGCTTGGTCCTCATTTTATCGACCCACTGAAGGGATGAAGGGCTGAAATTGGTAATTAAGCAATGATAAAAGTTTATACAATAAGGAATGTAGATATCCGTTGAAATGAGATCATCTTTTTATGTATAATAAATTATTAGAAAGCGTTAGAGATAATTGACAGTAAAAACAGAGATTAATACATTTATACGTAGATATAATTTTGTAAATTCCCAGTTGCTATGATAAATTAAAATACTTTGTCATAAATGCCGAATAGCTGTATAAAATATTGCAATATGTCATTAAAGCAAGATATAATCCACAATTGAAAAAATATTCAAATATTACTGAAGATCATAAGGTTGATTTTTTTTCTATCATCGAGTATTAAACTGGCCGAGATATACAATTTAAAGTCGGTTCTGAATGGCTTCAAACACCAGAAAAATCATTTCATTAGTATCTTTATAGTTATTTTCATACCGATATTTATTATCTGTACTCCATAACAAGAAGTATTTCGAAGGAAAAATAATATGCCAATGAACAGACAGATTTTCTTTTAGAAGCTGATTCTTAGAGCGCAGGCATTACTGGTTGAAATAATTCCTATCGTATGTAGATTAAAATTATTTTGAAATTTGAAGGTGTAAAACTTTTTTATAGCCATGTTTTTTTTATGTCTTAAGGCTCACTTTAATTAGGTATTCTTGAAATTTCAATTATTACTTAATTCAAAAAGCATAAATGAACTGGGTATGATATCTGTATGATATCTATATATTATTATGAAGCTTTTTGAAGGGCGCGATGGCCCAGTTGGCAAGGGAAGAGGGCCAGTGATTTGAACGTCTCTGGTTCTATGCCCGTCGCTGCAAATCCATCGCCGTGTACACTAATGGCGTCTGGTGCACTTAAACTCTGTTGGGGCTGCAATGTCCTCCAAGTTCTCAAATTTACCTCTGGAGGTGCGGGGTCAAGTGTTCCGGTCTCGGAACTTGACTCGGTTCTAAATTACGGGACCGGCTTGTAGGGGGTAATGCTAGCCACCTATACACGGTGCTCCCTTAAATGAATGGTCAGCAGAATCGGCAGAAATATTTGTATGGATTAAGTTCCTAAAAACAATTGCCATATGTAACAACAACAATATGAAGCTTTTTTTCGGAAAAGTATATAGATCATACTGCAGTTGAAAATTAAAAAAAAAGTCCTTATGTCTTACAACAGGGGTGTCAAACTCAAAGGCTAACTTGGGCCAAACAAACAAGGTTTAACTATAGGTGGGCCGCAAAAAAAATCAATATTAATAGAAACGTAGGTTTATTTACCTAATTACAGTATATTCAACATAAATACACGCATTTTGTTTAATAATAGCAAAAAAAAGAGTATAATTTTAAAACATTTAGCGAGTTCTTCCTATCTTATTATAATTCTGCGTCGGTTATTTTATTATATAGTATTGTGTACCGCAAAAATGCTCGTCGCGGGCCGCAAGTTTGACACCCCTGTCTTACAACATTTAGCAAGAAAGAAAAATTTAGTTCATCACTATTCTTAATTTTTTTCTGCGGTTAAACAATGATATGATATCTATAATACTCCGTAGTAGAGTAATTTAAAAAAAACCTAGTTTTTATTTTCCCATATTTTCAGAAAATTTGCATCACATCAACATTGTTAATTATCTCTTTCCCTGTAAACATTTCTCACTCCTAACCACTATATGCCAAAGTCAGACTTCGTGGGAAGCTACCTGTTGATGATCTGTCATTTCAGAACGAGGAAGTTTACAGATTATTTTAATCGAAAACGTATTTGACGAAAAAGAAACATGGTCGATTATTTTACTAAAACTAAGGACGTTCTTGTGACATCGGCGAATAGTTTTTAACGACAAATTTGAAAATAATTGTTGCTTAGTACTGAGATTGCTTGTTGTTAAAGGGTCCACTTATTTCTTCCACATCCGTTTATTTTGATGAATTCGCCAAGCAATTACAGGTACCGGATGTTTGTTATATCGGTAATATATGGCGACAACTCCCTTGAGAGAGTTCAATTTAACTGATGTTTTGTACATTTGATGGTTTTACTTTCCTTTTTAACCAATCAGCTCTTTGTGAGAAATTGATTTCCAGTACTTTCTCAAATTAAAATACTTTTTACATATGTTCGAGCTAAATGTTTTCAAGATTTCTTTTTTCAGCTTTAACTCATTAAGCATAAAAGTCCTCGATTTTGATAAATCTGTTTATTTCAATGAATGGATATTTAACGTCCAAAAATATTGGCCTACTAAAGTTGGCTTTTCTCCATAGCGTATGATCTAAGAATCGCAGAATCAAGAACTGTTTAAAAGACGGAATCTATTGTCAGTAAGCAGGACAGAAAAATTTTCTATCAACAGCTGATTATATGAACTCAAGCACTGCTGATTTAATTATTTCCTTTTAATTACGGAGGTTACAAAATCCCTGCTAGGCCATGTTACTGGCGCTGTCTCTTTCATAGGCAGAAAGTATCGTTGGTTCACCCTCTTGTGCTCCCATCATAAAGTATCAAGTCTTCTATCAACATGATGTTATAGGCGAATGCCCTCATGTTTTTCAATGCGGAAATTTGTGCTACATTAAAAAAATATGAGGGTCACAAAGATTGTTTTCGCACTTTAAGATTTGGAATTTCCCTTTAAGGCTGCAAAGTAAAAATTAAATGGTGTTTTAGGTGTATTAAAAAAATGAATTTATAACTAAAAGGGTTTGAAAGCAAGTTTAAGACTGGGATACCCAAAACAGGTAAATTCGCTACCCAGAAACATGAAACCCTGAAACAGGTAGTTTTATTGACCCCCAAAGCAGCATTTCATTTTTACAGTGTGGGTACAAGCCCTATTGGATTCGCTCAACTGAATGTGAACCTGTAGAGAAAACTTTTACAATGATTGTCACTTTGGATTAAAAGATTATTTTTTTAAACTGTATTCGTAATACAGTAAGATTTTTTTTTACTTTGGTATCTTATTTATTTTGGAAACTTCGCCCATCAAAGTAAGTTATGTGCGTTTAAAATACATCAAACCCTATTGTTTTCCCCATATCATTCAAATTTTAAAATTTTATTTTCGTTTCCTCAAAAGAATGAAGAAGCTACACGAGTAAAAAATTTCTTTTTCTATTACGGAGCACAACTTAAAAAATAAAAAATCTTTCAGTCCATGTCGACAATCATTGTAAAAACTTTCTCCATAGGTAACACTGACCTGAGAAAATGCTTTATGTCTACTACCCATCAGCCGTAACCATTTTCTTTGATGCATCCAATTCATTTTTATCGGTGTTTCTTGAAATTTCATGTATTACTGTACTCCAAACGCAAAAATAGTTATGTCCTGAGTTCGATCCCCACATTTGACAGGTTGTCGTTACAATGGTTTCACAAGGAACAAATGATCGGAAAGGGAAACTGAAGCAAACTTGTCGTGTATAAACCATAGTAATGTCATAACCTAAAACACGTTTACAATGACAAGACGTTTGTATGACGTCTGTGATAAAACCTCTTTCTCTGCTTTGTAGATTATTAAGACGTGAAAATAGGGGATAGTTTCCGTCAGTGTTGCCAACCTCTACGAAGCGCCTCCCCCTAGCGCTATCTCGAAATCCCCCTGTTCCCCCCTAACACCAACTTGAGATCCCCCTAGGCCTTCCTAAAAGAAATTCTGGTTCCAAATAGGCATCCTGTTTGAGAGATAAATTGAAATAAATAAAAAATACACATTTACATAATGAAATGGAGGTTTATTTACATTTGACATATGTATGGAACTTATAATCTAATAATAAAAACGCGTCTCGATTATACAAAATATTAAAAAATGTTCCCCCCCCCCACAAAATGCCCCTAAAAAATGTGGCCCCTAAAAACACCCCTTTTCATCTAACTTACCTCCAAATTTAGGGGGGAAACCCCCAAGTTGGCAACACTGGTTTCCGTTTACCGAATCGTGAGTGTTCATATTTGTTGGATATATCAAGCAGAAGAATCTATTGTGATGCTGGTTCTCGAATTCACCACAGCTATTGGGAAGATACTTTGCAATATAAAGTGTAAGGAGCGATCATTGGGCTAAACCCGCGCTTGAACCTGGATCTCCAAACCTCAAGGGTGGTATTTTTGGAGGAATTCTCCTTATTCTATTTCAAATACCAATCTTGGTCTGTTCTCACCCTTCCTCCCAGAGACCAATGACACAGTATGTTGATATTACATATTTTTTTCCGTTGATTTATTTATTGATGATTTTTTTTTTACTCCTACGAAACGGAATTTTTTGGATCAGGAGTATTTATCATGTGCCTCTTAACGTTATATTATTGATCTCTCCAATGTTCGTTCGCCTTGTAGCGAATCAGGACCGGGATTCAAACCCAGGTCTTCCTAGCGGAATAAGCCAGGGGGTAAGCGGAACTCTCCTTTTTCCATTTACCATCTGCTGAAAATCAAATAATTTTGTTGTTCATATTTCCCTCATTTCGCATATTTTAAATTGGCAGCTAGTTTAAAATATTCGAAATTATTAAATATATACAAAATTTTTTTAATATATCATACAGAACATAACCTCTCTAGTTTTATTGAAAGAAACTGATGCAATATTCCTATATTGGCGAACGACAGCTGTATGGATCGATCATTTTTAACATCAACGTTCAGTTCTGTTAACCCTTTAAGGGGCAACAACCTCCCCCATTTTCACGGTTTTTCTCCCGATTTTTTTAAACCTAAAGAATCTTGAAAAAATTTCCATTTAAAGGTTGCAAAATGTTTTTACTCCTTTAAACTGATAATAGATTGCAGTACTAACCCTTTTTCTGCTCATTTAACTGGTCATAATCTAACTAACATTGAATCCAAGGGGAAAAAAAAACTAGATTTAGGCGTTTGCACTGTTCAAACGGCACCCCTCAAAGGGTTAAAGAAGATTGATTGAAAATTGGTAGCTAAAATACAATACATTATTAAAATTATACGAATTAAAATGAATAGCTCCTGCAAATTCTCCAGTTTTGTTGTAGCAAACTGATGTGATATTCCTTTATTGACGAACGACAGCGATAGGGATCGACCGTGTTCAGCCATACTGTCCAGTTCAGTTAAATCAGTGGAAGCATGTCCGACTTCCTCGTTCAATTTCCATCACTGTTGATACGGCATTTTACCGATTTCCACTAATTACAGCCCCGGTCAAGACGCGGAGAGAAGAATGGCCATGCTGTTAAAAAGGCATCGCGTCTATTTCTCGAGCTATGTCGACCACCAATACAATGAAATGACAAAAGGAAATGAAAAATACGCATAGTTAGGCTAATAAAAAAACGTCCTGACGCAACGCCGTCCTGATAAAGCAGCTGGAGGGAGAATGTACAAAAGAAAAGGATTGAGGAAGGAAGGGGATGTTGAAAGACTCGCATCTCGGGGTGTGGAATGATTTTGGACAGGGCGGTGTCCATCGGAATCTTGACCTACATGTCGCGGACATCACGGGATGCGGGCAAATGGGCTGATGTGTATGAATTTACATTTTAATTGATAAACTATACGCGTTCAAATGCTGACAAACGCGTAACCGAATTGCACGCCGTGAGGGCCTTACTGTCTAAAATTCGGTCGGCATTTAACAGGGGGAGGGGGGGATTTCAAAAGCTTCATTTCTTTAAAGCGTTATTGAAGTAACGGATCGCGATGAATAGAAAATTTTGATTGTTTTATTTATACAGATTTTAAGATGATACTATAAACTGCCCAAAATTAATAGCCATATCTTCGTATGGCATTTTAACGTAGGATTACGTTCCTCCATAACGATCCTCTGGAAATGAAAATTTCAGACGCAACCGTCCATCGTCGCAAGTTATAATTTTGGCAGCACGTCAAACCCAGTCTGTAT